>OX388326.1:16646272-16874690 GCA_947579605.1 Athripsodes cinereus
TCTCATTCTTTCATTAGTTTGCTGCTGTTCTAGACGCCGGATGGACGTGTGGATTGTTACTCAAATTTATGACGATCATTATTTTGCATGTTCTGATGTTTTTTTCCATTTTTCAGTCCTTATAATATAATATTTGATACATATATTCACATTTATATGTAGATACAATCTTTATAATTGCTGGTAAAAGCAAAAAAATGTAAAATATTCCATTTTTATGACTAAAAAAACAAGTAATTCAATAATGTACACTGAGTGTACATCACCGGAGCGCGTGGATTTTTTTGCGGCCGTAAGGGAAAGGTTAATGACACTTTTTTAACCCATTTTCGCAACATTCTGAAAGAGAGGACGAAGCAAATCCTTGGACATGTTTTTTTTAAATGGCCTACAAGTGAAAGTGAGAAAAGCGTGGCGAAAAAGACAAAGACCAGTGAAGAGAAAAGCAGTGACGAAAATTAAGCGAAAGAAACACTTTATATAAATCTAGTTTAATTAAGTATGTTTTTGTACAATATTTGTCATTTATAAATACATTTTCCTTATTCAAAAATACGTAACAAAAATAACTGGGGTGACATTTTGGGGGCTGGAACGGATTAATGGCAGTTCAATTAATTTCAATGGGGAAATTTGCTTTGGGATACGAGTAATTTGAAAAACGAGCAAGGTTGCGAAACGAATTAAACTCGTATGTCGTGGTACCACTGTAGTATGTAATATTATACTTGATACTGTATTGTATGTAATACACAACAATAATAATATCCATCACTAAAACATTCTTCCTTCTCGATCCAATTTATAAACAATTCTTATAACTTTGTCCTTGTCTTGTCAAAAAAAAATAACGAAGATATTAAATACCCCACACCGAATATGATCTCCTGTGCGTCATGTATCTATGTATATTTACCAGAAAATATTACGATTTCATTTCTAGTTATAAATTATATGGATTTATGGAATAGAACAGGGGGGGCTAAAAAGATCACTTTTTTATGAATCATAATAGGAATTGTAAAACGATTTAACGGTAACATTTCACCAAATATGAATTGTAGATGAATTGCTCAATGTGGCCATTTTGGCCTCCAGAACTCCCATTACTCAATCGACACGGAGATGTTCTGAATTAAGCTTGATTTCTGGCCTGTGCGTCCAGTAATATTGTAAAGGGTGACTAGATAGGAATGGATCACACGCACTATAATTAGCCATCTCTCCACTACTAGATATAGAGTCGTCTTTAAAAAATTTCCATATCTCGAGTCCACTGCATCCAATTTCGTCCCATGACTGGAGTAAAGAAGATTGGACACATTTTACTATAATTGACCTTCAAATATTTTAGTAAACTATTTAGGTAGGTACAATAAGTAATTAAAACAATGTGGCAGTTAATATATTCGCACTTCCTTCGAGATTCCGTCAGATATAGACAGTGACTTATTAGTCTATGCAGGGTTGCCAACTTTTTTGGGATGAATAATTTTTTTTTTTCATTTCGATTCGATAGAACAAGGTACGTAAGTACGAAGCGTGAAAAACGAGTACTTTCGTATCGTCGTTGTGAGAGTTTTCTTTAGATCTCTGATTCCAAAATTTTATGATTCACTAAAAGTCAACAGATTTTATAAATAAGCTTTTACAAACCCGAGAAGATTTTCAAAACAATAAAAAATATATATTTTAAAATCTCCTCGGGCTTGTAAAAGCTTATTATCTCAAAATCAACTATTTTCAGTTATTTTTCCAAAATCTCCTCATTTTTGTTAAACTAGAACAGAACAACAGAAAAGTGTTTATCATTTTTAATATTTTAGCGTACTCTTTCGGTGACGTAGGTTATTTATTTTTTATTTTACAATATTTACAGAATCGAAATAGAATATGTTAACAAAATATACACTCAATATAGGGACCAGCAAAGATCCTAAATGTAGCAAAAATGTTTTACGTCAGATATCTGGAAATTCTTTTTTTGGACGATATTAGGAGACATACCTATTTCTTAAAAATTGATAAATATCTCAACAATTACATCAATGTCTGATACATTCTTGAGGTTACCTATGTCACATAATACAACCATAATAATTATGTACTCAGGATTGGCATGGATGTATTATGTATACTTACACGAAAAAGAGGATAATACTTTATTTTAGAGCACTTGTGGCAGCCCTAACTGTAGTATGCTTGGAATATGTTAACTAGGTATCTATGTGGCACATAGCTATCTACAATATGATAAGACCAGCATAATATATCTACATTATAAGAAGTCTTCCGTCCATGGCAGATCCTTTTTATCCAAGTAAGATCTATCAAATTGACCATGAGATATCTTCACTGAAGGAAGATGAATGAACTTTGTAAATGAATGGATCGAAAATGGACAATTCCATTTGTATTAAATTGTCAGAAAAACCATAAAAGCAATCGAATTCTGACTGTTTTCCATGCTGTCTTCAATTTTCTTCACAACTTTTTAAATAAATTTCATAGAATCGGACTGTTTTGATAAATGTAGTTTTATAAAACTCAACCCTAAAAATATTTCTGAATATTTAGTTTAAAAAATTGTAAATATCAGTTATTTTAGAAGGATTAACTATGTAACAGTTACGAGACATTTTGAATGTTTTTTAAATATTCTACAATGCACATCCGTTACTTGATTTTTTAAAATCGCGATCGATTTCGGTAAACCTTTACCATTGACGAGCGAGATAATACTGACTAATGTAATTTCTAGATTTGTAAAGTTTCGATCTCAAACCACTCAAATAAAACATTACATAATTATCATTCTAGAACCAAACATTTTGTTGACATTGTACACTCTCACTCCAATGTTTTCATTTTTCTCGACTAATTTTTTAAATGATTTGATTTGATTCCCAATTATGTTTTGTTCTTTGCCATTGTTGTTGTTGTTTTGCTCCAACTGTGTTGTGAATGAGAATTATGTTTTGTTTTTATGTATAGTAATGTATAACATATAAAAGGCTCACTCCGTGGATGTATGTTTAAATAAATAAATAGAACCATTACAACTTTCAGCCAATGCGATCTCAGAGAAAACGAAACATTTACAATATTATAGTATCTCCACATTCTTTACAGGTTTAGCGTACGATTTTCTGTCACGGCAAAGAAGATCATGCTTCCTCAAACGTAATTACATATATATTATGTGTTTAACTTGTATAATATAAATACAGGTTTCATATGTTAGTTTGGGACCAGCTCGATATGTGTGATTTGTTCATACCTATATTTAAAAAAAAATAATTTTACAGTTTATCGTTATTTCGTAGAAATAGAAATATGAATACTGCATACCTACTATGTGACCAGACAGAGAGGAAACACAGAATGATTCAGATATCCTTGAATAGTTTATTTTGTATGTTAATGAATAGTTTTATTATATTAAATGTTATTCTTTTTAGCAAGTATTGTGTTTCAATAAATTAAAAAATCAAACAACTTCCGGTCGTCTCGTCATTGTTCTGAGTCAATTTGTTGCATTGCATCTATATGGAGTCATTATCTTCAAAATGACAAAGTCTTTTTGGCAAACTTATTTGACTACTACTACAATAGGTTCTATCACGGCATATCCCACAAAAGATGTAGCCAGGAAAACAGCTGCATGTACCTATAATAATTTATTTATTATTATCAAATATACGTGGTAGATCTGTGTGGCGTTCCGTTCTCTCTGCCTACCCCACTTGGGATACGGCGTGAGGGTATAGTATAGTATAGTATAGTATCAAATATACGGCTAATGCCATTACAAAAAAATATTACAAATTAAAACAAAGATAGGTATACATTTCACATAAAATATCACAAAATAAAACAAAAATACAAACTTCACATCCATTAGTTGGTACTTAGAAACAACCCAAAGAATAACTTATACCTAATAAAAGAAAGTATTTTCATATTGCCAACTTAAAAAATATATCTAGGTATATACATCTCATTTATATAATAGAATTTATATCTAAATAGTAAAATTAAAATTCCCTCTTAAACTCTGTATCTGGAAAAGGGATCCGCAATTTACATGCAAACTGTTCTTTCCGTGCCAACAAAAAATGCACTACAATATTTAGTTTTTTTTATTTATTTTATTAACCTAATAAAATTAAGATAATTAAAAATATTACACATAATTTATTTATACATTTTCTAGAATCAAAAACTTACGTTTTTATACCCCTCTAGTTCTCCAGACGGAATTTGATTAGACAAACTATGCAATCGATTTCCATATGTTGAATACTTAAAAAAAAATAGAAATTATGAAGAGCATCTTCTCTGCGACACGTACGAGAATTAAGATAAAGAATATATTTTATTTATCAGAAAATCACTAATTATATTGATAATAATTGTCCTTTTTCGTGATTTCGTGAGTTTCTTTCAATATTGCACGTGACTGTTCCAACACATTGCCACGAGGTAAACACGAACTGTTCGCATCACGTACCTAAAACACACAATATTTGTACTGATGGCAGGCTTACTGCAATCATTAACATTACAAACATCAGGTGTAATTTAGTTTCTATTTAATTTACTTTAGATATAAAATTACTTTGAACTATTTCAATACAGCACGATACATACATTGTCACTTCATTAAGAAAAAATATCTCTCTGTAAAATTATTCATTACATGCCGTTTGTCCAAGCAATTGTGCCCGTTTTTGAAAATGTGATCCATGTGCTCAAGCCACGTAATTTACGATCAACTTATAATTCTTATCAGATAAATATGATTTCACCATCCATTAGTACCTTAATTCTTGTACTTCGTACCTTATTTACACAACATCCCTGTCAAATCCGTTAATTCTTCTAATATCCTCATTCTTCAATCTACCTATCACGCAAAAGTTTTATAATTATTTCATTGCCGTGGAGGTGAAGTGATCTAAGCCACACTTTTTTGAAAAATGAGTTAAGTATGCAGTTTTGTTCAGAAAACCACGGAGAACATAGTGGTGAAGAGAAATAAGTGATTTGATATTCCTGAAGGGCATTTTTGGAAGATTATGAAGAGATGTTAAATGTTTTTACATCATTTCAAGTGTGTGTTAGAGCATTTCACTAACGCAGATAGGAATAAATAGTTCATTTAAATTATAGAAGTGAAAAGATCCAAGCCGCATAGCGCCTAACTTTCCAACAACTTTCCTGCAGATGGATCTTTCTCAGCTACAGTGGTGAAATAACCCAAGTGATAAATTGGTGTTTACTTCTAAAATATAAAAATTCTTTAATATTTTGTTATTTATATTAGTGGAATATGTGATCAGGAATATTGTGTAAATTTTTTAGCGATATTTATGCAAAAATAACTTAGTTATAGTCAGATTAGTATTGGCGGATGCGACAGCATAGCTTCATCACCCTTTTTCTAGAAATGTCTGTCTTGTGGGTTACATCACTTCACATCCACGGCAACGATATTCTGTTATTTATATTAGTGGGATATGTGATCAGGAATATTGTGTACAATTTTTAGCGATATTTATGCAAAAATAACTTAGTTATAGTCAGATTAGTATTGGCGGATGCGACAGCATAGCTTCATCACCCTTTTTCTCGAAATGTCTGTCTTGTGGGTTACATCACTTCACATCCACGGCAACGATATTCTGTTATTTATATTAGTGGGATATGTGATCAGGAATATTGTGTACAATTTTTAGCGATATTTATGCAAAAATAACTTAGTTATAGTCAGATTAGTATTGGCGGATGCGACAGCATAACTTTATCACCCTTTTTCTTGAAATGTCTGTCTGTGGGTTACATCACTTCACATCCACGGCAACGAATTTTGTAGTATTATATCGGATGATTTATTCGGCGCCGTTTAATGGAGCATCCATCTTAAGGGCGCGGAAAACTATATTGGAAGATCGATGTCTTCAATTTGCTCCTGATCGATGATATTGATTGGTTTTGACGAATGTGCTCGGGAAGACGATTCCAGATGACGGGTCCTTGGCTCTATTGATCTCGTCCAGCATATTGGTTGATGCCTTTGCTGGGCGTGGGGTCTGGCGCTCTTTCTTCCAACTAACTCAAGCCTTTCCAACTTACTTAACTAAAAGTACACTTCATATATAATTTCTGAATTTTTGAATTAATTTTATATATCTACTCGTATGTAGGTATTAGTTATGTAACGAATATTCGTATTCGCATTCGCGAATGTTCGCAGATTTCAAAGTATTCGCACTCGTATTCGCAAAAAAATATGCGAATATTTTGCGAATATTATTTTGGTAATAAAGTATCGGATAATCGGTAAAAGTACCGGATACATACCCGGTACATTGCAGAAAAAGGTACTGCATGAAAATATTCTTTATGAAAACCAAGAAGTTTTGAAATATTAAGTTCCTATCCCATTTTGAAAATTCGGCGACGGGGGGTCAGAAATTTTAATGTTTGAGCAATTGTAGAAATTTAAGCAAGTCAATATTCGCTATTCGCATTCGCGAATATCGACAACAAATATTCGCATTCGCATTCGTGAATATCCAAAATCACACATTTGTTAAATCACTAATAGGTTTATAAGTATAGTATATCACCTGGAAAATAAAAATAATAGTCAATAAATGTACCTACTGTAATTTGAGTTCGTCGGTAGCCTGGGGGTAGAGTCTCGGCCTCCAGAACAAGGGGTCCGTGGTTCGATCCCAGGTGCCGGCAAACTCCCCTTTCACGGCACAAGCTTTTAGCTTAGTGTGAAAGGTCTATAAGGTTGTATTTGGGTTTATAACAAACCCAGATATATCTTTAAAAAAAAAAAAAAAAAAAAAAAAAAAAAAAAAAAAAAAAAAAAAAAAAAAAAAAAAAAAAAAAAAAAAAAAAAAAAAAAAAAAAAAAAATTAACTTCAGACTGACCACGTCACGTCACTTGGTAGGTCACGTAAAAAAAGTACTGTAACATTAAAAATAACACCGGACCAAACGTCACATAAACGTAAATGCTTTCGAAAAATGCAAATAAATAATTTTTTGATTGAAATATCAAAAAACTTCCTTGGAGAACATTATTCCTTAGGTAGGTATGTTACAACGTAGTATGTAACAAAGTAAAACAAAGTTTAGCGGTGTATGTTATTGTCTAGAATTTTACAATATCTAATTGGAAATATGCATCTGGGTTAGTTGGAAGACATCGCATTCTAGCGATAAACTCGCTCTCTGTACATTGAATTGTATAACTGATATTTTTATGATACTTTGTACTGATTTGACATAACTGTAACCAATGTACCTACAATAGTGAAAATAAACAAATCTTTCATTTTCTGCAAAGTTGTTATTGATGGTTATACCTAATATTTGAGTGGATACAAGACGAGTGTTATTTATTATTTATTTTTATTTTATTTTTCTTTTAGATACAACAGCATTTACAATAGGAATAAGTAATTTACATGTTCAATATTTGATTTACATCGCCAATTATAGTATCTTAAATATATTCATTATTATGTAGTACAAAAAAAAAACAATATAAGTAAGTACACAATAGGTGGGGAAGAGAAGGAAGAAAGAAAGAAAAGAAAAATAACAAATAAGCTAATAGGAGGTGAGAGAGAGAGAAGGAAGAAAGAATAAAGAATAATAATTGAACCATCAGTTTGAAGAAGGGAATAAGTGCAAGTAAATCATATTTGAGAAAATTGAAAAAAACTTCACAACTCTTTTATTTGTAATATTCGTGAATGTTGTTGTAGGGGATAAATATAAAGAGTTATGTTTTACATTATGTGTTACATGTAAAAAAAATTATACTCTTTACTTTTTGAGATATTTAAGATCGAACTTTGTGGATTTGTTCCCTTCTTCAAACTTACAAAGATCTTTGAGGCAATCGCTTGTTAAATGTATGACAATTAAAACATGGTTCTATAAAACTATATTATTTATTTCTAAACTTGTACAAAAATCAACAATAAGTGCTAAAAAATATAGCAGTATGTAAAAAGTCCCTTTGGCTATATAAAATGGTGATATAAAATGGCCCTTTTAATATGAATATTTTTTTTCTGCCACGACAACACGTTTAGCAGTATTATTCAATGAAGATTATATTTTGTTGTTTAAATCTTTACACACATCTACTTGTGGTCGACCAAATCTTAATCCCAAATTTTCATTGAAATATTTTATATAAAAATCGTATTTTACAACTGTTGTAAAATTTGGATATTTTGTATAGTAAAGCTATTAAACACCACTTAAAAATTGAGGTCGGAAGACAAATATTTTACTTTTTTATTGGAATAGTGAGACACTTAGGTAGAAAATGATCTAATATGGTTGTTAATAGTATAAACTAGGTACTTGAGTTGATAAAAATTTTCCGCGGTTTCGGTGTTTCCCCCGTTTATCCTCTGGTGATTTTCTTTCAGCAACCAATGAAGTAAGTTGATAAAAAGCCTTATTTTTTATTGAGTAGGTATAGAATTGAAAAACCTTTTTTTCAATCATTAACTTTTTTTGCTCTTGGACCTTCGACTAGTAATAGATGAACGTAGTATTTAACCCATTTGAACAGTGTCTTGCTCATTTTTCGAACCGTGATCAAATAATTGTTTTTATATTATTTTTTTTCTCCTTGGAAAACACTCTTATTTTTACAGCCGCACTCATCATCGGTATTGGTTTTCGGGGGAATATTGCGCCCAGTTGTTGTACTAACATAATTATACTGAAGTCTTTTTTTTTCAACTTCGTGATTGTAAAAATTTGTATATCATACATCTATTGTAAATTTCCTAGGAATTTCCTCAGCTTAATTACAAGACATAATAAATGTACCTCATTCGTTTAAAAAAGAAAGACACAATCACACTTGACACTAGTAAAAACACAACCAACTGACAAGTATCAACATCATGTGTAATATTAGAGGAAAAAACATCACCATTTAGGGAGAATTCCAAGAAACAGTTTTAAGAAGGGAATAAATCACGGAGTTATTGCCTTCTTCAAACTGTTCAGAATTTAGACAGTGCATAACTCCTCCGAAAAATATTGTTTTCTCGTTTTTCTTCACGTGGAGGTGTGCGTTTAGATTTCAATGACACTTTGACAAAATATTTCGATTTTTGATATTTTGGCGTTTGTTCCCTTCTTCAAACTGATGGTTCAATTATAAGGCATATTCAGTACAATAACAATGCGTGTAATTAAATTGAGATGGTTTGGTCATGTGGATCGAATGGATGGTGTAAGATTGACGAAGAGGGTGTATTTATCTGAAAGAGAGGGTGTGAGAAAGCGCGGACATCCAAAAACTACGTGGCTTAACCACGGGGATCATATTCTCAAGGACCGTCGCGTGTTAAGTAAGAGGAATCGGCGTGCATGTATGAGAAACTGGATGAATGTAGAGGAAGCGAAAGAAGTATGTAAGGATAGAGCGACATGGCGTTCCGTTCTCTCTGCCTACCCCACCTGGGACACGGCGTGAGGTTATAGTATAATATAATATGAATGTTTCTCGCATTTGTCGTGATGTGTTGGAAGTCATTGCAGCGTAACTGTCCTCAAAACTATTAGAGTGTAGCTTAAGTACAAAAGACACGAAATACATTATTATTATACTACATAAATGATTATTAATAAATCAAATGTTTTTGTGTTAACACTTTGGAAATTCATTATAATTAAAATGAATTTAAAAACACTGTATAATTTCCAAATTAAATTTGGAATTTTAAAATTTCCAAATTATTTAATTTGGAAATTATACAGTGTTTTTAAATTCATTTTAATGAAATGATTATTGTTAAATAAAATAAGTAAATATGTCATATTATACTTTATCTATCTATACCATCAAAGATTCACCCACAAGAGGGGTAGCCAGCGGACTATGTACTGCATGCAATTAACGTACAAGATGTAGTCAATTTGGGGGATACGAAAAGGCAATACCTACAACTAAAATAATTCAGCTAATATCATTATGCTTGCTTCCTCTCCTAAATATCGCGTATGTTTTAGTAATATAGAAAGTCTGCAGTCTGTATTTAATGCAGCTGCTAGATTGATCTACAATGCCAACAAAACCTGTCACATAACTCCTCTTCTAAAAGATCTTCACTGACTCAAAGTCAGAAAAAGAGAAGAGTTCAAAATCATATTGACTGTGTTCAAGGCACAACATGGCATGACACCAGTGTACATCTCGGAGTTCTGCGTTTCTGAGGAGGCAACGGACAGGCAAAAATCACTCAGGTCTGCAAACACAGACTCTGTCAATAGACTTGTGGTGCCATGTAGAGGAGGTCTGGCCAACTATGTTGACCGTGCCTTCTGTGTAGCTGGTCCGTTGCTGTGGAACAAAATTCCCTCTGATTTGCGAACTCTGGAGAGTGTGGAGGTGTTCAAGACGAGGTTAAAAACCCTATTGTTCGGGAGGTGCTATGATTCTTGAATGGGCCCTTGCGGTGGTTTTTCCACAAAACGGCGCATCATAAATAAGTTGTCTAGCTATTATTATTAATGACTGACTGATTTTTTTCAATGAACACATGAGTAATTATGACATCCATTGAGTCCAATAAAATCTAGCTGGGATCTCTTGACAGTCAGTGTGGCACGGAGGTAACGTTCTAGTCTTCGAGTCATAAGGTGCCTGTCACGATTCCTGGCCAGGGCAAAATGAAGAATGACCTTCATCAAATTATTCTGGGTCTAGGTGTAACATGTATATGTGTTTAGTGCATTGTATATACTTATACATGTATCGTCGCGTCAGTACCCATAAAACAAGATTCATATCTTGATTTGGGACTAGCTCAATATTTGTTACTTGTCAATAAAAATCTATCCCATCACGGCATGTCCCACAAATGGGGTAGCCAGCAGACCAGTCGCATGCAATAAACATGTAAGCTGTCCTCTCCGAGCCAACAAAAAATTAAGACATTTAGGATCGGTGGCGAACCTAATCGCTAAAAAAATAAATCGCAGAGTACTTTGACTAAAAACGAATTTGAGCTTGCCTTGAATAACCATTTTTAGTTCATGGATTGTATCTTGTAACCCTTCATTTTAAATCATCTAATAAAGTTTAAAAATAAGGGTTCGTCTGTAGCCTGGAGGTAGAGTGTCAGCCTCATGAACAAAGGGTCCGCGGATCTGTACCAGGTGCCGGAAAAACTCCCCTTTCACGACACAAGCTTTTAGCTTACTGTGAAACGTGTAAAGGTTGTATTTGGGTTTATAACAATAACCCCGATACATCTCTTTTAAAAATAAATATATATTATTATTCTTTAATGTTACTATTAAGTATGACTGACGAACGACCAGTTTCGCGGACTCCGAATTTGCATCATCAGGTGCTGATATATACTTTTTTTAATGCTATTTTACTGATCCATTACTATCTCTGTTTTTTTTTTATATTTGTAGCAGTTACTAAACAGAACCAAAGCTATATATACGTAGCTGTAATCAAGGTGATCAACTATTTTTTGTTCAAAAAGAATACACTGTGCAAGTATTTCATAGGTGAAAAAAAAAAGAAAAAACGATAAAAACATTATTTTCTTTTAAAAACATATTTTTCTTCGGAGTGGATTTTTTTTGCTAAATGAGAATGTTCGTCTATTAATGTAACCACATCCGAACAACTTTCATTTTGCATATTAAATTTGGCTGTTAAGACGGCAGATAATGTTTTTGCAGAAAGTTGCGACTTCTCACTGCTCCAATAATCATTCCCTAGTAAAAATACCCTTTCAACAGCAGCATTAGTGCCTAGACAACATAAGGAAATTTCTATTAAAACTTTTAAATTTTCATGTGGGATCTGTTCTACTCTAAAATGCCGAAAGGTTTCTACCCATCTTTTGTCAAGTTCTATTTTCTCATCGTTCCATACAAATGAGTACTTTCAGAGTACAAGATTTGAAAAGAGTACGGTTCGCGAAAAAAGAGTACAAAACTCAGTAAATGAGTATAGTTGGTCACCTTACTGGAATATAAACACATATAGCCTAATGGATTTCCAATCTAATTTATAGAAAGCAAAATATTATTTACCGTTATAAAATGTGTACTTAATGAATCTAAAAATTATTGCAGTTAAAAGCAATATAATAATTATATTTGTAATGATTTTCTAATTCATCTGTAGTTATTATGTTTCAATGAGAAAAAATCACAGCTATATTAAATTTTATCTAATTGTTAATCTTTCTATATCAAACTGTCTATTCCATAACGGTTTTTCCACAAATGGGGCAACTTGTAGAATAATTACTGCAAATTCCCCAATAATCCATATAATTTTTGGTTTAAGTAAAAAACTAATGCTGGTAATAAATAAATATTTGTTTTCATATTTAATCACATCAAAATGTTCGCAGCGTCAACAAGTTTTGAGAGTTTTTCAGCAAAACTTGTTGAAAATTGAATATTTTACCGTTTTTGATAGAAAGCGCTCTTATGTTTGTTCTGCTACCAGGTATATTATGTTGTCGAGAACGATTTGTATTAAATTTACAACTAATGTTTACCTACGTATACAAGAAAAAACTGACTATAATCTGTCTCATCGAAGAGACTTCACCATCTAATGAGCAGGTATGTAAAGTTCATACGTATCTATTTATAAATAAAAATGAGTTGACCATGTATATTCCCTCATAACTTGAGAACAACTGAACCGCATTGGCTGGTTCTTTTTTTGTTGTGTTCGTAATTATTAGGAGACGGTTTGTACGAAAGATAGTTTTCGGAAAATCCAACGGAAAAGTCGGAAATTTGAATTGTAATTTTGTATGAAAGTGATGTTTGTATGACAGTTCCGCTGTCACGTGCTGCCATAACAAAAAAAATTGTTTTATCCACCATCAACGACTTTTTTTGTTGTGTTCAAAAAAACAATATGGATACCTATACCTATACCTATACAAGATACCTATACAAAACATTAATTTTTTTCATACAAATATTACACTAAAAAGGTTTTTCACCACTGTGGATCCTTTTATGTGTCAGCAAAGAACCAGACTTAGTAATTTTTTCATACAAATATTACACTTATAAGGTTTTTCACCACTGTGGATACTTTGATGTGTCTGCAAATTACTAGAACGGCTAAATTTTTTCACCACTGTGGATCCTTTTATGTTTCTGCAAAGAACCAGCCTCAGTATATTTTTTCATACAAATATTACACACAAAAGGTTTTTCACCACTGTGGATCCTTTTATGCCTCTGCAAACTACTAGACCGATTAAATTTTTTCATACAAATATTACACTCAAAAGGTTTTTCACCACTGTGGATCCTTTTATGTGACTGCAAAGAACCAGGCTGATTAAATTTTTTCATACAAATATTACACTCAAAAGGTTTTTCACCACTGTGGATCCTTTTATGTTTCTGCAAAGTACTAAATTCAGTAAATTTTTTCACACAAATATTACACTCAAAAGGTTTTTCACCACTGTGGATTCTTTTATGTGCCTGCAGACGACTTGAAAAAATAAAAGTTTTCATACAAATATTACACTCAAAAGGTTTTTCACCACTGTGAATCCTTTTATGCTTCTGCAAAGAACTAGACCATTTAAATTTTTTCATACAAATATTACACTCAAAAGGTTTTTCACCACTGTGGATCCTTTTATGTGTCTGCAAAGAACCACACCGCTTAAATTTTTTCATACAAATATTACACTCAAAAGGTTTTTCACCACTGTGGATCCTTTTATGGTACTGCAAAGAACCAGACTGATTAAATTTTTTCATACAAATATTACACTCAAAAGGTTTTTCACCACTGTGGATCCTTTTATGTGTCTGCAAAGAACCACACCGCTTAAATTTTTTCATACAAATATCACACTCAAAAGGTTTTTCACCACTGTGGATCCTTTTATGGTACTGCAAAGAACCAGACTGATTAAATTTTTTCATACAAATATTACACTCAAAAGGTTTTTCACCACTGTGGATCCTTTTATGTTTCTGCAAAGTACTAACGTCAGTAAATTTTTTCATACAAATATTACACTCAAAAGGTTTTTCACCACTGTGGATTCTTTTATGTGCCTGCAGATGACTAGAAAAAATAAATTTTTTCATACAAATATTACACTCAAAAGGTTTTTCACCACTGTGGATCCTTTTATGTTTCTGCAAAGTACTAACGTCAGTAAATTTTTTCATACAAATATTACACTCAAAAGGTTTTTCACCACTGTGGATCCTTTTATGTGACTGCAAAGAACCAGACTGATTAAATTTTTTCATACAAATATTGCACTCAAAAGACTTCACATATTTCTTTCCATCATTCTTAGTCACACTGCAAACATTTCTATGTCTCGTTTCCTTTACATGAGTTTGATTACTTGAACCTGGTGCATACTCTGTAATCGCTGAAGATGTACTGGCCACTGTCACATTGTTGGCTCTCTCGCATTCAACTTTTAAATCAGGTTCGTGTATATCAATACCATCATACGGAACTGCATATCCAATGTCACATATTTCTTCCTCCACAGGTTCACGTTTAACTTTGATGTTCGCCAAAAATGTTTCGATTTCATCATCTTCCGTGACACATATTAGCATGTTACACAAGACACACTCATCCTGTTGGCAGTCTGCAATGTTGTGTTCACTGGCACTGGTTCCCTCCATCATGTCTTATGATTTGAAGCTGGGCCACAACATCAGTATCAGAATGCACTAATAATTTGGTAAATATTATGGTAATGTGAACTTTTAAAAAAAAAAATTATGAATTTTCCAGTTATATTTATGTGAGTATGTAGTTTTCCACCTAAGAAATGAAATTCCATCAAAATTACGCTGATTTAATGCACACAAAATTAATTATTTGCATATTTTGTACACGATTTACACATCTCAAACAAAACAAGTATCGGTCGCCATGTTAACACTATAATAGAGAAAATGAATTGCAGGTTTACCGATACGATAAAAACAATGCATATCATAGAGAAAAATAATCAATAATAAAATAATAACGCATCAGCTATTCGACAGTAACGGGAATTACTGTCACTGTCAAATAATGACAGTTTTGATCTTGAAGTTTCGCAAATTTCATTATTTTACAGTAATTTATGTAAACAAAACAACGTGGTTTTAACGTCTGTCAATTATCCCGGCGTCATTGTGGCGGGAAAAAGTTACACTAACGTTGAGGTAGGTCATTATGACCCTGTTAAAATTATTGCTATTTTTTTCTAGAATAAAATAATTTATAAATTAGTTATTTATAATATATAACTGTTCATATAATCAGTAGTAGCAATAAAATACATCGGTAATAAATGAAATAGTTTTTCAAACATATTTTGAACTACTACAGATTAATCATTCCAACTGATCACACATATCCATAGTCAACCTATTTGAATAGGTATTAACTAGGTAGGTATGTTATATGGATTGCTAACTGGATTGGCCACAACATCAGGCAACCAGGACTACTCATCGCCATCGCGGAGGGTAAGACCGAGGGAACAAATGGCAGAGGCCGACCAAGAGACGCATATATGGACCAACTGAAGAGGGACATGAACTGTGGCTCATACGTAGAGCTTAAAAGACTGGCTGAGAATAGGCAGGAATGTCGAAGAAAAACCAAACTCGTTGCAGACCAATCCAATGGATTGTAACTAAATATATATACATATGTGAACTTCCTTAAGTAGTGCAAGACACAAAGTTTCGAGGCTTATGAATCGACTTAGGCTTGGTTAAGAGTACTCTTTAAACCTTAGTAACATTCCCAATTCCTCTGTGTCATGCTTATCACATGACTTGTAATTTTTGAAAGTTGTATATATGTTACAACTCAATATTTTTCCATTCTTGAAATCAATTTTTATATGATTTCATACAATATCTGTGCTTTCAAATTGGAAAGACATCTGTTGCAGTTCAATGGAAACAACATCGGAAGCATCCATCTTCATATAGCTCGAATGCATAGAGGGAAGAATTTAATATTATTTTAGAAACTCTTTCCAACATTTGAGCATAGATGGCGCATTTTTAACTTCTGAGGTCATATTTTCATCCTTCGTTGCGCAATCCTTGTACCAGTCAATTCAATTTATGTTATGAATTTTTTGACACAATTGGATGTCGGGGACTGGATTTTTTACTTACTAGAAGTGTAGATGTCAAACATATTTTGAACTACTACAGATTAATCATTCCAACTGATCACACATATCCATAGTCAACCTATTTGAATAGGTATTAACCAGAGATGTGCAAAATACTTCCAAAAAAGTATTTAAATACAAAATACAAATACTTTTGAATTTTTGTATTTCAAATACAAAATACTAAATACTTTCTCAAAATGGTATTTAAATACTTACAAAATACGTATTTTCAAAATACTTTTTTAAAATACCTTTTTAAAATACTTTTTACAAATAGTCGAACAAGGTGTAAGACAAAAGTATTTAATATTTAAACCATTGATGAATGAAAAAGAAATTAAAAACTGGACAAAAGTATACATAAATGGAGAAAGGGTTGACATGATTAGATATAGCATTGATTGCAGACAATTGATGAATAATACCATTGATGAATGAAAAACTGGACAAGAGTATACATAAATGGAGAAAGGGTTGACATGATTTGATATATCATTGCTAGCAGACAATGAGGATGATCCTTAGGAAGAACTGGCAAAATAGAAAAAAAAATTAATTAAGTCATGACAAAATGTACCGTTGTTAGAAGAGATAAGCCGAAAATTGTCATAAATGGATTGAGTATCATCAAGCAGGTAAGAGAATTCCTGACTTGGGCTGCAAAATAAATCAGAATGGATAATCCAAATCTGAAATCGTATGGACTACTGTAACATCATATTATATACAGGACTGCTCGAGACTCTTCCTTATCGTCTTCAGATGGTTTTTAATGTTGCCTCCGGATCATTTACAGAGAGAATAAGAGCTGCCACATAACTTCACTACTAAGAAGTCTACACTAACTGTGAGTCCTAGAGATAGTGGTGTTTAAACTTTGTCTCACTGTCCACAAGGCAGCACACCACCCACTGAGCTGTTCCGCTGACGAAAATGTGTGACGAAGGCTGTGATCAGCTTCTTAAACTCGTTGAATTCAAAAGGGCAAATACCTCTAAATTTGCAGAAAGAAGAAACAGAGTCGCAGCGTCATCTGCCTGGAATAGATTGCCTCCAGACAAAATTGAAAATGCTACCATTCAGGAGAAATCACAGCGCCTTTGAAATGGCCATGAAACATTAAACGGCGTCATGTATAATTTGTTCAATCATCACTATTATGTGTAGTGGGTCAGGCCGTAGATTTTTCCACAAAGTGACATAAAATGTTTCATAGAATCTATGTAACGATAACATAAACGTTACACAAAAAAGTTACATAAAATTGTAAAGCTAAGTTTTCATAAGTTAAATTCACAGGGAGAAAAATAGAACAATGCGTGATTAAAATCAGTAATGCGTGTTTATTATTTTTTATGTTATTATTGTAGTTACGGATACATAGTAAGCTACAGCTACTATGTAAATATTGTAATATTTAGTCTGATCACGGATAAAAGATTAGTGATATTATTAGGTTGTTACATTTTTTTTATCTTTTTTTATTCATTTTATAAATAAAATAAAATATGAAAATATATTATTGAGCACTGTTTAATCTCCACTATGTTAAGTTAAATACCGAACGTTTTCGCCTATACTTGTAGGCATCTTCAGGGAAACTGAGTCAGTTTTCAGTTTCCCTGAAGATGCCTACAAGTATAGGCGAAAACGTTCGGTATTTAACCTAACATAGTGGAGATTAAACAGTGCTCAATAATATATTTTTATATTTTATTTTATTTATAAAATTAAAAATGGATTTCCACAGCGTAAACACAAAAATTCTTGAATTTTTTTATTCAATTTACTTTCAACATTTATTTTCGATATGTCGAACGCCTTGATGCATCTTCTTTTAGATAATGGGCCTGGTATTTTTTTTTTTCAAAATTGCGATCATATCATACTATTGAAGAATCGTCAATATTACGCCAAGAAAATCTTCCTTTGGCTTTATTGCGTAAAAAAATACCTTGTAACTATTATGCTTATTAATTTCTGTAATCTGCCCAATATAGTGCATAGCTCTATTTTCCGAATTAAATTTTACGACTACGTAGCTATTTTCTACAACTTTTTGTTGACCGGTTATTTTATTTTTTTATTTTATTTATTGAAAACAATCAAACACCAACAGGCACATCATATACATATAAACACAAAGAATACAACAGAAACAAAGTTTAATACAAAGATGTGCCCTATTACAGGCGTTAATGGTTAATTCCTGAGTCAGCCGCAGGTCCAGGCAAACCTAACACCTCAATGCATCCGGAATAGAAACTCAAAGAGTACCAGTGATCCCAGGCATCCAACCGATTTACATCAAAATGCCAGGAGCAAAACCTACAGCAAACATCAGATGTACATTAATTCTCTATTATGTCTTTCATATATTTCTAAAATAATAACTATAATGAACTCAATCAATTAATATTAATAATAGAATAAAACAATACTACAATGAAATTTAGTAAAATCAAGAAAAATAATTAAAATTGTATGGAGGGTAGAGAATAAATGGAAAGGGAAGTGTGGGTATTTGCACTCAGTCTCGGAACAAGATAGTTTTCGCAGTTTTTTTAAAAGTGTATGCGGCCGTGCTGAAAATGTCGACAGCATGTATTGAGTCATTATATTTATTCATCATTCTATGCAGAGGACGCCTGACACCCGCATTACTAGTTGATGCACCCGCGTAGAATGTTCTGCGGTTACGCGTTACAGATGGAACCAGAAAATGCAAGCCACCAACCAACGCCGGAGCATCCAACTCACCCAAACATATCTTGCGTAGGGTAAGCATGTCAATGATATCACGTCTCTGTGAAAGGCTCTGCAAAACCATACTCCCCAAGTGGGGATGTCTACGCCGACATATACGCTGGAACTTTCTTTGAAGCTTTTCCAAATCCTGAACGTATTTCTGGTAAAGTGGATTCCAAACTACAGAGCAGTATTCCAATTTTGACCTAATCAAGTAAATATATAGCAACTCTAGTGACTCCACATTTCTAAAGCTATGAGACGAACGCAACAAGAAGCCAATAAGTCTGTTGGCACAAATCATAACTTCCTCAATGTGCTTATCAAAGTGCAATTTCGAGTCAAATATGATTCCCAGGTCTCTAATGCACTGCACTGACTCTAAGCTATGCCCATCTATTTTGTATGTGTAAGATATTTTATTTCTATTTCTAGTAAAAGTCATAGAGTTACATTTATCAAAGTTCAGATGGAGGTTATTTTCTTCACAATAACTGCCCAAGCGACACAAGTCTCCCTCTAAAGCGATGCAATCATCTTTGGAATAAATACGACGATAAACTTTAAGGTCATCAGCAAAGAGCAAGAACTTAGATCCCCTAAAGCAACCCCCGATATCATTAATAAACATAGTGAACAGTAAAGGTCCAAGCACCGATCCCTGGGGCACCCCTGATGTAGCGGCCACAAAGCCGGACTGATAGCCGTTTATAGTGACTGTAAGTGTTCGATTTCTTACATATGATTCCACCTATCGCAGCAAGTTACCGTGTATACCATAGTATGCCAGTTTTTCAATTAGGATTTTATGATCAACTTTGTCGAAGGCCTTACGAAAGTCCGTGTAAATTGAGTCAACCTGAATGCGTTCATCGAGGGCACCAAATAAGTCTTCAGAGTATTCCAATAAATTGGTCACCGTAGATCTCCCACTCAAAAAGCCTGTTATGTCTGTATTCGCATAGCTATGTGTTAATGAAAGTGTTAGATGTAAACTGAACTTTAGTGATGATTTTATGTAACGTTACATTAATTTTTGTGTAACGTGTTACATAAGCGTTACATAGCCGTTACATAAACTCAATATTTTGGTATTTTATCAATGAAAACAAATGTATTTCTAGCTAAAATCACCATCACATGATTTCTTTAATCTTTAACTATAGTTTGCAAAATAATTTTGATAAGAATGTGTCTTATTTACAATGATATCTTCAAAAACAATCTCCGTAACGACGTGACGATGCCCGACCGCACCGACAAACAATTAGATTACTCAAACAAAATAGCAGCTGATGCATGGACCACCGCATGACAATTTTCTTTGGTGTTATCATCAGATAAAAATTATTCTACCACATGATTTTATGCAAATAAAAGATCTCAAATTCCGTTACATAAAAAAAAGTTACATAAAATCAAAAACCGGTAGGTACATCAGCATAAAACTTTATATTATATAATGAAGTAGGTAAGCAATTATTTACATATAATAATATATCGACTGTGCTCAGGACAAAGGCATTAAACCACAATTTAGGCAAAAGTCGTTTTCTGTTTTTTTTTGCTTATAACTTGATAGTTCCTGAATATTTTCTCTTCAATTTTTATGACATAATAAAAGAACTACATTACAATAAGATGGTAAAATAATAATGACAATAATTTTTGTCATTTTCTTTATCCCACAGTTTTTTTGCTTCTCCTATGAAATTTTACCGATGTGGTTTAAACCCTTTGTCCTGATCACAGTCGATATACAAAATAAGCCAATTTAATGATGGTTTTGGAAAAGTTGTTATTATGATTGTAGGCATAATGACAACTTCAAAATATTAAGTAAATCCGTCTTACGCAGTAGAGGAGACACGCGAATATTTGGGGAAAATGTGTTTTTTTGGTACAAATCAATATTTTTCCACTTTAATATTAATAAAATCGATGCGAGATTATATTGTGTAGTTTGTTTATACACTATTTTTCAATATTCAATAATTAAAAAATCTCTATATACCATAAGAAATAAAATATCTTAAGGAGACACGAGATATGAAAAAAAGTGGCAAAATCTACGGCCTGACCCGTGTATATCTCAAACATGGAGTACTCTAATGGAAACGTTGTATTTGTAATTCAACAAATTGGCAAAAAAAGCTTGCGTACGCGCATATCAATTAATGGCAGGATTTTGTTTCAAACAATCAAAAGGTATTTTGTGTAAAATACAAAATACTCAAAAAAAGTATTTCAAATAAAATACAAAATACTTTTTACAAAAAGGTATTTGAAATACAAAATACAAATACGTATTTTGTATTTGTATTTTAAATACTTTTATTTCAAATACGTCACATCTCTGGTATTAACTAGGTAGGTATGTTGTATATAATGTTGATTCAATAATCAACGGGTATTTGGTCCATTAAATCAAAGCCACGATTGGATTATCACAAAATTTATTATTTGGAAGGAACAAGCACACAGTAGAGTTTACAACATCTTAAGCGGATATGACCAAAGAGAAAAAAAGCTAATATGGCCGCCCCTTATATACCTTTTTAGACGCGAGTGTTGCCCGACTGAGAAACCAGTGCGTACAGCACCCACGTCTATGGTAAATTATTAAATTTAACATAAACTCGGGGGGGCACATAGTGACAGCTGAGTAAGTCAAGCATTCCTCCCTCTCCCTGGGCAAATGACGGGTTTTCCTGCGATTTTCTTGTGGACTGTATCATATTTGGTGCGCTAGAGAAGATTTACTATTCCCATCTAAGTGCCGAAGGAGATGAAGGAAGCTGACAAAGTAAAGCTACAGTACATTGCTTTCTTAAATGTTATGTGAAGGGCAATTGCCAATTAAAGATACTAAAATTTCAACTACATAATGTGTACATATGGTTTGATTCTAAGTTCTGTATTACAATTTAGTTTTATTGATCTTATTTTTTTTTTTTTAAGAAACAAAAAACATTAAACAAATTGAAAAAAGGTCTTTGAATTCTAAAGGTATGCAGTTGTAGCCTGTACATATATTTTATATTTATGTTATGTTTTTGCACATGCTTACAAAGAAATATTTTTTTTAAATTTTTTCATTATATTACATACACAAAAGGTATGCAATTATTGCATACAAATTATATTATTTTCATTGCTACATTATGTTCATTCATTCATCACTACATGAAAAACACAACATATCAACAAGGAATCAATAGAAAGCAAAAATACAAGTGCCATTGTCCTTCCACGAATGAGCATCCTTTATGCTAATACAAAAAATTAAAAAATATCTATCCGCTGTGTGCTTGTTCCTTCAAAACTACAAAAATGGCCACCAATCGTGGCTTCAACCTTGCAAGAAAAATAAAAATTATACAAGGTAGCATGTTCGCGGAAAGACAATGGCTATACATACATTTTATTCAATAGGCAATAAACAAATTTTTGCAATGGAGGTTCGCAATTTTGAGCCATTGGCCTTGCGAATCTCCAATGCTCTCACTTTTCCATCTCGACCCGGAAAAACCTCAGTCACCCTAGCAAGAGGCCATTTTAAAGGTGGCACGTTTGCCTCTCTGAGAATGACTAGGGCTCCGATCTTTATGTTGGGAAGATTTTCCTTCCACTTGGGTCGATTTTGTAGAGTATTCAGGTATTCCTTCGACCAGCGAGACCAAAAATTCTGTTGAATGAAGGCACATTTTTGCCAAAACTTAAGTCTGCCTTCAGGGAAATCCTGCAAATTTTGTTCAGGAATGCCGGTCATAATATCTCCTCTTAGAAAATGTCCAGGCGTAAGATATGACATGTCATTTACGTCGGAAGACAATTGTGTGAGTGGACGAGAATTTAAAATCTGTTCTATTTGTGCCAGTACTGTTATTAATTGCTCAAAAGTCAGTAGAGAACCTCCCAAAGACCGACGCAAATGGTGTTTTGTTGATCGTACCGCGCTCTCCCATAGACCCCCATAATGGGGCGAATAACTTGGTATGAATTTGAAATCTATTCCAACATTTGACGCGTAATTTTGAATTATATTTTGATTATTTTTGTTATTGTATAATTTAAACAATTCATGCAAAACGTTCTGAGCTCCCTTCAAGGTGGAAGCATTGTCACAATATATAGTAGATGGGAGATTCCTTCTGGCTATAAATCTTTTTAAACATGCCAAGAATGCATCCGTTGTCAGGTCGGACACCAGGTCGAGATGGATAGCCTTTGTAGTAAAACAAACAAATACAGCAATATACCCTTTAGTAACAATGGTTTTTCTGATTCGGGACTGCTTCACGTTGACAGGGCCTGCAAAATCTATACCCGTTTTTTGAAATGGTCGAGAATCAATGACTCTATCAGATGGGAGAGATCCCATCAATTGTTTAGATGCCAAAGCCTTTAATTTAAAACAAGTAATACAACTGTGCAGGGCTTTCTAGATGAGTTTCACCCCGCTAATAATCCAATATCTTAAATTTAAATTTGCAAGTACTAGCCTATTGCCAGCATGAAGCAGTCGCAAATGTTCCCTTACAATCAATAACATGTTTACATTACTATTTTTTGATAAAATTATTGGATGCTTTTGTGAGTACGACAAGGCTGAACCCTGAATTCTACCACCTACACGCAATATTCCATTGGAATCAAGAATAGGATTAAGACCTTTTAAATTTGACCTTACGGACCTTTGCCTGATCAGTGAGTCAATTTCTTCATGAAAATGTATTTTTTGTTCATTTTTTATTATCAAAAGTAATGATAAATCTAATTCTTTGTATGACAAATTTTTTTCCTTAAAACGTGAAGTTTTATTTCTACAATTTTTACAAAATCTTATAACAAAAGCAAGAACTCGTTGCATCTTTTGAATGGTAGAGAATCGTTTTAAATATTCAAAAATATCATATTTTCTTTCAGGGGTTGTACACACAAAGACTCGCTGGTCCACAAGCTCCTCTCCTGCGGGCTCAAAGCCAATGCTTGCAAAATTGCATTGTTGATCCCGCAGGGGCTGGGGACCAGTCCACCAAAGACTATGGACGCTTAAGAGCCTCGGGGTGACTCCCCTACTGACACAATCCGCAGGATTTAAATCAGTTTTAACATGATACCAGTGAAAATCCTTTGTAAGATCTTTTATTAAATGAATTCTGTTTGCCACATAAGCTTCTAATTTAAATAAAGAATTTTTTATCCATGATAACACCACCATTGAGTCTGTAAAAAGACATATTTTTTGAATAGATATTTTAACATTAAGAATCTCTAATACTTAACAAGTTAGTTTTGTCAGAAGGACACAAGCATTTAATTCTAATCTTGGAATTGTAAGTTTGTTTTGTATAGGATTCATTCTAGATTTAGAACACAATAATGTCATGGTTACGGTGTCGTCACAGTGGATAGTTCTCAAATAAAGTACACATCCATGTGCAGTTTCCAAAGATGCATCAGCAAAACCTATTAATTGATATTCTATAGCATTTTCTGTATGTAATGTTCTTTCTATTTTTATAGTAGGCATTTGTTTTATGTCTTGAATGAATTTATTCCAAGCATCTAAGATGTGACTCGGGGGAACTGTATCCCACCCTATGTTTGAGATCCAAATCTGTTGCATTATTTGTTTTGCTATTACTACAATTGGACTTATTAATCCCAATGGATCATAAAATTTACTAATGAAGCTAAGAATCTCTCTTTTGGTTGAGGCAGTTTGTGTCAATAGGGGGGAGGGTCAAATTTGAATTGATCTAACTTCAGGTCTAAAACTAGACTCATTAGTCAATTCAATGTCGTCGGATCGCTGTGACTGACCTGGGACATTATGCAGCACATCGGGGTTGTTCGACGCCCATTTATGGAGTTTAAACCCTCCAATATTTAACAACTCAATCAATTGCCTTTGTGTTTCTACAAGACCCTCTAGAGAGCTCTCGCTTACTAGAATGTCATCTACATATGTATAATTTAATAGTGCGAAAGAGGCCAAAGGATATTCATGTTTGTACATTAAGGCTAGTTCTTTCAAACATCTGGTCGCTAAAAAACTAGAGCATTTTAAACCGTATGTCACAGTGTTAAGTTGGATGCATTTAATTTCATCACTACTAGATTCTCTCCAGAGTATATTCTGTAAACATCTTTGGTCTCCTTCCACCAGTACGTTTCTATACATCTGTTTAATATCACATGTCATGACACAATTATTTATTCTAAACAATGTTAAAATTTCAAAGAGGTCTCTTTGGACCACAGGTTCATTTAGCATTAAATCGTTCAACGAGAGCCCTCCAGCAGCCCTCGCAGATGCGTCGAAGACTACTCTCAACTTGGTTGACAAAGCATTTTCTTTTATTACTGGGTGGTGAGGTAGAAAACACCTATCATTTTGATTACATTCACTCATGTCAATATATTGAGCATGTCCCAGTCGCAGATATTCATTTATGAAATCCCTGTATATATCAAATAGCTGAGGATCTTTGGCAAATCTTTTTTCTAAATTAAAAAGTCTTTTCAATGCAATAGCGAAAGAGTTTCCCAATGTTTTAGGTATCTCTTCTACTGGGACCTTAAAAGGAATGAATACAATAAATCTGTCATTTAATTTTACCGTTGATGAAAAATATTCCTCGCAGATTTCGTCCTCAACAGCGTGTTCTTTGAATTTTTCTGGAACCTTTTCTGTTTCCCAGAATTTTTGATACTATCTTGAATATCGCAACCCCGATGTGTGCAATGCAGCATCCTCCGACGATCCGACAGCAGAAGGCTCCCAGCGACCACATATCCAAGGCTGGTGTGTACAAGTCTCGGTGCGACGACGCCTCTGCCTGACTCACTGATCGAGGTGTCCTCTGGCAGCAGAACTTGGAAGAAAATATCAGATCCGAGTAACAAGTCCACATCAGAAGGTACAGAGAATTGGCTATCGGCCAGTGCGATGCCATCGGGAATTTTTAAGTTTGCTATGTCAAATTTTTCTTGTGGTAATTTAGAGGTTATTTTGTCAATTATGTAAAAGTCAGAATTCAATGAAAATGGGTAAACTATTGAGTGTATATCTAAGTTAACAAAATGCTCTACGCGAGTCGTATGCTGTGAAATTCCTGTGATTTTAAGGTTGGATCTTTTAAATGGTTTGCCTATTTGCTTAGCCAATTTTGATGTAATGAATGATGTTTGACTAGCAGTGTCTAATAAGCCCCTGGCTTATATGCGACTTCCATTGGCTGAAACAATGCTAACTTGAACTGTAGGAATGATACTTACATTTTCTGCTACCTGAGATATGAGACTTACGCTGGCATCACTGACACTGGCCTCCGGCCCGTGTAGTAAGGTGTTATGTTTTTGTTTACATATTGCACACTTTCCTTTGTACCTGCACCTAGAGAAATGTTTATTTAAGCACATCCTACACCTCTTCTGTGAGGTTATGAATTTAATTTTTTGATCCAAGGAGGATTCCACAAACTTGGGACATACAAAAAGTCTGTGCGTATTTTTACTAGGCTTGTGTAGTACATGTACTAGGTACTATTAGGAACTAATTCCCAGTACTGTACTAGAATGAACTATTCCGTATCTTATTCGCTCTTAGTTCTTTTAGTTCATTCATTCCCAATCGGACAGAACTAAAGTAATGCCAGTGACGTTCGGCATCTTCGCTCGGCGCCACTCGGTTTATGTCGGAACTTTAAACGAGTGGGAGTGAGATAGTTGATGTGATGATTCTATAAAGGATATAGTGCCTTCTCTTTTGCTTCTTATTAGTTCTTTTAGTTCAGTGACGTCAAAGAACTAATAAGAAGCACCAAGTAGTACTGTACAAGTACATTCTAGTAGGTAGTATTCTAATACAGAGTGGTAGATAGATAGATTGGTGTTAGACCTTTTTAGTGTTTTGTTTTGCTATGAACATTGAAAATGGCGCCAATAAGGACGAAAAAGTATCATTACATATAACTTATATAACGGTGTTGTAAGTTAGTAGACTTACTTAGTTAAAATATTATCCCTTATGAACGTCTCATAAACATATAAAATAATAATGTAGTAGGTACCTACTGTCGATAGCAAAATTATTAAAATTTATTGAAATGAAAATCCAATGCCTGCAAATTATGAAGGAAAATAAAATATTCTCTGAATTTTCTCTTTGTTAGTTACTAAGTATTGATTTTCATAATCACAAAATTACATAAATGTGCATTTCCTATGTATGTACTCTGTATGCATCCTAAATTCTTATTAGAACGTGTACTAATTAGTATAATATGCATCCTGTATTCTTATTAGTACATGTACTACATTCATGACTGAATAATTTTGACATGGAAATATTCAGTGAACTAATAGTACTAGAAGAGCGTACTAGTTCCTCAGGACAATTATTGTACTAGATCAGATCGCTTCCAAAAATGACCGAGCAAGAACAAGCCTAATTTTTACGCGCTTGACAGAACTCACAAATATTTGACGTTTGAGTTGTCAATGTCACCTTGGTGTTGCTAGTTTTAAAATCCCTTTTCTGTAAATTATTACGTTGATATGAGGAACTTTCGAAAGCGTAGTTCTAAAAAATTCAAAAATTCATTTAAATCCTCTAATCCATAATCCCTACCTCATGTTGGGTGTGTGTCAAATATTATTTAAAATTTTCTTTTTTTTTCTTTTATTGTGTATTAATGTCTTGTATGTTTTTTTTTAAGTAAATTAGTTTTTACTAGGTTTATGTCAATGTGTCGTGGTTAGATGGAAGAAATCACTTTATAGTGATAATCTCGCCACTGCACATCGTCCTAGTTTTAAAAAAAATATATTCTTTTGTTAACACTGTAATGTAATGATGATGTGCAAGAAGAATAAATAAATAAATCAAACTCAGTATCCTCAACCTTCTCAAGGTGGTATGCCCTGCGGGTATAAACATCTAATTTTTTAAGCAATAAAACAACTAAAAATGCACCCCACTGATGTGTGGGATGTCCTAAATTTTTTAGCGCTGCTAAATTCTGCCTAGTCAAAGGCCGGTATTTGGATGTTCGGCAGCTTAATGTTAGGCACATGGTGTGTGGCCATGGACTCGTCTCTCAGCGTGTCCCTGTCCTTGGCTGATGCTGCGTTTATTCGGGATCTCACCAGGCTCAAGCATTGACAGTAAACCTCTTCAGTTGGTTCGGCGTCTCCATCGTCTTGAAGTTCCATTGCCAGGTCCTCGTATCGTCTGAAAGAGTCGATCAATCTTTGCTCTTTAATTTTTAGGTCTTCCACTGTTGCAGTGTGTAGAAAGTCATCAGTAAGGCTATTTTTCAAGCGTGTTAAAGCGCCTTTAGAGTACGCCTTTTTGGCTAGTATCTTTTATTCTTCCATGATGTATTTTGTAATCTGAAGTAATCCGATTGTTTTCGCGGTATTTAATATTTTTGCTTTCCCGGTCTGACGAAGGACCAATGTTGATTCAATAATCAACGGGTATTCGGTTCATAAAATCAAAGCCACGATTGGATTATCACAAAATTTATTATTTGGAAGGAACAAGCACACAGTAGAGTTTACATCTTAAGCGGATATGACCAAAGAGAAAAAAAGCTAATATGGCCGCCCCTTTTATACCTTTTTAGACGCGAGTGTTGCCCGACTGAGAAACCAGTGCGTACAGCACCCATGTCTATGGTAAATTATTAAATTTAACAGATGATACACATACATATGTGAACTTCCTTAAGGAGTGCAAGACACAGAGTTTCGACGCTTATGAATCGACTTAGGCTTGGTTAAGAGTACTCTTTAAACCTAGGTAACATTCCCAATTCCTCTGTGTCATGCTTATCACATGACTTGTAATTTTTGAAAGTTGTATATATAATAATGTTTATATAATAAAGTTGCGACTTCTCACTGCTCCAATAATCATTCCCTAGTGAAAATACCCTTTCAACAGCAGCATTTGTGCCTGGACAACATAAGGAAATTTCTATCAAAACTTTTAAATTTTCATGTGGGATATGTTCTACTCTAAAATGCCGAAAGGTTTCTACCCATCTTTTGTCAAGTTCTATTTTCTCATCGTTCCATAAAAATGAGTACTTTCAGAGTACAAGATTTGAAAAGAGTACGGTAGGCGAAAAAAGAGTACAAAACTCAGTAAATGAGTATAGTTGGTCACCTTACTGTATTATAAACACATATAGCCTAATGGATTTCCAATCTAATTTATAGAAAGCAAAATATTATTTACCGTTATAAAATGTGTACTTAATGAATCTAAAAATTATTGCAGTTAAAAGCAATATAATAATTATATTTGTAATGATTTTCTAATTCATCTGTAGTTATTATGTTTCAATGAGAAAAAATCACAGCGATATTAAATTTTATCTAATTGTTAATCTTTCTAAATCAAACTGTCTATTCCATAACGGTTTTTCCACAAATGGGGCAACTTGTAGAATAATTACTGCAAATTCCCCAATAATCCATATAATTTTTGGTTTAAGTAAAAAACTAATGCTGGTAATAAATAAATATTTGTTTTCATATTTAATCACATCAAAATGTTCGCAGCGTCAACAAGTTTTGAGAGTTTTTCAGCAAAACTTGTTGAAAATTGAATATTTTACCGTTTTTGATAGAAAGCGCTCTTATGTTTGTTCTGCTACCAGGTATATTATGTTGTCGAGAACGATTTGTATTAAATTTACAACTAATGTTTACCTACGTATACAAGAAAAAACTGACTATAATCTGTCTCATCGAAGAGACTTCACCATCTAATGAGCAGGTATGTAAAGTTCATACGTATCTATTTATAAATAAAAATGAGTTGACCATGTATATTCCCTCATAACTTGAGAACAACTGAACCGCATTGGCTGGTTCTTTTTTTGTTGTGTTCGTAATTATTAGGAGACGGTTTGTATGAAAGATAGTTTTCGGAAAATCTAACGGAAAAGTCGGAAATTTGAATCGTATTTTTGTATGAAAGTGATGTTTGTATGACAGTTCCGCTGTCACGTGCTGCCATAACAAAAAAAAAATTGTTTTATCCACCATCAACGACTTTTTTGTTGTGTTCAAAAAAACAATATGGATAGTTACCAGAGATGTGCAAAATACTTCCAAAAAAGTATTTAAATACAAAATACAAATACTTTTGAATTTTTGTATTTCAAATACAAAATACTAAATACTTTTTCAAAATGGTATTTAAATACAAAATACGTATTTTCAAAATACTTTTTTAAAATACTTTTTACAAATAGTCGAACAGGGTGTAAGACAAAAGTATTTAATATTTAAACCATTGATGAATGAAAAAGAAATTAAAAACTGGACAAAAGTACAAAATACAAAATACGTATTTTCAAAATACTTTTTTAAAATACCTTTTTAAAATACTTTTTACAAATAGTCGAACAAGGTGTAAGACAAAAGTATTTAATATTTAAACCATTGATGAATGAAAAAGAAATTAAAAACTGGACAAAAGTATACATAAGTGGAGAAAGGGTTGACATGATTAGAAACAGTTGCCTTGTCGCTACCATCTATATGCGGACGATTTGCAAATCTATACACATGCTAAACTTCACAATATCTCCTCTGCCATTTATTCTACCAATGAGTGTTTGCAACAGATCTCAAACTGGGCTAGTGCTCATGGATTACTCCTCAATGCCTCAAAAACCCAGACAATATTCATTGGTAGCCTTCACTCTATATCCAGGTTGAAAAATATGAATTTACCTCCCACTACTATGAATTCAGTAGCAATACCCTCTTCGGCGACAGTAAAGAATTTGGGCATAATCATGGACCAGAGACTCTCTTGGCAGCATCAATTTAACACTCTAAAGAAAAAGTTTTTTTACAAGTTCCACACTCTTAAGATGCTGCAAAAATTCTTGCCCACTAAAGTAAAAATTTTATTGGTCCAATCCTTGCTGTTGCCCATTATCGACTATGCTGATATCGTGTATGTGGACATGAATCAGGATCTAATTGACAAACTTGATCCACTTCAGAATGTTGGCATAAGGTTTATTTTTAATCTAAAAATAAAACTGACCACATTTCTGAATATCGTAATACCCTGAAATGGCTTTCTGTACGACAAAGACGTGAGCTCCATCTACTCACATTTGTCCACAATGCTCTGTACGCAGGATCAACCCCGTACTATATTAAGGAGGCTTTTGAATACTTGGCGAGTCACGGTTTACCTCTGAGGTCGCATAACCAGCGCATCCTGTCAAACCCGGCTCATGGTACAACTTTCATCTCAAAATCTTTTGCAGTTCAGGGTGATCGTTGCTGGAATAATCTCCCTTCAAAATTTAGGCTGACTCAAAGTCTGACGTCTTTCAAGCGAGCCGTTAAGGAGAAAATGATTTCCACAAATACAAACACAGCCTCTAAAACCTGAAACCCATGACTCCTAACCGCCCCTCCTTTTTCCCCCCTTTTCCTTTCCATGTTTGTATATTTTTTTTGCAGTCTCTCCCTTTTTATATATATGTGTGTGTATGTATGTATGTTTTGTATATATGTTCACTTTGTGAATGTATTTTTTTTCTCTTTTATTTCCAAAATCCTTTAGATCATTGATTTTATTTTTATCGTATGTTTTCTTTTTTCTTTTTAAGTTAATACTTTTGGGTTAGTTGGAAGAGATCGCGCCTTTGCGATAAACTCGCCCTCTGTATATTGATTGTATTTAATTTGAATGTATACCTTTTATGTAATTGTTTTTTATCAATGTATAGTAAAGAATGAATAAATAAATAAATAAATTAGATATAGCATTGCTTGCAGACAATTGATGAATACCATTGATGAATGAAAAACTGGACAAGACTATACATAAATGGAGAAAGGGTTGTCATGATTTGATATATCATTGCTTGCAGACAATGAGGATGAGCCTTAGGAAGAACTGTCAAAATAGAAAAAAAATATAATTAAGTCATGACAAAATGTACCGTTGTTAGAAGAGATAAGCCGAAAATTGTCATAAATGGATTGAGTATCATCAAGCAGGTAAGAGAATTCCTGACTTGGGCTGCAAAATAAATCAGAATGGATAATCCAAATCTGAAATCGTATGGACTACTGTAACATCATATTATAACAAGGACTGCTCCAAACTCTTCCTTATCGTCTTCAGATGGTTTTTAATGTTGCCTCCGGATCATTTACAGAGAGAATAAGAGCTGCCACATAACTTCACTACTAAGAAGTCTACACCAACTGTGAGTCCTAGAGATAGTGGTATTTAAACTGTGTCTCACTGTCCACAAGGCAGCACACCACCCACTGAGCTGTTCCGCTGACGAAAATGTGTGGCGAAGGCTGTGATCAGCTTCTTAAACTCGTTGAACTCAAAAGGGCAAATACCTCTAAATTTGCAGAAAGAAGAAACAGAGTCGCAGCGTCATCTGCCTGGAACAGATTGCCTCCAGACAAAATTAAAAATGCTACCATTCAGGAGAAATCACAGCGCCCTTGAGATGGCCATGAAACATTAAACGGCGTCATGTATAGTTTGTTCAATCATCATTATTATGTGTGTATATCTCTAATGGAAACGTTGTATTTGTAATTCAACAAATTGGCAAAAAAAGCTTGCGTACGCGCATATCAATTAATGGTAGAATTTTGTTTCAAACAATAAAAAGGTATTTTGTAAAAGTATTTTGTGTAAAATACAAAATACTCAAAAAAAATATTTCAAATAAAATACAAAATACTTTTTACAAAAAGGTATTTGAAATACAAAATACAAATACGTATTTTGTATTTGTATTTTAAATACTTTTATTTCAAATACGTCACATCTCTGATAGTTACCTATACAAAAGATTATTTTTTTTTCATACAAATATTACACTAAAAAGGTTTTTCACCACTGTGGATCCTTTTATGTGTCTGCAAAAAACCAGACTCAGTGATTTTTTTCATACAAATATTACACTTATAAGGTTTTTCACCACTGTGGATACTTTGATGTGTCTGCAAATTACTAGAACGGCTAAATTTTTTCACCACTGTGGATCCCTTTATGTGACTGCAAAGAACCAGACTGATTAAATTTTTTCATACAAATATTTCACTCAAAAGGTTTTTCACCACTGTGGATCCTTTTATGTGTCTGCAAAGAACCAGACTGATTAAATTTTTTCATACAAATATTACACTCGAAAGGTTTTTCACCACTGTGGATCCTTTTATGTTTCTGCAAATTACTAGACTGATTAAATTTTTTCATACAAATATTACACTCGAAAGGTTTTTCACCACTGTGGATCCTTTTATGTTTCTGCAAAGTACTAACGTCAGTAAATTTTTTCATACAAATATTACACTCGAAAGGTTTTTCACCACTGTGGATCCTTTTATGTTTCTGCAAAGTACTAACGTCAGTAAATTTTTTCATACAAATATTACACTCAAAAGGTTTTTCACCACTGTGGATCCTTTTATGCTTCTGCAAATTACTAGACTGATTAAATTTTTTCATACAAATATTACACTCAAAAGGTTTTTCACCACTGTGGATCCTTTTATGTGTCTGCAAAGAACCACACTGATTAAATTTTTTCATACAAATATTACACTCAAAAGGTTTTTCACCACTGTGAATCCTTTTATGCTTCTGCAAAGAACTAGACTGATTAAATTTTTTCATACAAATATTACACTCAAAAGGTTTTTCTCCACTGTGAATCCTTTTATGTTTTTCTCCACTGTGAATCCTTTTATGCTTCTGCAAAGAACTAGACTGATTAAATTTTTTCATACAAATATTACACTCAAAAGGTTTTTCACCACTGTGGATCCTTTTATGTTTCTGCAAAGTACTAACGTCAGTAAATTTTTTCATACAAATATTACACTCAAAAGGTTTTTCACCACTGTGGATCCTTTTATGCTTCTGCAAATTACTAGACTGATTAAATTTTTTCATACAAATATTACACTCAAAAGGTTTTTCACCACTGTGGATCCTTTTATGCTTCTGCAAATTACTAGACTGATTAAATTTTTTCATACAAATATTACACTCAAAAGGTTTTTCAACACTGTGGATCCTTTTATGTGTCTGCAATTGACTAGAACAAATAATTTTTTTCATACAAATATTACACTCAAAAGACTTCACATATTTCTTTCCATCATTCTTAGTCACACTGCAAACATTTCTATGTCTCGTTTCCTTTACATGAGTTTGATTACTTGAACCTGGTGCATACTCTGTAATCGCTGAAGATGTACTGGCCACTGTCACATTGTTGGCTCTCTTGCATTCAACTTTTAAATCAGGTTCGTGTATATCAATACCATCATACGGAACTGCATATCCAATGTCACATATTTCTTCCTCCACAGGTTCACATTTAACTTTGATGTTCGCCAAAAATGTTTCGATTTCATCATCTTCCGTGACACATATTAGCATGCTACACAAGACGCACTCATCCTGTTGGCAGTCTGCAATGTTGTGTTCACTGGCACTGGTTCCCTCCATCATGTCTTATGATTTGAAGCTGGGCCACAACATCAGTATCAGAATGCACTAATAATTTGGTAAATATTATGGTAATGTGAACTTTTAAAAAAAAAAATTATGAATTTTCCAGTTATATTTATGTGAGTATGTAGTTTTCCACCTAAGAAATGAAATTCCATCAAAATTACGCTGATTTAATGCACACAAAATTAATTATTTGCATATTTTGTACACGATTTACACATCTCAAACAAAACAAGTATCGGTCGCCATGTTAACTTAACACTAGCTAGCGTCTACGCCGTCTAAAGGTAGAAGAGGAGGGATGAAAATACACATGCGCACAAACTAATGAAATACTCTATGATTAAGTTGACAGCTGTCAGGCTGTCATATAGGCTGTTTTCGTTTTGTGTGATGTTTGGTGAGGTTAAGTTACAATTATTATTTAGTGTGAATTATCAACATATTTATAATTTTTTGTATTACCAATTCGGCTATGAGGCATGGTATCCATAATGTAATTTTTATGGCATGGAAAGGACGACATGTATAATAGTTTATGTAATTACTTCAGCAAGTAACTTCAATACATACCAACATACATAATAATAGTATTTTATAAAACATGATTTCATAAGAAATCAATGAAATCACGACTTCGTCGGTAGCCTGGAGGTAGAGTATCGGCCTCGTGAACAAGGGGACCGTGGTTCGTTACCAGATACCGGCAAACTCCCCTTTCACGACACTAGCTTTTAAGAGCTTACTGTGAAAGGTGTATAAGGTTGTATTTGGTTTTATAACAAACAAAACCCAGATATATCTTTTTTTTTAATGATTAAGTAGTAAGTTATCTGAGTGGCTCTCACCTTTTTAATTCCTGGTAGTTTTCAGAAGGCATAGAAATCCACCAAGTTGTTTTTTTCCTTAAAAGCTATTTTAAGTGTGGTATCGCTTAGCAAATCTATCATATTCATTTGCAAATCGTTTGGTACATTATCAATATCCAATGCGAAGGGGTTTTCGAAAACTTCCATCTTAGTGAGATCTTTTTGAAATCAGCAAATCGGTTTTCAAACTCAGTTTGAAGTTGTATTAATGCACTTTTCATTTTAGTATTTTGCCAAACAAAATGTATCCCAGCTTCTTCTACTGCTTTCTTGCAATTTGGAAAATGATCGAGTTTTCTTTCATCGACATGCTTGATAAATAGAGTTGGTTTCATTTCAAATGATTTAATGTCTGAATACATATCAATTTATTTATTCCCTGTAAACGTGTATTGAGTAGATTCAGTTCGGCAGTCAAATCAGTTAAAAATCCAAGATCTGCAACCCACTGATTGTTGGATATTCGTTTATTGCCTTTCCTTTCATCTCCATGAAGTTACAAATTTCTTTCCTCAAGTAAAAAAACCGTTGAAGTTCTGCTCCTTGGCTTAGCCACCTTACTTCACAGTAATACATCACGTCACCATATTCAGCTTCTACATCTTCCAAAAGATTTTTGAATTGGCGGTGAGTAAAGCCATTTTTTCTTATAAAATTAATAGCAGATACAACGGTTTCCATTATTCCATTCCACGATAAAACCTTGCAACATAATGCTTCTTGATGGAGAATGCAGTGAAATATATATGGAACTTCAGATCCAGACTCTTGCAGTTTGCTGTTGACTCTTCCGACAACACATTATTATTACCGCTCATGTTTTTTTCGTACATATATGATATCGTTCGTCACATACGTTCCGGCAAGAATCTTGCGGGCCGCACCAAAACTCGTCGCGGGCCGCCGGTTGCCGACCCGTGCTTTAATGGAAGGTATTGAACATAGAATAATACATATACTAATTGAACTGGTGTTTTTTTATATTTTTTTTGTTCATTAGAAAACAATCTTCTCTGGTTTTTGATTTTTTTGTTTGGCGGTTCCAAATTTGTATTTACACATAATATAGCAGCAGCCAATCAAAACTCAGTATTTTTGCACATCCGTATTTTCATCCCTCTTCTTCTACCTTTAGACGCTAGTCATGTTAACACTATTATAGAGAAAATGAATTGCAGGTTTACCGATACGATAAAAACAATGCATATCATAGAGAAAAATAATCAATAATAAAATAATTACGCATCAGCTATAGACCATTAAAGGTCACGTGGTCTTGTCTATGGATTTGCTTTTGCTTGGGGGGCAAACAGTCAGATTGCGCAAATCATCCTTGTAGGATGTTATGCCATAAGAGAAAAAAAAGAAAGTCAGTCGACAAAATAATAACAAAATCGACACTGACAGTTTTTTTTTATTATTAGGTATTCTTTAGGCGTTCCACCTAATATTACACCGTAATCGTGTGTTGTGTTGGGATGCCTGATGCCCCTCAATGATTTTTCTGTGACGTCATCCTTTAATGGTCTATTCGACAGTAACGGGAATTACTGTCACTGTCAAATAATGACAGTTTTGATCTTGAAGTTTCGCAAATTTCATTATTTTACAGTAATTTATGCAATTAAAACAACGTGGTTTTAACGTCTGTCAATTAAATAACTATTTGTCAATAATTTTATGTAAACAAAGCCAAGCTGTTTTGACGTCTGTCAATATTGGCAGTCGTAATGTCGCGTTGACTTTTCTTATTACGTTTTCGGTTGGTTTACTTAAGGGTCGTTCACATTTGTTCACTCCGGATGATCCTCCAAGATGAACAGGTGTGAACGGGCGTTTCATCAATAGTGATCACTAGCGATGACGGATGAAAGCGATTACTACCCGACAAAATTTCGATGAAAGGACCTTTCACTGAAACAACCATAAACAAGTTTTATCTATGAATTTGTATTGAAAGTCGGAACCATGTACAAAATTATCATGCTGTTGAGAATTATATTAAGTAGCATTCACATTGCTTCACTTTGGATGATCATCCAGAGTGTCAGGGTCAAACCTGTTCATCGAAAGTGAACACGTCTGTTCACATTGGTTCATCCTATGCTTTCACTGCCATGTCAACACTCTCAGTCATGTTGTATGTAGTTTGACGTATTTTCGTACAAAAATAATTAAACAAATTCAAACATGGAAAATAACACTTAAAATAAATAAATATAGCTCTTGACTGCATAATAATTTTGTACATGATTCTGACATTCGATACACATTCATAGAGAATTAAACAAATAATAAGATAAAACTTGTTTATGGTCGTTTCAGTGAAAGGACCTTTCATCAAAATTATGACGAGTGGTAATCTCTTTCCTCCGTCATCGCTAGTGATCACTAGCGATGAAACGCCCGTTCACACTTGTTCATCTTGGAGGATCATCCGGAGTGATCACTGAAAGTGAACGTATGTGAACGACCCTTTACATTGTTTTAATTGTTAATAATTGTTATTTTTCATATCTTTATTTATTTATTTATTTTTTACGTAAATACGTCAAACTACATACAACATGACCGTGAGTGTTGACACGGCAGTGAAAGCATAGGATGAACAAATGTGAACAGACGTGTTCACTTTCGATGAACAGGTTTGACCCTGACACTCTGGATGATCATCCAAAGTGAAGCAATGTGAATGCTACTTTAATGAGAAAGCACACTTTCAAATCTTGAATGGTGCAATATCATTTAAACATTTGTCATCTTGTATATTTTATGTTTTATAGGTATGTTCCCGTATAAAGAGCATAAAGGGAATTTTCGCAGTTTAGCGGCCCCACCCGTTGTCGAGTACTTTTTCTACAGAAAAAGTTATATGTACCTACGGAACTTTAGGAAGTTTATACTCAAACTAGATTTTATTTTTACCGGCAAGAATAAAATCTACTTTGAGTGAGTGAGTGAAGTTTTTCCATAGATTGGCCTATTTATAGAATAATTTTTGTATACATTTTCAAATTAGAATCGTTATCTGTGGTTCTGAAATTTCAATTTTGAAATAATCATGGTAAAAAAATTATAAACTTAAAATGAATAGGTATCTACTTAAAAAATAAATTAGTACCTATATAATTATATTAGCAGATAATTTATAAACAAATCTGAGTTAAATATACCAAATTGTTCAATATAAATGAATTTTATTTTTTTACACTATACGATGACACACTTGGACAATTACGGGAGTTTGTAAAGAGATTAAAAATAATATTAATCACTCATTGATTGTTAGGCGGTATGAAGTTCGCTGGGTCAGCTAGTATTTTTTTTAAAGTTTAAAGACGTCTCTGATATAAGTGAAAGTGGTCACTGATTTGAAAATAATGTAACTTTGTATATCTGTATGTATGTTGTAATAATACATTATTATTATAATCATTATGGAAAATATTTATTTACTTATTTACCTACATGAAGAATGTTACATTATTACATTATGTTCTTGTGATATTATAATAATTGTATGTTTAGAAGTAAGTATAATTGTAATTATGCAGATAAATTTTAATGTAAGCGTGACAAGATGGTTCGTTTTTTTGTAAGTACTGAATTTCAACTGTTAAGAAAGATGATAACTAGAGATGCAACGAATAGTATATTTGACCGAATACCGTATATTATGCAAGATCATTTGTGTCGAATAACCGAATATTCGACGAATATTAGGTACTCCCGACCGCGCATCATCGTGTAGGTAGTAGGTACATCACAGACATACTAGACATAGAGCGCGGTACATTTTTTCGAAATTTTTGTGTCCCAACAATAATAATATTATGTTGTTTCACTCCACATCAATTCAATGAATTAATTAGATATTTGAGGATTAGTAATTATGCATCTGTAGCTGACAATAAAACAGCAACAATCTACAAGCTGTTGGTTCCTTTCAGTTTTACATTTAAACTATTTGGCAGAACACCGAATAATAGACTAAATATTCGGTATTTGGCCGAATAGTAAAAATGTTTCCGAATAGGCAGAATACTAAATATTTGCCTAACAGTCGTTGCATCTCTAATAATAACTATTCAGGCATCTTCCATGCGGTAGACAACCAATTCACTATGATTAAACATTTTCATCTTTCGAAGAGATTTTGATAAATTAAATTTTAAACATTGAAAACGTGTCCATTCTGAATCGACAATTTTAATTTGAAGCTTAGACAACAGTTTGTCAAATGCTACATAATATTATGGTCAGTGTTGTTATATGGGGTCGAAACTTAGACCCTTAAAATGAGTAGCATGAACCGATTGGAGGCATTTCAATTAATGTGGATACATCGAAGTATGCCTTGGACACCCTGGACGGGCATGGCCAGCAATGCAAGGGTCACACAAAGAGCCAGAACAAATAGGAAACTAATTTCAAATATTAAAACCCAGAACATGATGAACATTGTCCTTGATGGACGAAAGACGTCTCTCTCTAAACAATGGAAAAATCTATTAAGTGGAAATAAAAACTACAAACTTGATAGAGTAGAAATTAGAATCGAATAAATGGAAGTCTCAAGACTTCTGTTCTATCCGGATGGTCAGTGGGTTCTTCAATGCGGCCTTTAACCAGGGGGCCTAAAATGGCAACATTGTGCAATTCATCTACAGATGATTCATTTCCCGAAATGTCAGCAGATCCGTAGCAATTCCTCTAATTTTTGTAAAATGGTCACGATTGCACGCGATTTACCCGCAATTCATTTCATCAAATGATTCATATTTGGTGAAATGTTGCCGTTAAATCGTTTTACAAATCCTAATACGATCCTATTATGATTCATATAAAGTGGCCTTTTTAACCGTCCAGAAAAAAGTGTTAAAGGTGGTTGTAAATATGCGGTAAAATCCTTTAAAGCAGTTTAAAAACATACAATATCCATCAAGTAAAATTAAGAATCTTTTAAATAATTAATTTAAACTCACCATTGACATTAATGAGCAGTGATGTTAAGATGACGAAGGCACTAAAAGACACTTCTTGGCTGAGGTACCCCAAAGGGCTAAAACCCTGGGGCCGTGCTGTTATCATACTGCTGGCTGTCGTCTTGGAGGCTCTCCAACTTCAGATGGGGTCAGCAGCGAGAAACGCTGTCACAAAACAGCGCAATGTCAACACACTTCCACATCACAACAGTAACACTCTGATTCTGAAAATAACAAAAAACAGTTTATTAAATTTACTTCAGGTTATTAATAACAATATTCTACATATTATACCAAGGAGTCGGCAAACATCTTAAAATTGTAATTTTCTTGAGAGTCAACGAGGGAGCTAAAAAAAGTTCTCCAGCACGAAAACTTTGAGATCTAAAGGAATGTCTTCCGTTGTAAAAAGTTGGGTCTGAGCGAATAAATTTGACATCTTGAATTATCAAATAAAATAAAATAAATATTTACTGTTTTGTTTTGTGTTACTTTTGAGTAAGACTAACGCACGACCGGTTTCGCGGACTCCGAGTTCAGCACAGTATAGATCAGCACCTGATGATGCGAACTCGGAGTCCGCGAAACCGGTCGTGCGTTAGTCTTACTCAAAAGTAACACAAAACAAAATAGTAAATATTTATTTCATTTTATTTGATAATTTAAAATGAAGTGTTACAAAGTTAATGCCGATACAATAATTAATTGACATCTTGTTTTACTAGTGAAAATCTTATCTTGTTAAGGAACGATTACCTCCAGGGGACGATTGCCTTCTCGCATACACTACTACTGTACCATCACGGCATATCCCTCGAATGAGGTAACCAGCAGACTTACTGCAAGCAATGAACATGCAGATTGTCATTTCCGTGCCAATAATAAAATAAGACATTTAAAATAGGTGGCATATGCCTTATCGCTGAATTTTTTCAAACTTTGGGGACTCCTCGGGGTACACCAATATAGGGTTAGTTGAAAGAGGTCGATTTACGGTAAAATTGTATGCATTGTGATCAATGTAGGTACAGTAAAGAATAAATAAATAACAATATAATTGTAAAAACTTCAGAAAAATATGGAGGTGTCCCAATGTTTTCGAATCGGTTTCGACTGGATTAAATTCAAATTTAATTATTTTTATTTAAATAAAATTTACAAATCAATAATATTATATATACCTACACACCTTATTACTAAAAAAACACATTTATTACATATTTGACCCTCAAAATTGAGCAGTGCTCGTGCTTTGAGGGTTTAAACATATTTCGTACAATTTACATCACACAATAGCGCTTACCAAATAATAATAAAAACAAACACATATCTGCAATACAAATAGCAACCAAATACAGTTTCTTAACAAAGCTCAACAACAGAGCAGTTTATTTATTTTATTTATTTAAACACAACATAGGCAATTGCCTTTACGAGTATACAGATAAACTTTATAACATCACACAATCATTCAACACATCTACAAAAATATAAAAACAGACAAAACATACTCCAGTTAAAGTCAAAAAATAAAAATGAAAATTTAAATACAAATAAGATTAATTCATTAAAAGAATTTTCAGTTGAATAGCTATTTAAAAATATCTTTCAGATTCAATTTAAAACTCAGATTTTTTTTTGTAGAATCATACTTAGATTTTTTGTTCAGCTTATTGTACCACACAACACCCAAATGAGTATAGTGGTGTTGTCCAGCAGATGTTTTTCTGGGAGGTACCTTAATTAGGCCTCCCAGTCTTGGACACGCACTAATATCATCCGGTGAGTGGAGTTTTTGTACAAAATACTCTCTACAAACCTGAGACACCTCCTTTCTCTTATAAATATTATCGAATGTGGGCACCAGAAATTCTTTAAAAAGTTCTGAGGTTGGGTGGCCCATCGGTTTTTTAAGAATTAAATTAAATGTATGAACAATGAAGATTCTGAGACAACGTTTACTAATTCCTCTTTTCCCATATTAAACAATATTAGATGCTAACCTAGTATAACCCCTTTTGTATTCTTTACAAAACAATGTATGTAGATGACCTCATACGATCAATGCCACATATTTATGTTATGGGTAGGTACATTTGTTAATTATGATTGTTTAAAATATAATAAAAAGAAAACAACTACACGCTTAAATATATTATGATATCACAATTAACTGAACCAATGGTCTCCAACCCCCGGTCCGCGAATGTAACATAAAGAGGAAGACCTCCTACACGTTGGTCAGACGACATTAGAAGAATCGCTGGTGACTGGTTGCAGAAAGCTCAGGGGGTCTATTCTCCAATCTCGATTGATGGATGTCGCAATCGAGATTTTATTACTTTCGATCGATTCCTTCAAAACGGTCGACATTCGAGAAGCTACCGGCAACGTCGCACTTTTTGTATGTTTTTGTATGTGGTCATCGAAAAATGACATTTATTTATACAATTTTTCAAGAGATGGCGCTTTCGTGTGGGGAGACACGTGACGTACAAGATGGCGCTTTTATAATATATGAGGAGTCACAATCAATATCAAACTTTTCGTTATATTTTTATTTAAACTAAAAAACTTTATAAATCCGGCATCACTTTATTTTATTTTTATACCTATGCAAAATGTAAACAACCATTGAGTGACTCACGGCGGTCATTTTTATCAATTTTTGACATGTCGATTGGTGTGACATTCATCTCGATTGGTAAAACACCACTCGTGTGACATTTGTCGTATACGACTTTCAAGAATAGGGTTTTGAAGGAATCGATCGAAAGTAATAAAATCTCGATTGCGACATATATCAATCGAGATTGGAGAATAGACCCCCAGGAGATAGAAATTTTGAGTGGAAGGGAAATACTTAATCTAATTCTGGAATCTGAGATCTTAAAAATAACACGGTTCTCACTTTTGGATAAGTCGACTAACAATATCAGATTTGGGTTTCTGAAAAAATATTCTTAAACAAAATCAAGGAAAACATTTAGCATTTCAAATTCCTACACCGTTTCAAAAATCTGGCGACGGGGATGAGGTTTGAAATTATGAATGCAATGCAAGTGAAATTTTAAAACTAAAAATGTCCTCTTAAATATAGAAAGTTAAAGATTTTTTCAGCAGGCCGCAGAAAAATTATCAAACGTTGACCAGATAAAAAGGTTGGAGACCACTGAACTGAACAATATAATAAATAAACACTTATATCACTATTGTTCAATTAGGAAACAATTAAAGGTCGAGATATTGAGATTTTTAACTTCTTATTTTCAGCAATGAGGCTTGCTATTTTATTTTCTTTTCGAGGTTGTTCATCCAGTATGTGAGTTCCTCGGTGAGAATATTTTGAAGAATATTGCACACCCAATATGTTTAAATCACAGTACTGCGATTTAACTCGTACAGCGATTTAACTCGCCCATTGTACATTGAAAGTGAACGTTTTCACTATTGTTGAAGATCTTTTTTTCTTTTTTTGCCAGAAGATAACTCTGAACGATATCCAAACGACAGCACAACAATATTTTAAAACTCCTATCAAGAGTTCGAATCGGTTATTGGAATACTGATTGTCTTTTATTGGCACGAAGAAGATGAATTGTATGTTTATTACACTTAGTCTGCTGGTTACCTCACTTTTGGAAGAATTCGTGATGGGAATTATTCATAACAATATCTTTCACTGCCATTAAAGCGCCTTTAAAGAACCTCTTAACCTTAAAGGTTCGGTATTTTGATTTTATACAACCGAGTGTTAGTCTATTGACAGTTTCATTATTTATTTATTTATGTTTTTTACGCGGTGGCAGAATTCCCATCCACAATTCTCTTAATTGTTGTAAATTATTTATTAAAGATTTCGGAGTTACCCCTGTAGCTGACATGACTAAAAGTATTATACATAAACGGACCTAGAATGCCAAACATTTTTTATTTCTTCTGCTAGTTCTGTATATTCACGTATTTTTTCTGCGACGGTTGTTTGTATATTATGTGTATTTTGGGACAGTGATGTCTATTAGGTGCGTATTTTGAAAGTATACAATGCCATCACGCACAGGTTGGGACTACTCGCGTATAGTTTCAAGTAGTAATAAGCATAAATATTTCTAGAAACTATACACGGTTATTACGCTCTTATCATGTTTAATTTCCAATAACGTACATACACTAAAATTTGTGTGGAAAACATACTGCACAAGTTTCCATTGCGGAATAATCGTGTACATTTTCTAAGCGCTGCACAAGGCAACGTTCTTAGAATCTATACGCGACTAGTTTCCATGTAGCCATTTTGATTTGTTGCTTTCTCTTTTTTTCATATATACGTAACTATTTTATTATTTTTTACTTCTTGTTTTTATACATAATTTTTTTATTGCTTTTATTACCTGTATTTTTGTTATTTTGGATTTACTTGTTGTTGTTACAATTTCTTAAATTTGCCAACATGTAAAAGCGAAAATTGTAAATGTACTTAAATAAATAATATTTTTATTATTATTTGACTGGCGTCTTTTTAAAGTAGCACTTAGGTACTTAAAAATTTGCGTTTCTTTTTTAATAAGTTATAACCTTGTAAAGTTTTTAAAAATATTAATGCTTATTAATATTTGAAACTATACGCGAGAAGTCCCAACCTGTGCGTAATGACGTTGATTACTTTCAAAATACGCTTCACTGAATCAGCGTCAGAAAGTATACACGATAATTACGCAGAAATCGTGTATATTTTCTGAGACTATTTTTCGTTACACAATTTGAAAACATACATTGCAAGAACACTATGAATGCGTATTGGCATTGTATACTTTCAAAATACGCCTATTAGGTACGTCATTATTTATTATTACTATCTTTAAAAAAATCATTCGGTTTATTGATTGTATCTAACTTGAGTGTTTACCTTATATGTAATTGTTTTTAATCAATGAATGAATAAGTAAATAAATAAATAAAAACTTTTGGCCAGGGCGATCTCGGCAGGAAAAAACAAAGCAAAATAAAAATAAAAACAAAAGAAAAAAGGATGTTTAAAATATCGACATGAACATTCAATTCATTAAATAATTTTATAGCCACGCCGACATGAGAATTTGGCATTGTGTTTGTTCTGCTATCAGGGGGGGTGTTCATGCGGATGCGGATGTAAGACAATTTGCGACAAGAAAGAAATGGGGCGGGGCCGCGAATGGCGCGTGCCGTTCGCACTTGACATTAACCAATGGGAACGAAAAAATTGGTGACAAGATCCGACACGTTTTTATTTTTGCCGGATTTATTTTATTTTTGCAAATAACAAAAAAGAAAAAAAATATTTCGCCAAAAAATCCATAATATTATTGTAGCAGCAATTTCGTCACATATTTGACAGTGGGGCCTACCAATTAAGATAGTTCCTACTTTTTTTGTATAACATCTTAAACATCCGTATCCGCATCCGCGGAATGAGCCTTCAAAAATCCGCATCCGCATTCATATCCGCGGATGTGTGAAAATCGACATCCGCAACATCCCTGGTACGTACCAATGATTCGTTGTGAGTATTTTTCTCAGTGTACGTAATAAACATACAAGCTGTCTTCTCCGTGCCAATAAAAGTTAGTATGGCATTAAGGATTTGTGGCGTACATCACCGCTGAATTGCAGTTTCGTTTTTTTTTTTTCATTGCACTTATCGTCGCAATTGTCATTGCACATTCCTATAAACGATAGAATCGAAATAGGTGACCGAATTAACGCGGCAGCATTGCTTTTAACGGGAGGGTTTGTTTGAGTCTAGTATTTTTAACAGGAGCGTTGAGGTTTTATCGTGGACGCCCAGCAAAAAAATGGTCTCCCACTCTTTCTGTAAATTTTCCAGCGTCCTGTAAAAGGCAGGTGTTCAAAAAAAATAGAGACATTATTTTATGTCTTAAACTCGGCGATAAGAATTGCCACCCATCCTGAATGTCTTAGATTTTTGTTGGGACAGAAAGGACATCTTTTTTTATTTTTTTATTATTTTCCAAAAATACCTACTAGGTACATACAAAAATAACATAAAAACATCATTATGGAATATATTGCCCCACTAGACCAAAATCTGTTCTGGGGCAATACTAAGAAAAATAAGACAATTAAATAACTAAGAAAGATAACACAATTAAATAAGTAAGAAAAATAAGACAATGAAATAACAAATTAAATAAATTATAAATCTTGTATATTTTTTCATTTAGATACAACTGGTCTACTGGCTATCCCACTTGTGAGATATGCTGTGTATAGTTGAAGATAGGAAAAAAAAGAAAACAGCTTTGAATAATTGCAGTTTATTTCTTTTGAAAATTTGTATAAGCGATTTTCACGAAAAACCATTTGAGACTTTATGCGATTATTTAATGTGCACTTCGGTTGACAGTCAAGTCCGAAAATTGTAAATAGAAAGACATAGACACACCTTAAATAGAGTGGGTAATTTGTTTATATGCATAATTATGCAATAATTTATTACATAAATAAGTGTTAAACAATACATAAAAATAATGCCAAAGGCTAGTTTGGATCATTTTGCATGACACCTAGTGTTAAGTATATCAATTTTAATATTTATTGCTTGCATATAACCGTTTGTTTGAGTTTTCTACATACTGTTCTTCATTATTCATTCTCTTTACACTGTTGTACCTACGTAAAAACATACTAGCTTTATACCCGGTTGCCGTCTTTAATAAAAAATCACATCTAGAGTTTGGTGTTACACTGTCTCTGTGATAGAAGTAGCATTGATTGTCTGGAAGATGTTGCTCTAAAAGATAGTTCCGCCAGCTACACAGACATAAAAAGGTACAGAGATAAAAAAAAACAGTAACGATTATCACAAGCAACCTTATAATAAAATTGCGAAATAAGTGACGATGCTTGGCATAAAAAAGGCTTAGAAGGTTTTGTGAAAGATACGATAGATTGAAAAAATCTAAAGTTCTGGGTAAGGACAAAAGTTTTACTTAGAAAAGCGATAGAATAGGAGCCTGCCGGCTTATGGGCTTATCCAGAAGTTTCTCTAGGAGGGAGATGGAGAGGTAGCAGCTTAGCAAATTGGTAAAGGAATTCGAAAAAATCACTATCACTTCGTTTTTGTAAAAGAATATTTTTAAACTACCTAAATTAAGTCTGAAAACTATTAAATGAGTGATTTTTTTTATTATTTAGTCCAATTTTTTACGATTTCACAATTGAATTTATGGTGTGAGCCTTTTTTATTGTTTTAGCCCCCGTCGCCAGATTTTGATATTGGTAAATAATTCTTCTCATTTTTTAAACAAGAGTTTTAGAACCAATTTATAATAAGTCTGACTTTTGTTATAACTTGATACATTTTTTTATTCTTAAATGTATTTTTCACAATGCAAACACACAAAGATACGAACATACCTTCAAACCTTCTCTAATATTTATGCTAGATAACCAATCATAGCCTAAAGTTATGAATAACTTTATGAATAGACATTATGATTTAACATAAATAAAAATAATAATTACTGCAATGTACATAATAATATGATATTTAATTATAAAGCAAATAAAAGCCATTCAAATAATCTACCATACATGGTATGGGGCTTAAATAAAAAGTTATCGTTTTGGTAGCAAAATATAATAATACATTTTATTTTGTATCTAAAGTTGGACATTATAAAGCTCGTATATACCTCTTTTTGAACGATTCATGAAGAACTCACATTTCTCAATCTATAATATATCAGAAGTACTTTTTTCTACAATGTAACGGGTATTTGTACAGACTATTGTTTATGTCAATACCTGCGGATATAAAAATATTTCGTGTTTAAAATCTACCCCCCCCCCCCCCGGTCGTCGAATTTTCAAAATGGTATAGGAATTTGAAATATTTCAAAAACTCCTCGGTTTTCTTAGAATATTCACTCGAATCACTTATCTGGTACTTTTACTGAATATCCGATACTTAAACTATGGATTCGTGGACCCCCGCTTACGAATTATGAACCCCCATAAAGTAAGTAAAGTAGCATTCACATTGCTTCACTTTGGATGATCATCCAGAGTGTCAGAGTCAAACCTGTTCATCAAAAGTGAACACGTCTATTCACACTTGTTCATCCTATGCTTTCACTGCCTTGTCAACACTCTCAGTCATGTTGTATGTAGTTTGACGTATTTACGTAAAAAAAAAAAATTAAAGAAATTAAAAAATCAAAAATAACACTTACTAAAAATTGAAACAAATTATTAAAATTCTCGACAGCATGACAATTTTGTATATGATTCTGACTTTCAATACAAATTCATAAAGAATAAGACAAGCAATAGGAGAAAACTTGTTTATGGTCGTTTCAGTAAAAGGACCTTTCATCAAAATTATGACGAGTGGTAATCTCTTTCTTCCGTCATCGCTTATGATCACTATTGATGAAACGTCTGTTCACACCTTTTCATTTTGAAGGATCATCCAGAGTGATCACTGATGTGGTGTTCACATTTGGGTGCGTCCAGATAGTAGGATGCGAACGTCAATCAATCAACAATCTTCAACGATTCGGAGCATTCTCCGAAGAAATATTTGAATGAATGCCTTCGTAACCCGTATAAGGACGGGAAACAAACGCATTCATTCGAATATTTCTTCGAAGAATGCTCCGAATCGTTAAAGATTGATGATTGATTGACGTTCGCATCCTACTATCTGGACGCACCCTTTGGCGAATATCGCCAGGACGACAAAATATCGTCAGCCATTTGAACCGTGTGAACAAAATGACAGCTAGTCTGAAACAATAAAAACCAGTAGAAACGATATCATCTCAAGTTGACCACCTTCCAACTTTTTCTCTGGTTGAACGATTCGCGCATGCTTAGATGTGCGCGGCGTTCGTATCTATGGTAAAAACTTTATAATCTATAAATTTTATAATGTTTCCCTCTTCGTGACAGCTATTATCTTTGTTGTTGGATTGTGGCGTTTGTTTCTTTTATTAAAAGGCGCCTTATAACCTCTACTATAAAATTTTCGACTAAAAATAAACACTTCACGATCTCAACGTCCGTTCACACCTTTTCACTTTAGGGGATCATCCAGAGTGATCACAGTGAATAAATGTGAACGCCCCTTAAGACATTTCTACTTGTTGAGTCATGGAACTGGACAGTCTATAAAATATGTGAATTTATATATAAATCGTGTATATTGAGGTACTTATTGTATGAGATAATACTGCACTAGTATTTATTATCAATAATGAATCAGTGGGTTCTTTTTCCACGCCCATACGCCTCGAAACCGAAGTGTGAAAGCAAATACCTTCTAGTCAATATTTCATTACCTTTATAATCAGATATACCATATGTATTTAATTAATTATTATAAATATACCTACATACACAAGAGGATATAATTATATTTATTTATTTATTTATAAACACTTTTTTTAAAACTTACAGTGAATGGTCTGGCAGTTGAGAGAGCGCCTTTTCGCCATTCACTGTTGACGAACGACGTGGAAAGTATATATTGTCCATCATTCATTCATTAATTCATCTCTTACAAGTGGATTAACCATAGATTTTTATATATAATACCTAGATGGAGTACTCGTATGTATTTTCATTGTAATAAAGTGAGGCACCATTTTTCGGCACTTTTGACAGATCGGTTGGCGAAAAGAAGTGTGGTAAATCGCTTAAAACGTCGACTAGAACCAGTGATATGTTACAACTAGATTCGCAATGTCATACAAATATTCTCTAAAAATGTGTACCCACCCGTCGAGGTACAATACCTGAGTAATATATATTCATCTCTTTCTATCGGCCTTTGTCGTCTGAAAAATCCCCATTCTCATATTGTCTATCTCTTGTTATCTACAAACAATTTATATGTCTGTCGCTTTTTTTCAAACTAAAAACTGCGGCACCAAGGGCCGCAAAGAGATTTTATTGATGGTACATGTTTGAGATTCATATTGCAAATCTAGGTATAACATATCACTGACTAGAACTTCAAAAAATGTCCAATTACTTTTTTATAAATGTAAAAATGATATATTTTTATAAAAATGCGAGAAATACTTGTAGAAATGTAGGAAACACCACATGCTTTCGCCAACCGTTCTGTCAAAAATTCATAGATTTTTTGCCTAACTTTTGTAAATGAGTCAGGGTTCTAGGTTTTGTATGGAATTCTGTGGGATTAACTAGCGTACTAACTGGATATTATAGATATACATGTTATCCTAACCGTTTCGTTTCACTGGAAATTCGAAGACATGGTAGTCTATGTATTGTTATATCTGTATTGTTTGTGATGTTCATTGTGATTATCAAATGATTATTTGACTTGTTTGGAGGTTATTTCACTCACTGTGTCGGTGTTTAGATAGTAGAATGCCATTATGAAATTAAAAACAAATGTTTTTTCTACTACATTGTTTCTTTATTCAGAGAGACGTCTTTCGTCTTACAAGAGATTGACAATTTTCTTCGTGTTTAGAGGTTGTTCCCATTTAAACACCAAGCTTGTTTTGCGGATTGTGAGTAGTTACCTAGTACCTACCTGTTGGTTCGCGAGAGGTATTTTATTCCTCTCTTTCTCTTTATATCTGGCGAGAAGTTCCCTCTATCCGTCACCCGGAGACGCGTTCTCTAGCAGTTACAGGCTCCGTTGAAGATATAAATAAGACATCCGGGATGAGTGGCATATCTCACCGCTGAATTAATAATGTTAAATGATACATACGGTTACGGATACATACGGATACATAAATGTTACCTGACTTTCATAGGACATTTAAAACTCACAGAAAAGAGTGAGATACCTATTTTTTGCCGGGGATAAATAAATAAATAAAAACTTTATGGCAAAATATTATGATGTAGGCATGCAAGTCTGAGAGATCGTGTGCCTAACAGTGATATACGAGAGGAATGTGGAATGAAAGTTGGTGTAGTTCAAGGATGAATGTAAATAAGTTACGATGGTTTGGGCATGTGGAAAGAATGAATGAGGAAAGAATGACCAAGAAAATATATTTGGCAGAGGGGAATGGTGCTCGGTGCCGTGGACGGCTAAGGATCAAATGGCAAGATCATCTAAAGCAAATTCTACAGGACGACCACGTGTTGAGTACATTGAACAGGAGAACATGCACGAGGAATTATTGTATGACAGTGACGGAAGTGAAAGACGTATGCAAGGATAGAAGGAAGTGGCGCTCGATCCTTTCTGCCTACCCCGCGAGGGAAGCGGCGTGATGGTATATATGTATGTACATACAAGTATATCTCAAGGATTCACATATACCTACGTTCCAACTATTTTTTTTTTTTTAAATATTATATATAATCTTTATTTCATATTTTATACATACAATTACAATTCACATTTATCAAATCACATATAAAGATATATTCATAAAACTGTGCAACCAACGAACGGAGCCCGTTAAGTAAAACCATTATTCTTATAGATGAGAATCGAACCAGATATTTTAGTAATGCCAATCGACTATAGTAGCCATTATGCCACATAATATACCTAATTGCGTAAACTATAAAGTTAGACTATAAAGCCTTCATTTAGGGCGTGTTTAAGGCCCTAGGGTGATCTAGTGTAACCAGCATGGTCAACACAATAATTATTATTGAATTGAGAAGGAAACAATGAACAAAACTAATATAAAATGAATATAAATCCTAGCCCAAGGCCCTACAGAAGGAAAGTGTTGTATTAACTACGACATGTCTATTTTATCATTCAGAAACGAGGTAACCAGCAAACACATTGCATTAATTGAACATAAATAAATACATTCTCTCTGTGTCGAGAACACATAGGTTTTCGGTGAATGTGGCAATCGTAATTGCTTAATTCATAATGTATTAAATTTATTTGGGAAGTTTTACCTACCTACAAATTACTCATCTTCTCCGAGTTCAGTAGTGGCCCTCCAACGATGTGACTTCGATTGCAAGCGAGTGCGTCACGACTTTGGAGGGATATAATATGCGGTATTATATAAATGATCATCAAATAATATTTTTGATCCTATTCACCGACCATCAGAAAAATAAAACGATAATCAAAAAAGTAAAATTAACACCAAAACAATACCACCAAATATTTCATATTCCGATCATCAAAATATAAAATAAGTATCATCAAATAAATGAAACTAACATCAAAATTATTACCTACAAATATTAAATTCCGATCGTCAAAATATTTCAGTATGACCACCAAAAAATACATTTGACCATAAAATAAATAGATTGATTGCCAAAATAGTAGATTGATCGCCAAATTTATTATTATAATAACAAAAATCGTTCATAATATTTAAATAAATTCATTAGAAAGTCTCTTTCTTCACTATCGTGATTTTTTAAGAATGCTTAAAATGACATGACCCTTTTTATTATTTCACTATTCACGACTACAATGATAATATTTGAATACTCAAACCCGTTGCAGATGCACTATTATCGGAACTATGATACTTGAGCGGCCCCACCCGTATTCGAGTATTTTTTCCATAGAAAAAGTAATATATACGAAACTTTATATTCGGAAATTTATTTTCGAACTAGATTTTATTACTAGATAACGGAAATTTATTTTCGAACTAGATTTTATTTTCGCCGGTTTTATTTTATTTTTGCCGGCAAAAATAAAACCGGCGAAAATAAAATCTAGTTCGAACATAAATTGGCTCCACCCGTTGTCGAGTATTTTTTCCATAAAAAAAGTAATGTGTACGAAACTGTAGAAAATTTACATTGGTACTAGATTTTATTTTTGCCGGTTTTATTTCGAATATAAATTGTCTCCACCCGTTGTCGAGTATTTTTTTTTCTATAGAAAAGTAATATGTAGGTACAAAACTGTAAGAAATTTATATTGGAATCAGATTTTATTTTTGCCGGCAAATGTTTTATTGTTTTGGATTCAATTTAGAATTATTTGAGAATCACGATTTGATGATCAATCTACTATTTTGGCGATCATATTGAATTATTTGGTGACAATATTTTATATTTTAGGGTTCAATTTAGAATTATTTGAGGATCACGATTTGATGATCAATCTACTATTTTGGCGATCATATTGAATTATTTGGTTAGAATATTTTATTTTTTAGGGTTCAATTTAGAATTATTTGAGGATCACGATTTGATGATCAATCTACTATTTTGGCTATCATATTGAATTATTTGGTGACGATTTTGGTATATTTTTGATGATCACTTAAATACAAGCCTATAATATGTATGTCTATCCAAAGATAACTGAAGGTATTGTAGGCTTGACCATTACAAAAATTTGCTGGATATTTTTAGATTTAAGAGACAATGAGTGGATGAAGGCGTTATGTGACACAAGTATGGAGCTGAGATATCTGGAGTTAAAAGCATTGTTACTGGATGTTATGGTTGAAAAATGTGTTACATAACTCCTTCATCCACTGTGAAAATGGTATTTAGGCTCCTTTTCGTGTGTTATTATTAGAGTCACAAAGAGTGTTACTTAAAACCTTTATCTTTGTAAAAAAGTGGAAACTTGTATTTTTGCGTCATAACGCCTTCTTTCTTTTTTTTCCGGCAAGGCACCCGACATCGAATGAATTATGAAACCATAACGCCTTCATCCACTCATGTCTTCTGTTTACTTGGTAAAATTTATCCACAGCAATCAAAACTCCCCCACCTCTCGATTTGTTATTCGTAAGCAAGTTTTTATCAAGTCTGTATAAATTGAAATTGGTAAAATCTAGTTCTGAAGACCTAATATAATTACATCCTTATCATCGCTGATGTGAATATTTTAGATAAACTCACATTTCGAATTGTGTCTTACCCTATTTAAATTTTATCTCTTTGACTGCTTTTGCCAATGTTTTATATAATTACTGACTTATTTTGACACACCATAATTGACTCATTATATAGACTTCTTTTTATTAATTCTTATTGTTTTGTTTTTATTTTGGTCTTGACTTATGAATTTACAATGCGCCTGTGTGATTGTGTATGATTGTTTTTTTTTTATAATTTATAAATAATCAAAACACTGTTATATTTTCACTATATTTATTTAAACTCTAACGTTTTCGCCCACTTCAACGGGCATTCTCAAGAGTACTGAATCAGTATAATGTCCTTTATAAAAATTGAGGTGGTCACAGAGTGGTTTTTTTTTGTTGTTGTCTGTCATGCTTTTTTTGTTAACATGTAAAAGGCTCACGCCGTATATGATTTTAAATAAATAAATAAATAAGTATTGTTAATATTTCGAAAAATTTAACGAGCTTATGTAACTAGAAATACCTATCTACATTAAATGGAGCAAACGTAATTTGGACTCGCTCGCAGACATATTATTATTTTGCAATGTCTAAAATAAATAAGTATTATTTGAAAAATTACTTTTAACAAATTTGGTAAGATAGTGAATACAATTCAACTTGCTATATTGGAAGTACGAATATTATAAATAGATACCTATATTAAAAGGTGTAACTTCCTCGGGCGGATTAGCATAAATGTATTGTATTCAAATACAAGTGTATCTTATTTTATATTAGGTAAGTACAGTAGATGATCGTTAAATTGTAAGTTTAACAACACACAAAGCTACCATGTAGACTTAGAAAAGACAACGTCATTGTTAGGTCAGCAACTTTGATCTATCTCGGGAAATGTGATCGGGGATTTGAGTTAAAACACACGTAGAATCGGAGAGAACGTAGTTTATTCACACACAAGTAATGAAGTGACAGAGAGTTGGTACATAGATTGCAATGGCTTATATAGATGTCACAAGAAAGGTGACCATAAACAAAAAAGTCTATCATAGCCAATTATTAAGGTGGCACCATAGAGTTTTATATATAATACCTAGATGGAGTACTCGTATGTATTTTCATTGTCGAAAAAATAAAACAGGTGTTTTATTCTACTAAAGATTTTATTTTGTGAGAGAGACGTCTTTCGTCTTATGAGGACATTGTCAATGTGTTTTATTTTTTCGATATGGAATTCTACTACCTAAACACCGACACAGTGAATATTTTCATTGTAATAAAGTGAGGCACCATTTTTCGGCACTTTTGACAGATCGATTGGCGAAAAGAAGTATGGTAAATCGCTTAAAACGTCGAAAACAACTTCAAAAAATGTCCAATTACGTTTTTATAAATGTAAAAATGATATATTTTTACAAAAATGCGAGAAATACTTCATAAAATGTAGGAAACACCGCACGCTTTCGCCAACCGTTCTGTCAAAAATTCATAGATTTTTTGCCTCACTTTTGTAAATGAGTCAGGGTTCTAGGTTTTGTATGGAATTCTGTGGGTGGCACTTATGTGGTGTTCTCATTTTGGCGAATATCGCCAGGCACCAAAATATCGCCAGCCATTTGAACCGTGTGAACAAAATGACAGCTAGTCTGAAACGATAAAAACCAGTAGAAACGATATCGTCTCGAGTTGACCACCTTCCAACATTTTCGGACGATTGAACGATTCGCGCATGCGCAGATGTGCGCGGCGTTCATATCTATGGTAAAAACTTCATAACCTATAAATTTTATAAATGTTTTCCGCTTCGTGACAGCTGTTATCTTTGTTGTTGGTTTGTGGCGTTTGTTTCCTTAATTAAAAGGCGCCTTATAACCTCTACTATAACATTTTCGACAAAAAATAAACACTTCGCGATCTCCATCTCGACGCCATTTTGAAAACAGTGTCAAAATCAAAACGCATCTGACAGATCGTTTCTATATCGGTGGACTTGTGTGAACAGGTGTGACGATCAATGGGCGTACGGCGAATTTTGTTTTTTCGCCTGGCGTTATATTTTGAAATTCGGCTGGCGATATTCGCCAAATGTGAACACCCCATTACATGTTTTAACAGTCATCTTGTTTGGTATGTCCCGGATTAAGCTAATGCTAATGTCGCCTGGTAGCTTCATTGGATAAAGCACACTTCGATAAAGGTTGGGTTGCGGGTTCAAGTCCCATCCGTGGCACTACCAAATAAGGTGACGTTGTCTTAAAATATTTGTATTTATCGGTATAATTTCACAATTAACCATTGTATGTGGTAGCTTAATTGGACAAAGCACAACTCTCGAAAAGGTTGAGTTGCGGGTTCAAGTCCCATTCGGGGCACCATCAAATATGGTGACATTGTCTTTTCTAAGCCTCTTAAGACAGTGTCATGTGTTAATTTTTTAAAATATTAATGAACAGTAGCGAGTTATTATTCTTCACTGTACCAGCATAAAGGTATAATACCTATAATATACGTATTGAGTAATGTTAGGAGAAGCGGATATGGTCATTATACATTCATAATATTATTCTTCATATTGTACTACTACCTACTTACTATTAAGTACTACCTAATAGTGTGTTCACACGGGCCGAATATCGCCTAGACTCCAAAATATCGTCAGCCGTTTGAACCCTGTGAACACAACATCATCAATAAACTCGAAACAAAACACTCAAATTAAACACCCCTCAAACCGAGCTCTTTTTAGGTAAACTGACACAACGAACTGAACGAACAACGAATGTTTTTTTCTACAATAAATTATTGATCACCTGAAAAACGTCTTTCGACTTATCATGTTATTATCAATCTTGATAAAGACGTCTTTCGACTTATCAGGTCATTATAAATCTTGATAAGTCGAAAGCAGACGTCTCTAGCTCTCGTTTAGGGTTGCCACCCGTACTTTATTATAAAGTATTGTACGTTATTTCAGGTAATCGTACTTTATACTTTATGAGAAAAATAAAGTACGCGAAAATACTTTATTTCGCATGATTTGATTTTTTTGGGATTTTGAAAGTATTTTTTCGAAATTTATCAATTGGTGCTGAATCGACGTCGCCGAACGCAGCCCAACCTCAAATGTCAACAGTGTCATTGTCTCAATTTTATTTGATATTTTGATTTGATAAAATAAAATATTTATTACCTACTAATATTAGTTTTTTTTTATCTTAATAAAACTTAATAGCTGACTGACGAGATTTATTTAGGTAATCTTTGTTATATCAAAATACAAATTATTTGTAAACTATAATTATATATTTTTTTATTCATCTTATCAAGCATATACTCGTAAATACTATGGATTTTAGCAAACTTCTTTTAATAATCAAAATATCGAGTTCCTGTGGTGATTTTTGGTTTCAAAATATGAGAAATTTTATCAAAAAAAATGTTTTGAAAATTGATCAAATAAATATTTTTTGAACATGATCCGTGAAAAAAAAACCCAAAAAATACAGTTTATTACACTAATATTTTTAATAACTAACTTTTAGCTACTTATGTTAAAAAAATGAATTTGAAAAATCGTAGGATTAGATTTCGATTTTTTGAAATATGCTTTTTTATAAACGAATACTATGAAGCTATAATCATTTTTTTCTAATAACAGTCAGTACAAGTACCCGTTACTTTTTTGAAAGAGGTAGTTTGAGAAAATATTCTTAAAGAAAACCGAAGAGTTTTGAAACATATAAAAAACCTATACCATTTTGAAAATTTGGCGATGGGGGGGGAGGGTAGAAATTTTAAGGTGAAGTAAAATTATAAAATTTTCCGTATATGAAGTTAATTGTTGTATGGCCCGGTAGAAAATCTCATTTCTGAAATTTGGCCCGGCTGCTGAAAAGGTTGGCCACCCATGTTCTACATACACCTAGAAACGTGAATGTGTTACACCGAAAAAATGTTTTAATTTTTTTTATTTATTTACTTAAATTTAAATATAGACTGTTGAGATGCTGTGCAATTGTTTAGTGGAGATATTTATTTGATACAAACTACAAAAAAGCAGTAAAAACATGTTTTTTAAACATAAACATAAAGGAAAATAAATTGTACTTTATTTTGATACTACGTACTTTTTTTTCTTGTCTATAATGACCAATGTACTTTATCTGCAGAAAAAAAAGGTGGCAACCCTAGTTGTAACATAATTATATACAACTTTCAAAAATTACAAGTCATGTGATAAGCATGACACAGAGGAATTGGGAATGTTACCTAGGTTTAAAGAGTACTCTTAACCAAGCCTAAGTCGATTCATAAGCGTCGAAACTCTGTGTCTTGCACTCCTTAAGGAAGTTCACATATGTATGTGTATCATATACAACATACCTACCTAGTTAATACCTATTCAAATAGGTTGACTATGGATATGTGTGATCAGTTGGAATGATTAATCTGTAGTAGTTCAAAATATGTTTGAAAAACTATTTCATTTATTACCGATGTATTTTATTGCTACTACTGATTATATGAACAGTTATATATTATAAATACCTAATTTAAAAATTATAAATTATTTTATTCTAGAAAAAAATAGCAATAATTTTAACAGGGTCATAATGACCCACCTCAACGTTAGTGTAACTTTTTCCCGCCACAATGACGCCGGGATAATTGACAGACGTTAAAACCACGTTGTTTTGTTTACATAAATTACTGTAAAATAATGAAATTTGCGAAACTTCACGATCAAAACTGTCATTATTTGACAGTGACAGTTATTCCCGTTACTGTCGAATAGCTGATGCGTAATTATTTTATTATTGATTATTTTTCTCTATGATATGCATTGTTTTTATCATGTTTTTATCGTATCGGTAAACCTGCAACACAGAATTCCATACAAAACCTAGAACCCTAACTCATTTACAAAAGTGAGGCAAAAAATCTATGAATTTTTGACAGAACGGTTGGCGAAAGCATGTGGTGTTTCCTACGTTTTATGGACTATTTCTCGCATTTTTATAAAAATATATCGTTTTTACATTTATATAAACGTAATTGAACATTTTTTGAAGTTCTTGTCAACGTTTTTAGCGATTTACCACACTTTTTTTCGCCAACCGTTCTGTCAAAAGTGCCGAAAAATGGTGCCTCACTTTATTATAATGAAAATACATACGAGTACTCCATCTAGGTATTATATATAAAAATCTATGACCTGCAATTCATTTTCTCTATTATAGTGTTAACATGGCGACCGATACTTGTTTTGTTTGAGATGTGTAAATCGTGTACAAAATATGCAAATAATTAATTTTGTGTGCATTAAATCAACGTAATTTTGATGGAATTTCATTTCTTAGGTGGAAAACTACATACTCACATAAATATAACTGGAAAATTTATATATTCTTTTTTAAAGTTCACATCACCATAATATTTACCAAATTATTAGTGCATTCTGATACTGATATTGTGGCCCAGCTTCAAATCATAAGACATGATGGAGGGAACCAGTGCCAGTGAACACAACATTGCAGACTGCCAACAGGATGAGTGCGTCTTGTGTAGCATGCTAATATGTGTCACGGAAGATGATGAAATCGAAACATTTTTGGCGAACATCAAAGTTAAATGTGAACCTGTGGAGGAAGAAATATGTGACATTGGATATGCAGTTCCGTATGATGGTATTGATATACACGAACCTGATTTAAAAGTTGAATGCAAGAGAGCCAACAATGTGACAGTGGCCAGTACATCTTCAGCGATTACAGAGTATGCACCAGGTTCAAGTAATCAAACTCATGTAAAGGAAACGAGACATAGAAATGTTTGCAGTGTGACTAAGAATGATGGAAAGAAATATGTGAAGTCTTTTGAGTGTAATATTTGTATGAAAAAATTTAATCAGTCTGGTTCTTTGCAGTCACATAAAAGGATCCACAGTGGTGAAAAACCTTTTGAGTGTAATATTTGTATGAAAAAATTTACTGACGTTAGTACTTTGCAGAAACATAAAAGGATCCACAGTGGTGAAAAACCTTTCGAGTGTAATATTTGTATGAAAAAATTTAATCAGTCTAGTTCTTTGCAGAATCATAAAAGGATTCACAGTGGTGAAAAACCTTTTGAGTGTAATATTTGTATGAAAAAATTTAAGCAGTGTGGTTCTTTGCAGTCACATAAAAGGATCCACAGTGGTGAAAAACCTTTTGAGTGTAATATTTGTATGAAAAAATTTAATCAGTCTAGTAATTTGCAGAAGCATAAAAGGATCCACAGTGGTGAAAAACCTTTTGAGTGTAATATTTGTATGAAAAAATTTACTGACGTTAGTACTTTGCAGAAACATAAAAGGATCCACAGTGGTGAAAAACTTTTCGAGTGTAATATTTGTATGAAAAAATTTACTGACGTTAGTACTTTGCAGAAACATAAAAGGATCCACAGTGGTGAAAAACCTTTCGAGTGTAATATTTGTATGAAAAAATTTAATCAGTCTAGTTCTTTGCAGAATCATAAAAGGATTCACAGTGGTGAAAAACCTTTTGAGTGTAATAATTGTATGAAAAAATTTAATCAGTCTGGTTCTTTGCAGTCACATAAAAGGATCCACAGTGGTGAAAAACCTTTTGAGTGTAATATTTGTATGAAAAAATTTAATCAGTCTGGTTCTTTGCAGTCACATAAAAGGATCCACAGTGGTGAAAAACCTTTTGAGTGTAATATTTGTATGAAAAAATTTACTGACTTTAGTACTTTGCAGAAACATAAAAGGATCCACAGTGGTGAAAAACTTTTCGAGTGTAATATTTGTATGAAAAAATTTACTGACGTTAGTACTTTGCAGAAACATAAAAGGATCCACAGTGGTGAAAAACCTTTCGAGTGTAATATTTGTATGAAAAAATTTAATCAGTCTAGTTCTTTGCAGAATCATAAAAGGATTCACAGTGGTGAAAAACCTTTTGAGTGTAATATTTGTATGAAAAAATTTAAGCAGTGTGGTTCTTTGCAGTCACATAAAAGGATCCACAGTGGTGAAAAACCTTTTGAGTGTAATATTTGTATGAAAAAATTTAATCAGTCTAGTAATTTGCAGAAGCATAAAAGGATCCACAGTGGTGAAAAACCTTTTGAGTGTAATATTTGTATGAAAAAATTTACTGACGTTAGTACTTTGCAGAAACATAAAAGGATCCACAGTGGTGAAAAACTTTTCGAGTGTAATATTTGTATGAAAAAATTTACTGACGTTAGTACTTTGCAGAAACATAAAAGGATCCACAGTGGTGAAAAACCTTTCGAGTGTAATATTTGTATGAAAAAATTTAATCAGTCTAGTTCTTTGCAGAATCATAAAAGGATTCACAGTGGTGAAAAACCTTTTGTGAAATATGAAAAAATTTAATCAGTCTAGTAATTTGCAGAAACATAAAAGGATCCACAGTGGTGAAAAACCTTTCGAGTGTAGTATTTGTATGAAAAAATTTAATCAGTCTGGTTCTTTGCAGTCACATAAAAGGATCCACAGTGGTGAAAAACCTTTTGAGTGTAATATTTGTATGAAAAAATTTAATCAGTCTGGTTCTTTGCAGTCACATAAAAGGATCCACAGTGGTGAAAAAATTTAGCCGTTCTAGTAATTTGCAGACACATCAAAGTATCCACAGTGGTGAAAAACCTTATAAGTTTAATATTTGTATGAAAAAAATTACTGAGTCTGGTTTTTTGCAGACACATAAAAGGATCCACAGTGGTGAAAAACCTTTTTAGTGTAATATTTGTATGAATAAAAAATAATCTTTTGTATAGGTAATTATCCATATTGTTTTTTTGAACACAACAAAAAAGTCGTTGATGGTGGATAAAACAATTTTTTTTGTTATGGCAGCACGTGACAGCGGAACTGTCATACAAACATCACTTTCATACAAAAATACAATTCAAATTTCCGACTTTTCCGTTGGATTTTCCGAAACCTATCTTTCATACAAACCGTCTCCTAATAATTACGAACACAACAAAAAAAGAACCAGCCAATGCGGGTCAGTTGTTCTCAAGTTAGGAGGGAATATACATGGTCAACTCATTTTTATTTATAAATAGATACATATGAACTTTATATACCTGCTCATTAGATGGTGAAGTCTCTTCGATGAGACAGATTATAGTCAGTTTTTTCTTGTATACGTAAGTAAACATTAGTTGTAAATTTAATACAAATCGTTCTCGACAACATAATATACCTGGTAGCAGAACAAACATAAGAGCGCTCTCTATCAAAAACGGTAAAATATTCAATTTTCAACAAGTTTAGCGGAAAAACTCTCAAAACTTGTCGCTGCGAACATTTTGATGTGATAAAATATGAAAACAAATATTTATTTATTACGAGCATTAGTTTTTTACTTAAACCAAAAATTATATGGATTATTGGGGAATTTGCAGTAATTATTCTACTAGTTACCCCATTTGTGGAAAAACCGTTATGGAATAGACAGTTTGATATAGAAAGATTAACAATTAGATAAAATTTAATATCGCTGTGATTTTTTCTCATTGAAACATAATAACTACAGATGAATTAGAAAATCATTACAAATATAATTATTATATTGCTTTTAACTGCAATAATTTTTAGATTCATTAAGTGCACATTTTATAACGGTAAATAATATTTTGCTTTCTATAAATTAGATTGGAAATCCATTAGGCTATATGTGTTTATATTACAGTAAGGTGACCAACTATTAGGGTTGCCACCCGTACTTTATAATAAAGTATTGTACGTTATTTCAGGTAATCGTACTTTATACTTTATGAGAAAAATAAAGTACGCGAAAATACTTTATTTCGCATGATTTGATTTCTTTGGGATTTTGAAAAGTTCAGTCCTAAGTATTTCTTCGTTAAACGAAATTTATCAATTGGTGCTGAATCGGTGTCGTCACTCGCCAGCGCCACATCACTTAAAGCACTTGTTTTAATCAATTTCTGAACGTAACATAACCTCAAAAATTCAAAAAACTCCTATGCTACCTACAAAACGTACGGAGCATAAACACCAAATTGCACGACCTTCGCCAGTCTCTTCCTCATTTTACTTATGAAATAATTCTACTTACAGAGACCTGGCTGAGCCCTTGTATTGGTAATTCTGAAATTGGTTTCTCCAGCAACTATAATGTTTATAGATGTGACAGAAATCCGCTTACAAGTGGTAAATCGAGGGGTGGTGGTGTACTCATAGCAGTATCAAAAACTTTATCAAGTAGAATATTGGTTACCAAACATAAAAATATTGAGCAGCTTTTTGTATTAGTGAAACTCCCCTTTGAATCTGTTGTTTTTGGATGCGTGTATTTTCCACCGGGAGCAGATATTTCACTTTATAGAAATTATTGTGAAGAGGTAGAGATATTGCGATCAAAATACAAAAATCATAAACTAATTTTAACTGGCGATTTTAATCTACCTGACTGTGAATGGAGAACCGTACACATAGCTGATAATGAACACTGTCCTGCTGAGTTACAAATTGCTAATGATACTAACAATGAAAAAGCTTCTGAAATTGTTGATTTAGCTAACTTTTTCGGACTTGTGCAAATAAATAATGTTGTTAATAGTCTTGGTAGAACTCTGGATCTTGTTTTTACCTCAGATTCTAATGCAACAGTTGTCAGCAAGTCTTCCTCAGTTCTCCTACCGGTTGATAGCTACCATCCCCCCCTCGATATTGTAATTACTTCACGTTTGCGAAATATGGACAACAAACTAATCCTTAAGAGAAATTTCCACGGAGCGGATTACCCACTAATAAACAATTGTTTGGAAAATATGGATTTTACTTTCTTATCGAACATTGCTAATCTGAACACTGCTGTAGAACTCTATTACTCCAATTTACAAACTTGCATTGATGCCTATATCCCGGAAACGTGTTTTAAAACTTCTCAATATCCGAAGTGGTTTAATGCAGAACTTAAACATCTAGTCATAAAAAAGAAACTAGCACATAAAAAATATAAAGAAACTTTAGATACAGATGACTATAATTATTTTTCTGGTTTACGCAGTCAGTGTTCTGAATTGTCAAAAAAATGCTACTCTCACCATATTGAAACTATTGAAAATAAATTGCCTGGAGATTCCAGAGATCTGTGGAGATTTGTCAATAAAATGAGGGAAGATCAGGTTGATATACCTTCGAAAGTGTTCTATAATAATCAGCATTCTGAATCTGCTCAGGGAGCAGCAAATCTGTTTGCTTCTTATTTTCAGAGTGTCTATGATATTCCATCTACACACTCACATACTGAACCTGATTTTACCTCCACTAGGATTATCGATCTGCCCTGCATAACAATTTCTCTTGACGAGGTAAAAAGTGCGATTCTTGCCTTAGACGCTTCAAAAACAGCGGGCCCTGATGGTATTCCCAACGTTTTTTTTAAAAACTGTGTAGATATTATTGCCAAACATTTACATATTTTGTTTTCCTCCTCACTAAGATTGGGTATATTTCCAGATATTTGGAAAAACGGTTTTATAAGCCCAATACTTAAGAAGGGTGATAACAGTCAAGTCATAAACTACAGACCCATATGTATCTTGTCCGCAATTCCTAAGCTTTTTGAGTCTTTGATTGTAGGGAAGATTAAACAACCTGTCAATAATGTAATTACTAATCTTCAACACGGTTTTGTTCCCAAAAAGTCTACTCAAAGTAACTTACTCATATATCAAAATTATATTATGAATACTCTTGCAATGAGAGGCCAAGTCGATTCCGTGTACACTGACTTCTCTAAAGCTTTTGACAAGATGTCACATGACATGCTATTACGTAAGTTACGTGGATACGGAGTCGACGATATTTTTTATCGATGGTTAGAAAGTTACTTAAGTGATAGGACTCTTAAAGTAAGAATGGGTAGTTGTATATCAGATGCAATATATGCATATAGTGGTGTCCCGCAGGGATCGCACTTAGGACCAATGCTGTTTAATATATTTATAAATGACATAGTTCAGATTTTCAGAGACATTGAGGTATTACTATTCGCTGACGACTTGAAATTGTATAAATCTATAAAAAACACAGATGATTGTATAGTTCTACAACAGAACCTTGATTATTTGAATAATTGGTGTAAAGAGAATAAACTTAACCTTAATATAGCCAAGTGTCAAGTCATTCAATTTCACAAGACCAGATCTAAAGTTTCATACAATTATACCATAGATGGTATGGTACTTGAGTGTGTCTCAAATTTGAGAGATCTGGGTATTACCTTCTCTGAAGATCTGACTTACAACTTACATATTGAGGAAATTGTCAGTAAAGCCATGAGAACTTTAGGGTTTGTTTTCAGACTGGTTACTGATCTCCGTTTGATTCAGTCTTATAGACTACTTTTTTTTTCTCTCGTGAGGCCATTATTGGAGTATAACACTGTAATATGGTCTCCAAATTATAATATCCACATCAGTGGCTTGGAGAGAGTACAGAGAAAATTCTTGAGGCTGATCAACTATAAGTTAGGGTTACCGGTGGAAAATATTGACTACCCGGCTTTGATGAATGAGCTTCGACTCCTCAGCTTAGAAAACCGTAGAAAAGTGTTTGATCTTTGTTTTCTTCATAAGCTTCTCAATGGAGAAATAGATTGTCCCGAATTAATTGAACTGATTCAATTCAACATACCTACCAGAAGTACCAGACAAACAGTGTTATTTCGAGAACACAACACTAGGAATAATTACTCATTTTTCTCTCCTATGGTTAGAATTCATAGATTAGGGAACCTGGTAGGAGATAATACAGACATTTTTGCTGACAGTTTACCTAAATATAAACATGACATTATAAATTGTTTTAATGTATAAATTAACAATGGGCATTTCGAAGTATGTTTGGCTATTAATTTGAATTTTTGCATTTGTATTATTGTTCCTTCATCTACTAGTGACAATTTATTATACATATAATTGATATATACCTATTTAATCTCTGACATCTTGCTGAATTATTTATTATTTTTTTTGACATTTTAATTATCTATTACAATTCATATACATATATGATTTTTTTTTCTTCTATCTACTTGACATCTCCTTACTGTATCAAAATAATTGTTCTTGACATTTATCAAACCTTTGTTGACATTTACACTCTCACCACAATGTTTTGACTTTTCTGATTGTTTTGTTTTGACTCATTTTGTGATTGTTATAGTTTGATTTCCAATTGTATTGTTTCTTCGCCAGTTGTTGTTCTGTTCCAACTGTGTTGTGAATGAGAATTATGTTTGTTTTTGTTTTGTATTTTTAACATGTAAAAGGCTCACGCCGTGGATTTATGTATAAATAAATAAATAAATAAAATGTCAACAATGTCAGTGCCATTGCCACAATAATTGTTTGTTTTGTGCAAAGCGGTTTGAGTGCATTACGAGCCCTTTCTAGCAAAAACTTTGTAATAATCAGTTTTATACAAATTTGGTGGGAAAACTCAAAAATTGTGATTTTTGGTTTCAAAATATGAGAAATTTTATCAAGAAAAATATTTTTTGAATTGGTCAATATTCATGAAAAAAAACATAAAAAATTATTACACTAATATTTTTAATAACTATCTTACTTTCAGTTATATTAAAAAAAATTATATGAAAAATCGTAGGATTCTCGTGCATTGTTTGCCAAACACACCCCCGATTTCGATTTTTAGAAATGTGCTTTTTTTATAAACGAATACTATGAAGCTATAATCATATTTTTTTTTGTAAAGTAAAAAACTAATGTTGATAATACATATGGCTAATTCCTGTTCAAAACAACCAGACCATGTTGCTCCATACAAAATACAAGCTCAGTACGGCTCACGTTTCCCCTTTTTCGATTCGAAATTTCAAAACATCATATTATTTTAAAAACCACTTGGACTAAACATGAATTAAAAAACATTGGACATTAAAAAAACTATAATAAATTATTCAGGGAAAAAAATCAATTGTGATTATTACTTTTATGTATTTAAAAATTTCATGTAAAAATCACATTTTTTGATAAAAAATGTAATGACCTTGAGATAAATTTTTGGTATTTATAAAAATATATAATAGAATATCAATATATACTAAAATATAGTCTATTTATTACTCAATCTAATGTAGATTAAATTATTTCGCTACGGTTACAAACAAAAAAAAATATTACGGATTTTGTATAGATTTATTTTTACTAAAACAGCCCGCAGGAAAAACTCTATATTCCTAAAACCGCTACAATATCACTCATATAATTCCTGCCACTTATTAATAAGAATACGGTTAATGTTTTACAAAATTTTCAAAAGAAAACATTCAGTCCCTTTTCAGATATTTGGTTTCAAAATTTGAATTTTTTCACATAGGAGCAAAGTTCGACTAGTTATAGAAAAAGAAGGACTATGTTAAATTCATCTGCATTGCTTCTGAGAATAGTGACACAAAATATCTCTGTAAATAAAAAATATTTATAAATGATGATATTTGTTTTTTTCATTCTGAAATGATGATGCAAAAATGAGAATTTTTCAATTTTAGAATTGTAAATTTGAAGCAAAATTTAGTAATTTTTTCTATAGATACCGATGATTAAAAATATTTTTAAAACTAGAAAATTTTGTACTAAAAATATATATTTTTAAATTATCTCGATATGTTAATAAATAAAAAAGATACAATAATTTTTCTAAAGATCTATTTTCATTAAAAATCACCCACGGCACGTTATAAAAATGGCCGCCAAAAAATAATTTCGTGAGTAAAAAATAATAATACTTGTTTAAAAGTCTCAACATATCAGGCAATTAACAGGCAAAGTATAAAAAAAATCTAAGATATCGAGCAACGATTTTTCCATTTTTTGGTTGTTTTTGTTTGGATTGATACATAAGGTCAACCGGGGCTATTGCGTCACAATACTTTTAATCCCATTTTTAGTTGATTATAATATTTTTTCTTTTTGACATATTAAACTGTGAGTAATAATACAAGACCTCATATTTTATAGAGATTAATATTATGATGTCATCTTATTATGTTTTACACGGTTTTTGGGTAAAAATAATGATTTTTTGAAAGTTGAGATTTTCAGACGCTATAACCCCAGTTGGGGTTATTGCATCTTTCGGTAGTATCATGTAACTGACAAAGCTAGAAGCAATATTTGACCATTCATTATGTTACATATATAATTTTATTGTTTATTATTATCTCTTACATCTGATTCCGTGCAAGGTTTCACCAAATCGAACAAATAAAAAAATACGGGGCTATAGCGTCTAGTATACATAGACGCAAATACCCCATACAAAATTTCAGGGAAGACAAACAATTTTGCTGTCATAGGTTCATATGTCATAATAGTTCATTGGATTGATTAAAAATAAAACAATATATATAATGCCGGGTATTTATTATTTTTATTATAAAAAGAACAATCAATTATTACGAAAGAACATAAAAATACGGATAGTTCTTTTCACTGGGTGTAAAATAAAAAATATTATTGAATATTAAACATTTTAAAGTTTTCTTTAAAGAAAAGATGCCCTCGTCTGGATAATTACGCAGCATTTTGGAAAATCTGCAACAATTACTTTAATTAAAAAAATACATAATATAAATAGAAAACATATATAAAACGAACACTTAATTAAAATGTTTAGGATCCCTTACATGGGGGTATTGCGTTACACTAGTTGCAATAACCCCTGTAAGACAGACGCAATAACCCCAAAATAAAATCCTAACCTTAACTTTTTTAAATGCATGGTGCCATAAAACATCAAGCTTATCACATAAAATAATTAATAAAAAACAATGTTTAATAAATAAAATAACTACTTACATTTATATAATATCGATTTTCTGCAAAAAATCTGAGATGATAATGGATTGAAAAGTTGACGCGTCACTAAAGAAGAATCCGAACAATGTGCCAAAACTAATATGGCATATTATAAAGAATAAAAACTATCAAATATAGTCTATGGTCACTTAGCTTCCAGTTTTAGTGCTAAAGATTATCAAGAGCTGACTTTAGTAATTCTGGAATAAATGTTTCATCTGATAATTTTAATAGAAACCTTCACCCCGTAGACGCAAAAGCCCCGGTTGACCTTATTTGTTTTCATATTTTATCACATCAAAATGTTTGCAGCGTCAACAAGTTTTGAAAGTTTTTCTGCCAAACTTGTTGAAAATTTTATATTTCACAGTTTTAGCTAAAGGGCCTCTTTAAGAATACGATTTTAAGTTTTATAGAAAACGTACTTTTGGTAGTGAAACAGATCAAATAGATAGTGAATGTGTTACACAGAAAAAATGTTTAAAAAAATTAATTACCATTTACTTAAATTTAAATATAGACTGTAAAGTTGCTGTGCAATTGTTTAGTAGATATTATACTAATTTGATACAACTGCAAAAAGCAATTAAAAAATATGTTTTTAAACATAATAATAAAGAAAAATAAATTGTACTTTATTTTGATACTACGTACTTTTTTTTCTTACCTATAATTACCAATGTACTTTATTTTCAAAAAAAAAAGGTGGCAACCCTACTCTCGTTATCAATAATTTAATGTAGAAAGAAACGCTAGTTTCAATTATTATCATTATTATTACTGACAATAAGACGATTCTTACAAGGATTATTACAGCTGAGAGCCAATGGGATCCCAGAAGATAACCTTAAACGATATCCAAACGATAACACAACTAAGTACAATATATCCTCGATTTTTCTTATAAATTCTGCATACGTCTCGTTAAAGATATCAACTTCTCCAGCCAGACCATTAAACATTTGAATAGCTCTTCCCATTGGGAATCAATTTACCTAATCATGGAGTTCTACTATGTGTGCACCGACACAATTAATAAACTACTATAACTATACCATCACGGCATATCCCACAAGTGGGGTAGCCAGCAGATCAGCTGCATATAATAAACATGCAAGCTGTCCTCTCCGTGCCAATATAAAATCAAAACATTCAGGATGGGTGGCAAACCTCATCAGTGCTGAATTTAAGATGTAAAATGTCTTAATTTTTTTCGAACACCTGCCTTTTACAGGACACACAAAAACTTACGGAGAAGAGTGGGAGACCAATTCTTTATCGGGTACTCCATGCACAGGATATATTAATAATAAAACAAGCTGTTTTTTTCTTACAGAACTCTCAAAAAATACACAACATAGAGGGAGACCTTTTATTTTTCAGGGACTCTAAAAATAAAACAAATATCTAAAATTAAAATTACAACAAAAAGCTTGTAATGTTCTGACCTTAGTTGAACTGTTTGCCCGACTTAAAAACAAAGTACCACCATAACTAAATATATGTACGTACATTTATTGTGTTTGTAGGCAGTGGCGGAACTCAAGTTTTTATATTACTAATCTTTCTTTCGTAATGAATAGCTACCTACACATATACTAGTTAGATATTTACAAAAAAGTCAAGTTTCTTAGGAGATCTATCCATACCATCATGACGTCTCTTACAAATCAACCTTCGTGTCATAAATACGAGTATGTACAATAAATACAGTACAAATCCATATTATCATAACTGAGTTGAAGATATTAAACACACCTCTTTCACAGAACACTTGAAAACTTACACAAGAATGGGAGAACTGTTCTTTACTGAAGATTCCACCGAGCAGAATTTAATATTTATTTATTGTTTTTGCGCATCATCATTATATAACAGTGTTAACAAAACAAAACAAAATTTAAAATATCAAATAAAATATTAATAAATAAAACACAGAAAATCTGTAATTTAAATAAATAAAATTTTAAATAATTATAAAGTCAACTATGTACACATATTGTGTAATATAAAATTATTTGTATTAATGTATTGCCAGAATTAAAAAATAATAAATACTTATTTTTAAATGTGTCGTTTTGTGATAAACCACTGCGAGAACTTATAGTCCACATAATATGTAGATTCTAAAGACATGCAGTGCTTTTTTGCATGTATGTAAGGTACGCCGCTGGTTCGTATGTACTGTTTCCGCATGAGTGGTCAACCAGGCACAGGTAGAGGACTATATAGGAGACCCTTTAACAATATTATTTTGATTCACTTCCGGTCTACAGTACCTGCATAGGTTCCTACGGTTACACCCTCTTACAGACCTCGTCAGGCTAGTCATAAAATAAAACTACTGTATATTAATTTGTACGCCTACATATACCTCCATATTGCATAACAGAATAACACCATAAAAATATAGTAAGTGGAAGGTACGCTAACCCCATGGAAATGGAACAAACATGCAAGTATATAACTGGATATCGTTTTAAAAATCCTCTAATCCATGTACAAATTTAACACATTAAAACATTTATAATTTGAATCTAAAAATGGCAAACCTGGGATGAAAAAAAGGAGTAATAGTTGGATAATAATTGAGGTGGCCAGTAGATGATTGTAGCCTCGGATTTTCAATCGAGAGGACTGGGTTCGATTCCTCCCACTGACACAAAATAATGAAAAAGAAATAAATAACACATCTATTAGTAATAATTAACAAAAATTATTTTTTATTAATCCGCCTTGTAAATCCAAACTTTATAAATAATTTCAAAGTAATCTTTAAATTAAGTAAGTTGGAAGATATCGTTCTTTTTAAAAAAAAAAAAAAAAAAGATATAGGTATTTGGGTGTTTGTTATAAACCCAAATACAACATTATACACCTTTCACAGTAAGCTACTAAAAGATTGTGTCGTGAAAGGGGAGTTTGCCGGCTCCTGGTATCGAACCACGGACCCCTTGTTCACGAGGCCGAGACTCTACCTACAGGCTACCGACGAACTGTAAGAATAAACATAATGCCGAAGAAAGCGACTTTCCTTGTTTCAGAACATTCAAGAGTGGACCGAGATGAGAGGTGTGTTGGAGCTGTTCGTGTTGGAGTGGAGCTGCTCACAATAGACAATATTTCTCCCAGGTGATCGTCAACATCGGGGCGACACGTAAAGAAGAAGAAGGAAGATATCACAATCTAGCGATAAACTGGCCATCTGTATATTGAATTGTATAACTGATATTTTTATGATACTTTGTAATGATTTATGTTATAACTAATTTAGACTAAAAAATAAATAAATAAATTTTTGTCTAAACAGGTGAATTTAAATAAATATAATTCTTCATGTGTATGTAAGAGCACATTGGTATCGTCAATGAAATATTCATAAATATATAACATAGAAAAAAAGGATATGTATGATGTTCCTTAAATACACTGAATACGCTGCCTACCCCATTTTTTGGGAGACAAGCATAATATAAATAAAACTTTTCATCGAATAAGGGGGAATGTCATCCGTGTTTTCATATGACATTCTCCCATTTTCGATGATAGCTTCAAATATAAATTTTACGAATAGTAAATACCTATTATTGTTAAGCGATTTTGGAATCGATGCAGAAATTTACTGTTCGTTAGAAGTTAATTGCGAAACAATACAATCATATTTTATTATTTTTTTACAATAGATAGTATGTATGTACATCATTCAATATGAAATACTTTTTTATCCAATCACACGGTTATAAAAAATAAACAGTTGGAACAACTTTAATAAACCCATTTCTTAGTTTAAAAATTAAGTTCGTGAGACCAAAAATAATACCCTGCACAGTACTTGGTGTAAATTTTTATTGATTTTTATATAGGTGCCAACATAGACGAGAATTGTCAACATAACATAGCAAGTATGCAAGTATAGACAATTCACATAGATAGAGCTAGTTTCGTACTAATTTAATTATGAATCTTGTATTATGGGTTAACTAACGCGATGATACACATATTTATACGATGCACTAAACACATATACCTAGTCGTACATGTAACACCCAGACCCAGGACGATTTGAAAAAGCTCATTCTTCACCAAGTCCAGAGGCCTGAGTCAACAACACACTATCGCGTCACGTTCCCGCTCCGCTAGCGTTCGGGTGCAGACGATGGTGCGCCAAAGTGTTAATTTTCGTAACTATTGTGTATCTTAGCAACGAAATTGACACTTGCTTGCAACATCGTCTGCACCCGAACGCTAACGGAGCGGGAACGTGAGACGAAAGTGTGTTGTTGACTCAGCCCTCTGGCCGGGAATCGACCGGGGACCTCAAAGGCAAGAGCGTTACCTCCGCGTCACAACGGTCACCAACTTCGGATATCTATTTTTTCATACCATGGAGAAGAATTCGACATTTATTTGCACCAGTAGGCATTTATACACCTGCACCAAGATATTTTGTTCCGTTAATATTGTAAGAAGTTGTTTTTTGACAATTTTAGTCATTATAGGTTGTTAAAACGTTGCGTGATAGAGTGAGAAATGAGGATATTAGAAGAATGAGTGGATGCAAGAGAATTCGTATAAATAAGTTACAATGGTTTGGGCATGTGGAACGAATGGATGATGAAAAGAGGAAGACCTATTTATCTGCAAGAGGACTGTGAGAAAGCATGGGCGTCCAAGAAATGTATGGCAATACGTTATTTTTTTATGTATAGTTATATTTTTGTAGAATGCCAAATATTTTTAATTTCTCCTGCTAGTTCTGTATTTTTTTTTAAAGACATATCTGGGTTTTGTTATAAACCCAAATACAACCTTATACACCTTTCACAGTAAGCTACTAAAAGCTTGTATCGTGAAAGGGGAGTTTGCCGGCACCTGGGATCGAACCACGGACCCCTTGTTCACGAGGCCGAGACTCTACCTTCAGGCTACCGACGAACTCAAAATTGTATATTTACGTATTTTTTCTGCGGCGGTTGTTTGTATATTATGTGTGTATGGAACATAATAAATATTTTCTTTGTCATACTTTTATTATTATTATTATTCTGTCATCGCGCAATCTTTCCACATGCCCAAACTAGCAGAGATCACAGAGATATGAGAATGGGTATGTATATTACAGTTTCGTTATATTACTATACCGAATGTATTATAAGCATTAAAATGATTCGTATTTTTTTTATTATGTATACAGCACATGTTCCGCTTTCTTAACAACACTTACGTATGTATGTATAATAAATAATTTGAAGATTTTAATTTTGTGACGGTACTTTTAGGTTAATAGGTAATTCGACTGTTCAGTTCTATAACTCATGAGTTATGCTATATTGTTATGTATATTGGAGGATAATACATCGACTGTCCTGGGTACCTAGACATATTACATTTGGCGATCGACTACAAACGAACTTTTCGACAATGTACCTACATAATAATTATAATGTGCTTTCTAATTTTATGTGAGTTACACTGTGGAAATTCATTTTATAAAATAAAAATAACAAACTTTGTTTAATTCCACTTTAGTCAATACAAGAAATAACTAAAACGTTTTCGGGCTTACACCCATCTTCAGTAGTTACGTGCTTTTTGTAGTCTACAAAAAGCACGTAACTACTGAAGATGGGTGTAAGCCCGAAAACGTTTTAGTTATTTCTTGTATTGACTAAAGTGGAATTAAACAAAGTTTGTTATTTTTATTTTAATTATAATGTTATGGTACATTGTCGAAAAGTTCTTTTGTAATCGATCGCCAAATGCAATTTTTCTAGGTACCCAGTTCCATAACTCAATAAGTAGAAATGTCTTATATTCGAGAAATCACCATTTTTGTAATTTTTATATACATATTTATATTTTGCTTTAAAAAAACAACAGTAAGTGAAATATACTATACCTATACGTAATAATCTCACTGTTAAAGAAATATACGTTGTCTTTGTAACGTTCAATAGTTAAACAATTTGATATTTTTATTCGTGGAATTAAAAATAGTATATTTTTTTTAACAACAACTAAATATTTAGTATATAAAGGGAGCCGTGTATTTATAAATATACCAATATAAATTATAAATATACCAAAAATTACAATAATGGGCATTTCTGAAATATAAGACATTTCTACTTGCTGAGCTATGTATTTGGACAGTCGATATATCTAAATGTAGGTACACGATATTTTTGGGCGAACTTATTACGTAAAGTTCCCTGCAAATAAAATACCTCCCACCCTTTTCTATAGGTTTTCCAGTACCCTTACGATAAGACATAATTTTTTACACATTCAATGCAGCAGTGATGAGCTGGTTACTAATAAAACAAGATACATTATAGTTTATTTATAGTTATTCCACTGTTGACTGTATCAATTTGCGAGCCGGCTTTCAAGAGCTTCCGTACTCATCGTCAGGCATAAGTAAAATGATGAGTTATGCCACTCATACTGATTGTCTAAGAGGCAACTAAGATGGTATGGGCACATAACACATGAATTCTCCGGCCAACAGGGCAATGCTATTATTTAATTTGTTGGCTCAGAACTGTGACATATTTTCTTGTCTTAATTGAGGCAACGAACATTCTGTGGTGATCTTTTGTTTGCTTGTTTGTTTTTTTTTGTTTTCAATATTGTGTTTCTAGGTATAAATTGTATCTCTTTGCACATCGCATTGGTCAAAAGCTGTAATGATGTGCAAAGGAAATTTAAAGAGAATATTAAAAAAAAAAAATATCTGGGATTTTGTTATAAACCCAAATACAGCCTTATACACCTTTCACAGTAAGCTACTAAAAGTTTTGTTGTGAAAGCGGAGTTTGCCGACACCTGGTATCGAACCACGGACCCCTTGTTCACGAGGCCGAGACACTACCTCCAGGCTACCGACGAACTCAATAATAATAATAAGGCGGAGAGGCAACTAAGAAGGTGGAGACCACCGGAACGCATTGTTAACAAAGCTACGTCAATAAATCTCCCTCGACATCCATCAAGAGGGAGACCAAAGGATACATGGATGACACAATGCAATAGAATCCTGCGGAGAAATGGCCTGGATGAAGATTATATAAGAAACAGAAGAACGAGAAGAGCCGACCCCAACAGTAGCCTTCAGCGGCAATAAGTTGGGACAGTACCATGAAGAAGAAGACTGATTGTCTTGACTTATATTGACACGAAGAGGACGATTTGCATGATTATCACGATTTATCGATTGAGAGTCTGATACTTGCAAGAGATGGCTGCCAGCTGCCATCCATCTCTTGCAATTTTCAAATATTATTATTATTATTCATTTTAAATTTACTTTGCACATCATTACCTACAGCTTTTGGCCAATGCGATGTGCAAATATGTTAGATACTATATTTTATTATGAATGCTTGCGGAACACTTAAAAACTTACAGATAAGAGTGGAAAACCCATTCCATTCCAGATTCAGGTCAATTTTTCTCAAAGAAAGATCTGGGTTTGACGAAAACTTAATCTAACAGTGATCAATATGCTTGCGTAGTGAATGTGGAAGACGTTTGTGAGTAATATTATAAAATAAATAAATAATATGAATAAAATCCCGTGGAGTCTCCAGCAAAGAATTGGTCTCCCACTCTTTTCTGTAAAATTTCGAGTGTCCTGTCAAAGGCATGTGCACGTAAAAGCTTACGTAGGGTCACAGGGGGCACAGTGGAACGCGGGGCAGAGTGAAACACCTGCAATAACTCTGTTATTTTCTAAAGTTCCAATTGTTTCAATTTACAGCATAATCAAGCGCATAAGCGGCAGTGTGACCAGATTTGGTAGTTTCCTACTTTTTTGGTAGTTTTTGAGGCATTGACAAGAATCTTTAGTAGTTTTTGGTAGTTTTTGTATTTAGTCGGTAATTGGTAGATAAATTATCGGGTACTTGGGAAAATTACCCGATACTTACTGATTCGAAAATAATTGTCGGTACAAATACCGAGTACATTGTAGAAAAAGGTACTGCGAGAAAATATTGTTGAAGAAAACCGAAGAGTTTTTGAAATACCTACCTAATTCAAATTCCGTTACCATTTTGAAAATTCGGCGACGGGGGGTAGAAATTTAAGCGTGTAACATTTTAACTGTATATCAAGCATGTAATTAGTGACGTATTGTAAAAAAAATGTAACCTAAAACATAAACTAAAAATTATGATGATTTTTATTTGCATAAAATCGGATATGGGGCACAGTGGAACGGGTATAGTGAAACATGAACACACCGAACATCCACAAACGCAACACGCAACAGCTTAGGTGCAACACGCCGAAGACGGAAGTCTCACAAGTCCCATTGCATGTAGAGGATAATCAAAGGCTAAAGAAAGAAAGAACACGAGGAAAGGTAGAAAACGAAGAAAATCTTGCAACACCTGTAAAAGAAAAATTTCAATAATGGGCATTTCTGAAATATAAGACATTTCTACTTGCTGAGCTATGTATTTGGACAGTCGATATAGGTATCTAAATGTAGGTACACGATATTTTTGGGCGAACTTATTACGTAAAGTTCCCTGCAAATAAAATACCTCCCACCCTTTTCTATAGGTTTTCCAGTACCCTTACGATAAGACATAATTTTTTACACATTCAATGCAGCAGTGATGAGCTGGTTACTAATAAAACAAGATACATTATAGTTTATTTATAGTTATTCCACTGTTGACTGTATCAATTTGCGAGCCGGCTTTCAAGAGCTTCCGTACTCATCGTCAGGCATAAGTAAAATGATGAGTTATGCCACTCATACTGATTGTCTAAGAGGCAACTAAGATGGTATGGGCACATAACACATGAATTCTCCGGCCAACAGGGCAATGCTATTATTTAATTTGTTGGCTCAGAACTGTGACATATTTTCTTGTCTTAATTGAGGCAACGAACATTCTGTGGTGATCTTTTGTTTGCTTGTTTGTTTTTTTTTGTTTTCAATATTGTGTTTCTAGGTATAAATTGTATCTCTTTGCACATCGCATTGGTCAAAAGCTGTAATGATGTGCAAAGGAAATTTAAAGAGAATATTAAAAAAAAAAAATATCTGGGATTTTGTTATAAACCCAAATACAGCCTTATACACCTTTCACAGTAAGCTACTAAAAGTTTTGTTGTGAAAGCGGAGTTTGCCGACACCTGGTATCGAACCACGGACCCCTTGTTCACGAGGCCGAGACACTACCTCCAGGCTACCGACGAACTCAATAATAATAATAAGGCGGAGAGGCAACTAAGAAGGTGGAGACCACCGGAACGCATTGTTAACAAAGCTACGTCAATAAATCTCCCTCGACATCCATCAAGAGGGAGACCAAAGGATACATGGATGACACAATGCAATAGAATCCTGCGGAGAAATGGCCTGGATGAAGATTATATAAGAAACAGAAGAACGAGAAGAGCCGACCCCAACAGTAGCCTTCAGCGGCAATAAGTTGGGACAGTACCATGAAGAAGAAGACTGATTGTCTTGACTTATATTGACACGAAGAGGACGATTTGCATGATTATCACGATTTATCGATTGAGAGTCTGATACTTGCAAGAGATGGCTGCCAGCTGCCATCCATCTCTTGCAATTTTCAAATATTATTATTATTCATTTTAAATTTACTTTGCACATCATTACCTACAGCTTTTGGCCAATGCGATGTGCAAATATGTTAGATACTATATTTTATTATGAATGCTTGCGGAACACTTAAAAACTTACAGATAAGAGTGGAAAACCCATTCCATTCCAGATTCAGGTCAATTTTTCTCAAAGAAAGATCTGGGTTTGACGAAAACTTAATCTAACAGTGATCAATATGCTTGCGTAGTGAATGTGGAGTACGTTTGTGAGTAATATTATAAAATAAATAAATAATATGAATAAAATCCCGTGGAGTCTCCAGCAAAGAATTGGTCTCCCACTCTTTTCTGTAAAATTTCGAGTGTCCTGTCAAAGGCATGTGCACGTAAAAGCTTACGTAGGGTCACAGGGGGCACAGTGGAACGCGGGGCAGAGTGAAACACCTGCAATAACTCTGTTATTTTCTAAAGTTCCAATTGTTTCAATTTACAGCATAATCAAGCGCATAAGCGGCAGTGTGACCAGATTTGGTAGTTTCCTACTTTTTTGGTAGTTTTTGAGGCATTGACAAGAATCTTTAGTAGTTTTTGGTAGTTTTTGTATTTAGTCGGTAATTGGTAGATAAATTATCGGGTACTTGGGAAAATTACCCGATACTTACTGATTCGAAAATAATTGTCGGTACAAATACCGAGTACATTGTAGAAAAAGGTACTGCGAGAAAATATTGTTGAAGAAAACCGAAGAGTTTTTGAAATACCTACCTAATTCAAATTCCGTTACCATTTTGAAAATTCGGCGACGGGGGGTAGAAATTTAAGCGTGTAACATTTTAACTGTATATCAAGCATGTAATTAGTGACGTATTGTAAAAAAAATGTAACCTAAAACATAAACTAAAAATTATGATGATTTTTATTTGCATAAAATCGGATATGGGGCACAGTGGAACGGGTATAGTGAAACATGAACACACCGAACATCCACAAACGCAACACGCAACAGCTTAGGTGCAACACGCCGAAGACGGAAGTCTCACAAGTCCCATTGCATGTAGAGGATAATCAAAGGCTAAAGAAAGAAAGAACACGAGGAAAGGTAGAAAACGAAGAAAATCTTGCAACACCTGTAAAAGAAAAATTTGGAAGAAATGGTGAAATAAAAGAAAATAAACGGCAATGGGTAGCAGGGGCGCTTATTCAGGTATTTCATCGGAGAGTACCTATAGTTATATTTTTAATTGTGCTATTTTTCTTAGTTATTTAATCATGTTGTTTAATTGTCTTATTTTTTATAGTTATTTTTCTTAGTAGATATTGCCCCAGAACAGATTTTGGTCTAGTGGGGCAATATATTCCATAATGATGTTTTCATGTTATTTATGTATGTAATATTTTGGAAATAAATAAAAAAAAAAATTATAATATCTACAGTTCATCCAAAACGTCTTATTTTTTGTTGGCACGGAGAGGACAATCTGCATGTTTAGAAGTGCGATTTTGCTGCCCCACTTGTGGTATATGCCGTGATGGTATAGTAATATAAATAAAAAAAAAATCTTACCAATTACTATTACTTATAAAGTTTATTCACTGCACGAAATATACACAAAAATCACAAAATTAAAATTCCATTATTTTTCAAAATCACAAAAAAAAACATACACAAAATAATTTTTAAAAATCCACAAATTGTTTGAAATATTAGTTTACATACAATATATAGGTACTCCAAAATAAATTAATAAATTTGCAATTCAAATTCAAATATAAACTGTTTGTAAAATTATTTATATATTTATTCACACGATGATCTCAATTTTGATATAATACTGTTAGTAGTAAATGCGGAAAAAATAGAACAAATCATATTACACTTCATTTAAACAACAACAAAAAAATTTTAATTATTTAAAATTGTTGATAATCGAAACATATATTTTTAAAATCACATCCCCACGTGCAGAAAAAAAAACAAAAATGATGTAATATTTCGAAGCACGATTGCGTAAAAAATATTTTTTAAATTTACCAATTCATCTTTTTAATTTATTTTTTAATATTATACACGTTTTTTAATGCTGCGTCTATTTTTGAAAACTATAATCCACATATTGTTTATTTTTTGAAATTTGTGCAAAATTATTTCGTTTATTATTTATTTTGGTATAATTTTTATTTTGTTCAGTGTGTATAGTCCGCTCGATCGCCACAATAACGCCGGTTCACCGAAGCACGGCCGGTTCGTCACTGATCCGATGAATAAACACGCTGTACAAAGTAATTCACCTATGTACAAATATATACCTACATAATAAATACTTAGTTTAATAATATGTAGGTACCTCTTTCTTTTCTAGATATAACAATACTACCTATATTGTTCATATCTAGTGTAATAATGCACTTGTGCACAAAGACATTGTGCATTACCTATAATCCCATTGCTTGCGCCTTATGTGCAATGCACAGCATAGTGCAGAAAATATTTTATAAGTTTTCCACATTTTTGTCTAATCTCTCGTAAAAATTAGCTGGTAAGATGATCTCTGGTTAAAATTTATTTTTATAATCCAATAGGCACTGGCGTACCCAGTGGGGCAAACTGAAGCAGCTACACCCCCCCTATAGTACCTACCTAAGTATAGTAAGTAAAAGTTGGTAAAATTAGCATTAAAGCATGACAAATAAGCATCGAAGTGGAAAACTGCCCCTCACCCCGTAGAAGTTGAACTGAACATAAAATTATTGTATAATTCTTGTAGGTATAAAAATGAAAATACTCCTCCCTTTTCTCAGACAGTCACTTCAACTCCACGTATGAGCCACAGTTCATGTCCCTCTTCAGTTGGTCCATATAAGCGTCTCTCGGTCGGCCTCTGCCATTTGTGCCTTCGGTCCTACCCTCTGCGATTGCGATGAGCAGTCCTGGGTGCCTGATGTTGTGGCCAATCCAGTTAGCTCGTTGTTGAGTTGCATAAATTCTTATATACTACTTAAATTGAAAATTGTAACCAAAGTAGATAGGAAATCATTAAGTCGTAATTTTTTTTGTTGCCCCCCCCCCCCTCCTCTAGAGAACATCCAGGATACGTCCTTGCTAATAGGTATTATATTATGTTTTATGTAGTTCAAAGTTAGAATATTAATCCCAGAAAGCTAAGAAATAAAACTATGTAAAAGAAAGGTCCCAAGATCGAAATGTCAATTTACTTGTTATCGTCATCATTAATTCTTTCTACATGGCATAATAAAATAAAACTATAGGCCTTTTCAATCTTGAAACCTTTCTTTTTTTGTTTAGTTATTTTTTTACTTTCTTTACACACATTATAAGCAGACGTACATTCTTGTAGATTTTGTCGTTACATGGAACGTGGAGAGTCATCTATTGATCATTTCTAGAAGTGTTTGTTTAAAAATAGGTTCAAGTCTCCAATAAATTGTTCAGTGTTGCCAAGATTATTTATTTATTTTGACAAATAATATTAAATTAATTTTACAAAATGTGGTTCAAAATTATATATCAATATAAATAGGGAACTTGCACATATTTTTTTTATTCTTTAGAATCATAAATAAAGTAATCAGTAACACATATCAGTAATTTTTTTTTCAATACGTTGCTTAATTTCTGTTTTATAGCATTTTGAAATTTCGATTTTTGAATTACCGCGAAAACGCCACATCCGAACGCGCCATTTTGATGACGTCATACGTCCCTTCGATCTCTCTGTCTACTGATGCTTAGTACATTTCGTAGTATATATCTATTAGTTTGACGAGGTTATTTACTGTTGTGGTTTGGGTTTGAACGCTTTTTTTTGCCAAAAACTTCAATATGATTAAATTTTTACGTATAAACATACATCAGTTCCTATTTTTTAATTTAGTTATAATGACGGAAAACGATTATCTCAAGGGGCGATTGGATATTTATCATGCATATAATAATAAGCTCGCTGGTAGGCGCTATAACTTTGTCTTAATAATGTTATTACTACATAATTTGTAAAGTGCAATACAACATTGTGTAATAATTACATATTATATTCAATGGCAATTATTATCAACTTTCCATCATTCTTAGGTCTGATTAGTGATTACAGGTTCTAAATACGCCATTACTTTTCTGTACTGGGTGCATGGTCAGAGTGAAGATCCTGCTAAAAAATCTGTCCAATGTTATTAGAAAAAATCAAAGTTGGCTGAAATTAGCACAGACGTTAAATTTATAACTTGTGCTGAATTGAGTCATCGATCATCTGCAAATATATCCACACCGAGCAAGTTTCTGACGGCCATTGTGTCAAAACCAAAAGATTTTTATTGTAAATCAGATAGTATTTTAAGGATATAATAACAAATGTCGACACCATAAGCATCCACTACTTAATAGATGTAATCATTAATAACAATATTGATACTGCGAATGATTTTGTTTGTTTTGTCATTGGACGATAGATATAGAAAGCTGCAAAGAAGTCGCTGAACTTACAGTAGGTACAGTAAACAGCTAACAATATCGGCATGCGCAGAAATAATTTATTTGCTGTCGTATAAGTTAGGTATACTCGTATTTGTATGTACATCTTGGACTACAGAATATTTGTATGATCTTTTTGGAAACATTTTGTATCAATCCAAGATATATTTACCTACTTCGAAAATGTTAAAAACCGGACTCAAATACCAAGCGATTGTCAATCCCATACATTACGATAAACAACAAAACATCACTCAGGACATGTGACGTCACAAATGCAATAACCAGCGATATGGCGTTCAAACAGCGGGCGAAAAATCGTGATTTTATTTATTAAAATAATAAATGAAAAATATTTATTTTTGAGTTTTAATCAAAATATAACCGATATATAACCTTTTTTCTACCTAATTAATGCATTTCACAAAATATTCCTCTCGAGTGCAAGTTCCCTATTAGGAAAACTTAATGTTTTGTAAACCATATTAAAAAAAAGAGCATAATGTTAATGCCTTTGGAGAGATCTGATTATATTAATTATTAATATAGGTATCTGGCATAGATCTAACAATGATATCATTATTATCTTACGATTCTTTTTAGATTTTAATGCTATCTTTCAGATGAATATGCTACTAATGAAAAAGGTGAAAAAAAAATATTTATTGAAGTACAAAAATTAAACAAAAACATTTAACTTAATTAGTTATTATATTATTATTTATAAAATTTAGTCAATAAAATATGTATTCCCCATATTTGTACTAAATCTCATCGGTCTGGTAATACTTTTAAACTCAGCAGCTGTCAAAATAACTTCGGACAGCTACGTATTTTTTGATACATTTTGTCGTAGACAACAAAACGTACTTCTTTGGTAAAAAAATTTCATAATAAACTAGTGCCATCTGTTGAATTGGTTGAATATTAGTACATTTTTCATACAAAATGGATAATACTTTCATATCAGATCAATAGGCGTTTTGTCGCAAATATTTGTGGAAGTAAGGAAATAATACTTCTCCAAGGTGAACACGACGAATGAATTATTATTGTATCGTCGAAGTTTCACGATTGTGACGTATTTTACATAATTTATTTTATCGTGATAGGAAGTCGGTGGTGTTTGAAGTGGGGGATTACATACTATTACTAATATCATAAGAGTGTTTTTTATACAGTCGAAGATTATCTTTGTATAAAATATCGTGAGAAATAATACGGTACGTAGTCGGTAATTATAGTAATTCGCGTTCAGTTGAGTTTTAGTCTGCTCCGAAGTTTGTGTTTTTCCGGCGCAGCGTGCGTGCTTTTTTACGTTAACAAATCGGTAAGTAATGATAATTTTATTAATTAGTATAGAAATAGGATAAAATATTGCACCAGGGACATTGTTATGTCATAGTTTTATCTAATAAGACAATATTTATGATGATTTTATGCTTTGTATTGTGACAAAACCGACACATTTTTTTAGAATAATTCCTTCACATTGACACTTAATTGCTACAATTTTGTGAGCAAAAAAATGGGTCTACGTTTTACAATGTAGTCTAGATACAGCTTAAATTATATTGTTTAGTTTTTCTTATATTTTTTATGGAACATTCTAGAGCTTTTGATACACATTTACAAAAGTGAGCGGTACATTGTCAGATGATATTCCATTACATTTTGCTATGATTTTAGATAAGTATTCGCATATATTTTAATTTATTACGATAATTTAAACCCGTTTTGATAATATCTGATCACGATTTTCACACAATTGTGCAGATTTTCATGTAAATTGTGCATTTTAAGGTCGTGAATGTCCACGTTTTGTTGCGCAACCGTTGCCAAGCGTTACCGGCAACCGGTGTTCGTTCATAAGACATGTTATATTATTTTATGAATATTTATTAAATTTTCAATGCTTTTCATTCAACGTCTGACTTGTTATATAATCATTGGATATGAATCTAACGAGGTATATTGACGTCATATATGGATACAAGGACAATTGGTTTAGTACCTACATAGTACCCATTCTTGGTACCTACTTACCTAATTGGGAATATGTAGGTTATATAAATTACCTACAGCGTGTATTAAAGGTGTTTTAAGGTGTAAGGATTTATTCAATTTCTTGAACGTGCCTAAATGTCGATATTTTTTTTCGATTTTTTGGTAAAATTTCAGATGAGGTGAACGCATCAAAATTTGATTTAAGAATTTTCTACTTATATTCACGTAATTATATGTATAATTTTTCACCCAAGATATGATATGATGAATGAAATGATTGTCAATAAATGTGCTTTTGCATAATAAACACCAGACTAATTCTAAGCTAACCTACAAATCAGTCAAACGTAAAAAATAAGTATACTTGTGATGTCATGTCAAACGAAAAATGCAAATATGTAATTAATTTTGTGCTTTAAAAAACATAACATTTCACCAGATTCTTATTCTCCAGGTAAAATACTACATATCTACATACAAATGATTCACAATAATCGACATTTAGATACGTCACAATTTCTTGGGATCGAACCGCACACCTCATGTGCATGAGACCGAGACTCTACCTTCAGGCTACCGACGAACTCATTAATCCAACTTAGCTGAAATTTTTCCTGATACCTTTGCACAATTACCCTCCGACGATATTTTTTTAACAGCTTATTAAGTTCAGCGGTGATGAGTAATACTACCCATTTTGAATGTCTCGTTTTTTATTGGCACGGAGAGGATGACCTGTTCTACCCCAGTGTTCGAAAATTAAAGGCATTTTACATCTTCAGCGATGAGGTTTGCTACCCATACTAAATGTCTTCTTGGCACGAACAGGTCAGCTTGCATGTTTACTACATGCAGCTGGTCTGCTGATGGCTACCCCACTTGTGAGATATGCCGCGGTGTTATGGCAGTATAGTGGTAGTAATTTTTTGTTTGTGGAATTCTAACTTCTGAGAATATCACTTCCTACATGTCATCATCATCATCATGAGCTTGACAGCAGGATGGGTCTTGGCTGAATCCAGTAGTATCTTCCACTCTCGTCTGTTCTTTGCTATTGTCTTCTAGTTTGTGATTTCGTTGATCGTTGTCCTTATTTCGTTTGCCGGGTCGTCCAGGGGTAGTGCTGTAATGTCCGAGGCTCCTTGGATTTTTCGTTACCTGAGTTTTTTTCTAGGGTAAGGTTTTCAGCCTTACGCCGAACCCCCTACCAGGAGAACCAGGGGTTTTCCGTCCCTTACTTGGTTGTTCTGGTTTTATGACGCCAGAGACTCGCCATTCATCCTCTCCTATTTGCTATGGCTGATGGAAGTGCCAGTGGCCATATTGCCCGGGGCCTTAAAGACCACTCGAAGACGCCAGGAGTAGAACTGTTGGTAGTATTACTGATACAAGCGCAACTGTGGCATTACACGGTATTTACAAGACATAGGACACATATTTTCCAGCAAAACATGCATCACCGTGACACTATCAAACTTTGAGCCCCCTACATGCAATAAGCTAAAAACCTAGATTTTTTAAATGGGGCAGGGTGATCGATATGTTTTTTCAGGTTTCAGACATCCTTGATTTTGCGATACAGTGGGTATTTATTTCCGCATAAGTAGGTATATTAAAGCAACTTTTTTTATATAAGGTAAATTGGAATGACCATGAATGGTTTTTCCGTCTTTGTTATAAGTATAAAACTTAATAAAATTCCTATGAATCATATTTATAACTTATAATTTTATTGTGTTACCTTTAATTTATTATTATTCAAAACTACCGTTTAACCGATTTGGATTTTTTACTGTCAAAGATACGCGAAAGCCGTGTTTATTTCTACAATGAATTAATTTATTATTATTTATCTTGTGGTGTAGACAAAAAAATATCAGTTCCCGCAAACTATGCGGAAAATATTTTTCTCTCAAATAATTTCTCAACTTAAGGGGGGGGGGCTCCAAGTTGTTAAATTAATGTCTTACTCGTGATGGATTGACGAATACCCGCCTTTCACAGGACACTCGAAAACCTACGGAAAATAAATAAATACTTTATTTTGTCGATCAATAACAACGTACAAATGTTGAGACAATTTATCACCAATATGGCTACAATTAAGTTGCAGCAGCCTCACTAGATTGTCTAAAATAATGGTAGACTTTAATAATAACAAGACTCCGAAATACACACTTATTGACAAAAAGTTTTTCTATGTTTGTTTTGTATGTTATTTCTGAAGTGTGCACTGTTTGGACGTAAGACTGTTGGAATGTTATTATTGTTAACATGTTTGTATTTCATATTTTCTTTCTTTCGATTTTGTACTATATTGAATTAAATAAATAAATAAAAATACTCTAAAATCGGTGAAGAATCAAACTTCCATCATATCAATTTCCTATTACTAGTTGTGCATAGTTATCGGTTATCTACGCCTACCCCGCTCGTGGTAGTTGAAAGGCTGATGTATATTCTCCTGACAGAAATCAGCCTCCTCCATTCAGAGCGTCTCTGTGTATAATAAGCCAATTGCTTGTATTTCAAAGCAAAAAATCGCTTGCTCGACGTCTAGTATCTCAAAAAACTCGTAGGTATGTTGGGCACTCATATGTCATGGTGCCATTGTATAATATTTTATGTGTACACGTCATATAACATTATATATGGAGCATTCGGTTGAGTGTATCATTAAATTTTCTCATTGTTGTGCTGTGTATTTTGTACTGACCGAACACGTGCTAATGTATCATAGTTATGACTGTGTAGATTTAGATTAGTATAATCTAGTCTAGAACATTCTCTTTATGTGATGCATACATACGAGGCATGCCTTTTAAGTTTTGTCGTTTGAAGAAAAAAACACAACTAGAACCTTATAGTACTTTTTATTGTTTTTCAAAGTATTCACCACGTAGCTTAATACACTTTTCCATTCGCTCAAACCAGTTATTATAACATTTATTCCACTCTAAAGTGGGGGTGTTCAAAATGGCTGACTTGAAAGCGTCGACTGCTTCTTCACCGGACTGGAACCTTTGACCACGAAGACTTTTCTTAATTTTAGGAAATGTAAAGAAATCGTTAGGGCTTAGGTCAGGACTGTATGGAGGATGGTCAAGAATTTCTACTTTTTCCTGCTTCAAATACTCAATTGTTTGCCGAGCGCTGTGTGAGCTTGCGTTGTCGTGGTGCAGGATGATGCGTCGCTTTGAGTTAGATTTTCGAAGTTCGGCGATGACTTGTGGTAAACAAACTGTGGTATACCACTCTGCGTTAACCGTTCTACGATCTCCAAGTGCAATAGTCGCAACATGGCCGGTTTTTCCAACGAACGTGGCCACCATCTTCTTTGAAGTGCTTCGAGAACGAACAACTTTAGTCGGCTTTGGCTCGTCTTGAAAGACCCAGATTTTAGATTGTTGTTTGGAATCAGGACCGTAGGCATAGATCCAAGATTCGTCACCACTGATGATGTCGTAGACGTGATTTGACTCTCCTCGGTTGAACCTTTCCAGAGTTTTCTTATACCATCTGACGCGGGCCGCCTTGTGATCGTCGGAAAGCAGATGCGGTATCCAACGGCAAACTAGCTTTCTCACACCAAGCGCTTCATGCAAGATCTTCTGAATGGTTGTCCCTGAGATGCCTAATAGAGCCTCTATCTCTCGATACATCACATGACGATCTTCGAGAATTAGTTGTCTCACAGCAATGATGTTATCTTCAGTGAAGGCGGATTTTGGGCGTCCTTCGCGAGATTTGTCACTAACACTAGTATGTCCACGCTGGAATTCTAAATACCAGCGTTCGACAGTCCGCAGACATGGGGCTTCATCACTGAACACAGATGTTAGCTCTGCAAAACACTAAAGCCGTGTCAGGCCTCTTCTAAAGTTGTAGAAATTATTGCACGAACATTTTCTTAGAAAAATTCATTTTCGTACGTAACCTGACAGATTACAGTCGACGCTGTGACTAAACAATAGCATTTATCCTAATACTTTCAACTGTTTTGAGATTCAAAATTTAAACACATTCGAATATAGAACAGTTCCAAATTCAAAATTGCCGGGAAATATGGAAACGACAGAACTTAAAAGGCATGCCTCGTATTGTAAACGCCATATATAATGGTAAGTCGTGGAGCACCCGGTAAAGAATTGATCTCCCACTATTTTCTGTGAGTTTTCGGGTGTCATGTAAAAGGCAGGCGTTCGAAAAAAACAAAGACATTTGAAATTCAGCAGTCATGAGGTTTGCCACCCATCCTAAGTGTCTTTATTTTTTTGTTTGCACGGAGAGGAGAGCTTGCTTTTTAATTACATGCAGGGTGCAGCTGATCTGCTGGCTACCCTACTTGTGGGATATGCCATGTTGGTATTTATAGATTTTATCCAATGTATATATCTCTGGTTTCAATCTGTGGATTGGTTTGCAGCAAAGTCCTGGGGGGCTAAAAAGGCCACTTTATATGAATCATAATAGGATCATATATTAGGAATTGTAAAACGATTTAACGGCAACATATCACCAATTTGATGTACCTAATTAATTGCGGGTGAATCGCGTACAATCGCGACCATTTTACGAAAATTTGAGGAATTGCTACGGGTCTGCTGGCAATTCGGGAAATGAATCATCTGTAGATGAATTATTGCTCAATGTGGGCATTTTAGGCCCCCAGCATCTTTCATTCCATTGCGCTCTTTCTTATTATCTCTATATTATTATCCACACATACCTAAATCACTCGCAAACGAGTGGATGGCCTTGAGAAGAATAGAATATCCACACATAGTTATGTCTATTATAGTAGGTATTATATTGCTGAATATGTCGTATGATTATTATATGGGTTTACCTGTGCAACCTTGGTGTGCGGTTTAAGCGGTGATTTGCCAATTAAATTTTATAAATTTGCACGTTTACCGTAAATATGAGTGATGTATGCATATTATAATTTACTGACTTCAAATACGATTTTGCATAGAGAATAGTAGCCTTCGTCGTCTATGAAAAACCTTAATTTAAAAGCTTCTAAACCATAGACATAAATATACCTAACAAAAATTATTTAATGATTTGAATGTTCATGTCGATATTTTCAACATAACATACAATGACTTTACCATGAGAATGAGTGGATGCAAGAGGAGTGTTGTGGATAGAATGCGTGTAAATAAATTGAGATGGTTTGGTCATGTGGAACGAATGAAAGAGGAAAGAATGACATAGAGGATATACTTGGCTGAAAGGAGGGGTGTGAGGAAGCGCGGGCGTCCGAGAACTACATGGCTTGAACATGTAGATCAAATTCTCAAGGACGGTCGTGTTTTGAGTAAAAGAAACCGACGTGCGTGCATGAGAAATTGTATGACTGTAGAGGAAGCGAAAGAAGTATGTAAGGACAGATCTAATTGGCGTTCCGTTCTCTCTGCCTACCCCACTTGGGATACGGCGTGAGGGAATAGATAGATAGATAGATAGACTTTACCATCGGGATAGAGACTCTCCTTTGGTTCTGTTGTTTCTTCTTAATGACATCTCTTTTGTGCTTTTGTTTAGTTTTTGAATTGGCATTTCTTTTATCCATTTTTCCTGCTGAGATTGCCTTGGCCAAAAGCTGTTATGGTCTCAGTGCAGGGTGATATTTTAAGAATAATAATAACAATAACTAAAGACTTAAGGTGACCGACGCGATCGACTGGTCTATCACCTAGCTATATTATTTGATTATAAGACTTACGAAAAAGAGTGGGAGGTCGATTCTTTGGCGGGTGCTCCACGGCATGATAACTATCTGCAGCATCCAAAACAAAACAAGATGTTTTCCCTTCCTCGTTTATTTTTAATCCTCACACTATCAAATTAAGTTGAAGAGCCCTGGAATCATTATTTATATATTATTATGTACAATGAATAAGTTTAAAAAAATATAATACTTGGTGATTTTTTTTTTAATGAAGTACCATATGTGCCTCCCTTAATTTAAAATAATTGAGTACTATTTTAAATTAAGGGAGACACGTATGTTTGTGCAAAGATATCGTCAGTTTAAGGACGCGTTATTAACTCTATGACATTGTTACTAATATTATTTTATCCACAAACATCGTAGTAAAAATATAGAAAATATGGACGCGTGTAATGATTAAATTAATAATTTCCATATAACTACTACTACTATACCATCACGGCATATCCCACAAGTGGGGTAGCCAGCAGACCAGTTGCATATAAAACATGCACGCTGTCTTCTCCGTGCCAATATAAAATTAAGACATTCAGGATGGGTGGCAAACCTCATCGCCGAATTTGTGATGTAAAATGTCTTATTTTTTCGAACACCTGCCTTTTACAGGACACTCGAAAACTTATGGAGAACTTTCCATATAAAACATAAATTATTTTCTAACCAGACGATTTTTTATAAATTAAGTTATACATGTTCCTGTACGGGCACACTGGTAACCAGAGGGTTAATGGAAAATACTCGATAGATTTCTAAAGAAAGATACCGCGGTGGTACTGAATACACAAAGTAAATAAAATTTCGTTTTCCTTAAAAAAAAACATGCAACCGGTTATTATTAACATCATCGATAATATTATTATCCCTAAGGCAATTAGCTTTGTCAATTAATATTTATTTTTATTATACACTCAACTACTACGTCACATCGACTCAAAAAGCTAATAATTTTGTTTATTTTTATTATTGAAATTCATTTCGGCGTAGGTAATTAAAGATATTAATATTGCGTGTTTTCGTATTAATTATTATTTATTTATTTATTTTCGATACTTGATGAGAATGCCTATATTATAATTAACTTTCTTACTAAAGATAGAATAATGTGGTATTCACATTTGGCGAATATCGCCAGGCTAATTTCGCTTGCATAAATAACAAAATTCGCCGGACCCCCATTGATCGTCACACCTGTTCGCACAGTCCACCGATAGAGATACGATCTGTCAGATATGCGTTTTGATTTTGACGTTGTTTTCAAAATGACGGACGTTAAGATAGAGATCGCGAGGTGTTTATGATTAGTTGAAAATGTTATAGTAGAGGTAATTAAGATAGGATTTCCTTTAAATTAAGGAAACAAACGCCTCAAACCAACAACAAAGATAACAACTGTCACGAAGCGGGAAACATTATAAAATTTATAGATTATAAAGTTTTTACCGTGGATACGGATGCCGCGCACATCTACGCATGCGCGCGTCGTTCCACCAACGAAAAAAGTTGAAAGGTGGTCAACTCGAGACGATATCGTTTTCACTGATTTTTATCGTTTCAGACTAAATGTTCACACGGTTCAAATGGCAGACGATATTTTGGTTTCCTAGCGATATTCGCCTCGTGAGAACAACGTTTTAGACACACATCCATCCCAACGATCTCATTTCTGCTGCATTTATGCCACTTTATCCCTAGCTAGATTGCTGTGTCCAATCTTTGTCGTTTCATATCAAATCCTCGGTTCCCGTCTAGAAAGTAACTGCACCGCTTCTTGGGTCGACCTTAAACCGAGTGATGCTCAGTATTCCGTTACTCTCGTTAAAACTTATCCTCGGTGCATCTCTATTTATGATATTATATAATTGATTAGATCTTTGGCTTTATCGTATCGTATGTGTTGTTTACTTTGCAATGATTTTCCCATTTCCGTTTATCAATAACGTGTTGGTATTTTTGTTCATTTGTGGTTGGTTATTTGATTATATTTTATTATTTACTATTGATAAGAAGGCACTGCGCTGGTGCATAACATTGTTCCCTATAAATATATATATCGTTTTTATCAATTATTGTATTTGTTCAGTTAACCTATCTAGTTTAGTTATTGTTTCGCTGGTGTATTATAAACCCGGTATTTTCAAGGATCCCGTTTGTTGTGTCGTGTTGTGGGAACGCCAGCGATGACGTCGTCCACAAACTTCAACAAAGAGCCATATATTTATCAGCTACGTTATTTAAGTTTATTTTGATTCAAGCTATATAAAGGTCCCTCAGCGCAAAAACATCGGAATTAAAAAGGTGATCTAAAAATTGATGTCTTGAGAAATGATTCATGATTCTGACATTTGATACTAATTCATTGAGAACAGGGACGAATAGAAAAAACATTTAATGGTCATTTCATTTTATCAAAAATAATATATTGGGTGGTTATCGCTTTCATCTGTCATTCTGAAGATGAAAACCCCATTCGGACTTTTCACTTTCGATGATTAATACCGAGTGATCACTCAAAAGTGATAAATGTTCGCCTCTTAAGAAATGTCAGCTAATGCGAATGTAAAAATATGCGATTGCCTTATGTGGTGTTCTCACGAGGCGAATATCGCCAGGCGAATTTCGCTTGCATAAAAAACAAAATCCGTCGGTCGTCCATTGATCGTCAAACGTGTTCACACAGTTCACCGGCATAGATTCAATCTGTCAGATGCGCTTTGATTTTGACGTTGTTTTCAAAATTGCGAACGTCGAGATGGAGATCGCGGAGTCTACATGTGCGCGGCATATCGCGATATCTTTTTTACTGGTTTTTATCGTTTCAGGTTGTCAATTTGTTCACACGGTTCAAATGGCTGACGATATTTTTGTTTCCTGACGATATTCACCTCGTGAGAACAACGTTTTACGTAACTTTTAATACTTATTACATACACACATATGAACCGACTTAAATATTTGCGCGATTTATATAAATATCGGAATTTCAATTTAGTGTTGATACTACTTACTGATAATGTCATTTTTATTTATGTGTAGAGCAGTTTTGTGATATGATCGCCACGAGGGCGTATTCGATAAATATACTTACATACGGTCCGGGGTTCGATCCCAGGTGCCGGCAAACTCCCCTTTCACGACACAAGCTTTTAGCTTACTGTGAAAGGTGTATAAGGTTGTATTTGGGTTTATAACAAAAACCCAGATAATTATATCTATTTTTAAAAAAAAAAAAATATTTTGGGTAGGTACACGTCCAATTTTGACATTCGCATTTTTTTTATTCAAACACAACAGCACTAATATGAATATTATCAAATAATGATGTTACCGAATACAGCGAAGGACGTCCGTTTTTCACTCTTGTGTTTTGACGATTTTGTGTGGGAATATTAAGAAATACCTACCTCGATTTTTTTTTAGAAAGATGAATCTGAATTTAGTAATAAATCCAAAAACACACCTAAACGCCCTGACAGTAATAAATATACAACAGAACACCCGCCTTTTACAGGACACTCGAAAACTTGTGGAAAAGAGTGAGAGACCAATTCTTTACCGGGTGCTCCACAGACAACCCGCGGAGCTCTCAACTTATTTACTTATCCATACATTAAATGGCATGAGAGCCTTCTGTGTAATATAATTATGTACAATAACATTAAAAGAGAGATCAAATTAGAGTTTTAAATTGAATCTGAAAGATATTTTTAAATAGCTGTTCAACTGCTCTGTTGTTGAGTTTTGTTAAGAACATGTATTTGGTTGCTATTTGTATTGTAGATATGTGTTTGTTTTTATTGTTGTTTGGTAAGCGCTATTGTTTTATGTAAATTATATGAAATATGTTTAAACCCTCAAAGCACGAGCACTGCTCAATTTTGAGGGTCAAATATGTAATAAATGTGTTTTTTAGTAATAAGGTGTGTATCGTTGTTGGTTCAATGAAACGTCTTATGTGCTCCAAACCAAATTTTACAGGGGACGCAAAAAATCAAAGTCCACAGATCAACAAATGTAATCAAAATTATTATCAAATTCATGTAAAATTTAAGACATTTTACATGAAATTGATAATAAATTTGATTACATTTGTTGATCTGTGGACTTTAAAACAGATTTTTGCGTCCCCTGTAAAATTTGGTTTGGAGCATATAAGAGGTTTCATTGAACCAACGCGGTATGTAATATTATTAAATTGTAAATTTAATTAAAAAAATGTAAGGAACAATGGTACATAATTATAATCGTCAACTATAAAGAATGCATTCTTTTGTAGCCGACGACGGTTGCAAGATACAGTATTTCATTTGGAATAAATTCTCACTGAATCGACATTTGTTTTTACTCTGAAACTGCATGTTTACATTTCTGAGAAATACATAACACACAATATCATGTTATTATACACATAATTACTTACTCGATATTCTCAATAGACAACATCCATATAATATAATATAGTTTACTCAGGTGTCTCATAAATAACTATTGCGTTTTATTGCACATATGTCTGTTGTCTATGGATTTAATTCAATCAATATTATTGAGCCATTTCACATGACTGTATAAATGCTCGTTTAAGAGATTGTTGTCTCTGGTAGAGGATATGTGCCCAGGCACAGTGTTCTAATAAGTCAAAAGGATGATTCCAGATTTAAGTCTCTATTAGCATTATTTCTAGATTACCAATATCGCTATTAAAAATGGGGTTGATATTAGAAGGGTGAAAATTTAGGGCTGTATGTATTTTTATTGCCTCACCATAAAAAAATACAAATAGAAAATTTTGTCCAAAATTTTTTTAAAAAATCAGGGTGGACCACCCTTAACATTTAGTGGTATGAAAAATAGATGTTGGCCGATTCTCAGATCTACTCGATAAGCACACAAAATTTCATCAAAATCGGTCCAGCTGTTTCGGAGGAGTAGAACAAACACCGTGACACGAGAAGTTTATATATTAGATATTTCTAAGACCGTTTTATTTCTCTTTTTCTTTTCGAAACTCCGTTTGATATATATTTCCTTTATCAAACAAGAAGAAGAAATAGTTTACTTATTCATTCATATTTTGTCATTTTATTTCTAAAATGTTTTATTTCTCTTTTTCTTTTCGAAACTCCGTTTGATATATATTTCCTTTATCAAACAAGAAGAAGAAATAGTTTACTTATTCATTCATATTTTGCCATTTTATTTCTAAAATGTTTTATTTCTCTTTTTCTTTTCGAAACTCCGTTTGATATATATTTCCTTTATCAAACAAGAAGAAGAAATAGTTTACTTATTCATTCATATTTTGTCATTTTATTTCTAAAATGTTTTATTTCTCTTTTTCTTTTCGAAACTCCGTTTGATATATATTTCCTTTATCAAACAAGAAGAAGAAATAGTTTACTTATTCATTCATATTTTGTCATTTTATTTCTAAAATGTTTTATTTCTCTTTTTCTTTTCGAAACTCCGTTTGATATATATTTCCTTTATCAAACAAGAAGAAGAAATAGTTTACTTATTCATTCATATTTTGTCATTTTATTTCTAAAATGTTTTATTTTCTTTTTCTTTTCGAAACTCCGTTTGATATATATTTCCTTTATCAAACAAGAAGAAGAAATAGTTTACTTATTCATTCATATTTTGCCATTTTATTTCTAAAATGTTTTATTTCTCTTTTTCTTTTCGAAACTCCGTTTGATATATATTTCCTTTATCAAACAAGAAGAAGAAATAGTTTACTTATTCATTCATATTTTGCCATTTTATTTCTAAAATGTTTTGATAAATATCTGTCATTTGATAATAATAAATAAATTTATAATAAACATGAAGAAATGTGAGAGAAGCACAACCTGACCTGACCTCTGGTGGTTTGTGTCCACAACACATCACATAACACATACACTCTGAGCTATCATGATAATATAACAATATATAATTCACCATTCTTATCAATGCGGTGTCAATTTAAATCAATATCGAATGACACGATTTTGTATTAAGTATATTGTTTAATACACTTGCGAATAATATTTTTCACGGTCAAAGCCATATGTTAGCTGGAAAACTGTAATGCACTTGACTTTGAACAGATTAAGGAGTGGTATCAAATGCATAATATCTAGTGTCACACCTCGGGCAAAGGGGACTTGCAATATACTCTATTTAATGTATGTGCGGAGCTGACCAAACAACAGACTACTTGGTGAACGCATGCCTTAAATACTCTTATAAATTGGTTGCAAGTGCTCAGTCGAACCATCGAATGAATATAACAAGCTTAATTCATAAGTTTCCGTCGGCCCGGACGTCTCTCTTTCACAATTTACCGTTCCCTATAACAATGACATCATAGAGCGCAGGGAATGTCGTGGAAAGAGGTGACGCGATTGGCACGGAGACACTCTGATTGGAGGACGCTGGTCTCCACCCTGTGCTCCCAAGAAGAACGTTGAAGGTGATGAAGATGATGAATTCATAAAAATAAATTGTCCAAAGAGTTTGTTAACCTGAATAGTTGTGAAGGTCTTCGGTTCCACACTACACGAATAAAACTCTGGAGTGATGTTAATTATTTATTCGTATTATAATATTAAATCGCAAACACAGATGCTATGATATTACAGGTATGATTATGTATTGGAGATGTGTGATAGTAGCTGGAGCGGAATGTGCGCTCTAAGATGTATGATGGAAAATGGTCTCAATTATTTTGTTTGCATATGGTTTTTATGCAGAATGCAATATGTGGGTGTGTCAGTCGGTACCACCCTTATTTGATAATGGCCAATAACAAGGTTTGCTAACTCTTAAAATTTAACCAATGAAATACTAGAAAATGTTATAATATTTATAGTTACATCCCCCTTGTATTATTTATTTATTCCTTGAAAACACTTATTGTGCAAGAAGAAGCTTTCTCTTCTATTGTAAAGTTTTATGGCCTTACCCTTTTGTGTTATTTACACAATAGCTTGCAGGTGCTCAATATAACCAACGATATTAATTGTTAAGTTTCTGTTGCATCAAGGATTATGCTGCAATAATATCATGGTGGTCTACAAGGACAATATCAAAATTTGTCTATTCAATACTATAGACAATATCAACTCTAAACTATTTAAAAATATAATTTCAAAAGAATTCCATCCTTTTCAATTTAGTCTTATTGTTACAGTTCTAATTGTACGTTTAATTTATTAGTTGCATCTGCTTCTATTCTAAGTAATCTCCTGGTAGATACCTAACACACCTCCCTCATCAAGTTGAGTTATCGGGGAACAAAAAAAAATAACTCAACGCTCACATATCTCCAATGACACACAAATAATTACAAATTAGTAAAATTTCAATTCTTAATTTGCTACTTACAATGTATGTATATTCCTAATGCATTGGTTACTTGCAGTTGGGATAAATGACCTTTATTGGCAAGTAACACCCGCTTACAATACTAAAATTTAATGCAATTCAGCATAATCTATATTTTTATCTAATTTACCATACAGTTCTTAGTAAGTATTCTTATTATCAGTAAGTGTTCAATTCTTAATTTCTAGATACAATATTCCTATCGCGTTGTTCATTCGCAGTGGGGATAACAACCCTTTATTGGCGAATAATTTACGCGTTACATATGATTACAACATTAAAATTATAATATTTCAATTATTAGCTTATCAACCTACAATTAATGATTAATAATCAATTTCTTACTTCCTAATTACAATATGTATTCCTATCAAGTTACATAATATTTAAACGACATTCTTTGATTCTTTACTTTGACTTATCATTATACTTAAGTAAGTTAACAAATTCTTAATTGTAACTACATTCTACTTCCATTAGCATATTATTAATTGTGTATGATGATTATAACCAAATTGTTTTTTTTTTCATTTTATAATTCATACTTAATCATACATATTTTATCATTTATTATACATATTTTACTCCTTTACTATATATGTTTTAATCATGTTCCTATACATGTTTTAACCATTTACTATACATGTTTTAACCATTTATTATACATGTTTTAATCATTTACTATACATGTTTTAACCATTTTATTATACATGTTTTAATCATTTACTATACATGTTTTAACCATTTTATTATACATGTTTTAATAATTTTACTATACATGTTTTTAATCATGCTATGGCACATGGTTTAATATGAAAGCAATAGTCATTATAATCTTGATACAACAATTTTTATACTAAGTTGTAAATTAAGATTTAAACATTATAATTGTAACAATTTTTCTTATACATGACAATAGTCATTACATTTTAGATTTTTCTTATCTGACATGTCATTATAGCATACATATTTACCAATTTTTTTTTATTATTGATTCTTTATTAATTAAACACACATATATGCAATTTATTATTCTCTTTGTTAACTATAGGTGTCTTTTGTTACAATCTTATACAATAAGGTATCATAATATTCTTAATTTAGTTACATGTACATTTCTACATTTTTACTGACTAACGTTGGCAGTATTTAGCCGCGCCGACCTTAAAGGCGTATTCGGGTTTAACTCAGGTAATTCTATGCTGGAGTTAACCTCCTCCTGATAATTATCCGAAGAATTAGATTCGCGTGAATGAGGTGCTTTTTTGTTAAAGCATGAGTATATCATTTTTGTAATTGGATTTACCTTTACTGAAGGGTTACGACGATGAGGATTTTCACCTTCCTCATTATCACGAGAACTTCTTTCGGTCTCGGATCGTCTCCTATTCAGAACTACACGCACAATCCGTTTAGTTAATTTATAAATTATTACTCCGCCGATAATACTACCGACTGCAATTCCCAGATAGTGAAAAATATCATATTTTTTCACTACGTCCGGATGATTTAAGAGAGTATTTAAATCGTCTTCAACTTTTCCCAGCTTATTCGACTTATGTTGAAGTTCATCCAGATTAACATCTAGAAGACGTACGGAGGGAAAAATCAATTTTTCCTCACTCCGGTTTCTATTCCGATGACGACAGCAATCGTCCTTCAAGATATCAAAATTTGGGATAAAATATTCCACTGAACTGGAAAAAACTCTACTAGGTATCAATCTAACCGTTGGCAAATATATTTTACAATTTTCATTTAAGGTTATAATACCAGTAGTATCTAAAATTATCGGTTCTCTAAGTGTCGAATTACATATTAAATTCGCACTTTCTGGTTTAGGTAACACGAACATCCAAGTGTTCGATGCCTTCAATTTATAAAAAAGCTCCGTTTCGAATTTTACTATTCTAACATCACATAGTTCCGAGATCCCCTTGGTCATCGGATCTAACATGCTAGTTTCACAGCTAGGTCTAGCTGATTTAAGAAATAACGTGTTCATATTTTTACATATGTACGTCAGATGTTGAACGCATTTGCAATCCAATAATTCATTAGAGACTGTATAAAGGTCATTTACGTCACTTAAAAATAAGTATTTATATGAGGGTTGTATGAATAAGTATTCATCTCCGTTCCTCACAGGAAATGGTAACATCTGATACAACTTGTAAGAGAAGTTATTAATCAAAGGGTTACTCAAAACAAAGACTAATCTATTTTTGTAATGGTATACTAATACATCACTGAGGTCGAGAATCAGATTAGCATTATGATTTTCTAAATCATAAGGATATGAAGTACCTATCGGGAGTCGATGGAGAGAGCTCCTCAATGCTTCTATAAAGTTAATTGGTTCGATAACTTCCGGATGTACCCGATTTAGTCTAGCAAATAAAATTGCTTCCGTAATTGTTCGAATTTCGGCTTCCGTGGTAGATATAAAATATGACAATGTCATCATATGTTGCATTACATCGTTTGTTTCCTCGAGAGTTAATCTACTTCTAGCCGCTTTTTCCATATAGGAATGGAAACGTTGAATATTATCATTCAGGGTTTCATCATTCAACTTTATATTATTCATAGTATTATTAAATAAACCAATCGTCGATTGAACAATTTGTGTTTGTTCTTTTAATAAATGAATAGTTTGTTTGTCGTCATTTAATAGCTTGTCAATAACACTTCCATAGTATTCGACATCGTTGTTATCTGCTGTACCAAATAGTACTTTTAGGCCGCTGCCAATAGCATTTATCCACCCTCTTCTTACACGAGGTTGCTCTTCGCGATTTATCATATCTAATAACGCGTTATATCTACCGCGAATTACAGGTACTGATGTGTTTAAGATTGGAGGCATGTGTCTACAAATAGAATACAGCCCTTCTCGATTACAAACACTTACAGTATCTTCCTGTATTATTTCGATTAATTCAATCCTATTTTTAATTGGTTCTATATCTACGTAAACAAATAATTTCCAAACATCGTGGAAAAATCTTGCATTTCCCAAGACTTCGTAGAACATTCCCGGCGATGCGGATATGTTCCGAATCTCGTAAGGGAAGTTCATTCCCCTTGCAACTGCAATACATAGGATCAGCACGTAACTCCTGAAATAAATGGTTTGATCCGGTTATTGTGTATCACAACTTCCTTGTTCCTAATTCTAACAGTGACATTTACATTTGAATTAATCTTAGTTATTACATAAGGTCCGTCATAATTCGGAGTTAATTTCTTAGACTTATTCACCTTATTTGCCTCATTCTTAATTAACACTAAATCTCCTACGTTATAACTAAAGTAAGTCTTAATTTTATTATCGTATCTACTTTTTACAATTTCCTTATTTTTTATAAGGTTTTCTCGAGCGACCTTTTGGCTCGTTCGCAACTTAAACTTAAGCTCGTCTAAGTAATCATTATACGTGTATTTAAAAGTGGGATTTTTAATAATAGACGTTGGAAGCTCTGGTTTAATTCCATAAACCAATTCATATGGTGAGAACCTAGTAGCAGTATGATGTGTTGTATTATACGAATACATTGCGATATCTAACCAAGTGTCCCAATCAAATTGGCTTGGCGAAATATAATGTTTGAGGTAGTCTGCTAATGTTGCATGGCTGCGTTCTAACGCACCATTGGTCTGAGGATGGTACCCAGATGTTTGAATTTTATCTATTTTAAATATTTTACACAGTTCTTTAATGACTTTAGATGTAAATTCGGCTCCTTGATCCGTCAATATTTTACTAGGAATTCCGAAAATACTAATGAAATTTGAAAAAAGCTGTCTCGCAATAGTTTCTGCCTCATGATTAGGTACAGCTATTGCTCGCGAAAATTTTGTCAAATCATCTTGCATGGTTAAAATAAATTTATTTCCATTTTCTGTTAACGTAAGCGGACCTACAATATCCAAGCTAAGCTTCTCAAACGGTTTTTCACTGGTTGAAGTGATTCTAATGGTTGAATATTCTTCTGCCTAAGAATTTTATTTTTTTGACATTCAATACAGTGCTTGATATATTTTCTTACATCATTTTTCATGTTAGGCCATCTATAATAATTTTTTATTCTTTTTAAAGTTCTATGATAACCCGAATGACCTCCCATTGGGCGATTATGAAATTCAACTAACAATTGAGGAATTTCGTCCTCACTAGGAATTATAATTTTATTCTCATAAATAACTACTTGAATACGTGTACCCGCGAACAAATATTTAATAATTAATTTAACCTTCTGCCATGTAAGAGTTCTGAATGCGTCATCCAACTTAGGTATAGAAATTGTATCTATACCTTCTTGCAAAAGTTTCACCTTAAGGTTTTTGAAAGCTTTGAATACGTCCTTAAATGATAAATTATCCCAGAAATTTTGTTTCATAATTATAAAATAACAATATCTATTTTTAAGGTTTGATCTTAATACATCATATACACATGTTTCCTTAATTATAATTTCATCATAGTTATCAATAATATCCTTAACTTCCGCAGCTAATCCGCGTGACATTTCTTTATCATTACTTATATATACAACAATATTATCCTTTGAATTAATTATATTTTCATCTGACTCCTTAATATTTGTGCAATCTTTATAATCATCCTTATAATGACATTTTATAAAATCCTCATAAGTATCATGCGAAGTATCATGAATAAAATTTAATACCTGATTATCTAAAGTTATCCTTGACAACGCATCAGCATTGTTATTTAATCTGCCTTCTTTATAAATTATTGTATAATCAAATTCTTCCAACTTTAATCTCCAACGAGCCCTTAATGGGTCCTTACAATTCATTAACCACACTAGTGGTCTGTGATCCGTAATTAGGTTAAATCTCCTACCATACAAATATGGCCTAAAGTGTTTTGTAGCCCAGACTATGGCTAATAACTCCTTATCAATGGTTGCATAATTACCTTCGGCTTGTGATAACATTCGCGATGCATAAGCGATAGGTAAATCTTTACCTTTTTCGCTCTGCGATAGTACAGCTCCTAATGCTGTATTCGAAGCGTCTGTAGTTAAGTTGAACGGTCTACTAAAGTCTGGATATTGTAAAATTGGTTGTGAAATTAATTTAGTTCGTAACTCATCGAACGCTTTGCTTTGTTCGTCACCCCAAATGAACATAACGTCCTTTTTTAAAAGGTTAGTTAGAGGTCGAGCTATTTTTGAGAAATTCTCGATAAATCGTCTATAATATCCTGTTAGACCTAAAAATGCTTTTACGTCCTTCGGCGTTTTAGGTATTGGGTAGTTGGTAATTGCTGTGATTTTTTCAGGATTTGCTTGTACGCCTTTGTCGGATATTATATGACCTAGATATGCGACTTCCTTCTTAAGAAACTCGCATTTACTTGGTTGTAGTTTAAGATTATGCGCTCGTAATCTACTAAATACCTCCTCTAATCTTCCATTGTGATCAGCCAAACTTTTAGCATAAATAACTAAATCATCTAAATAAACTAAAACTTTTATTCCTTGTAACCCGCTTAACACAGTGTTCATTAGTTTTTGATAAACATTTGGATTTGCCTTCAACCCAAAAGGTAGTCTTTTATATTGATAATGACCTAAGGGAGAACTGAAAGCTGTTTTTTCAGCATCTTCAGGATCCAGCATAATTTGATGGAATCCTGAGGCTAAATCTAATATAGTAAAATACGTTGACCGTCCTAACTGATCTAATATCTCTGTGATATTAGGTAAAGGGAACGCGTCTCCAACAGATATGTCATTTAGCTTCCGATAATCTATAACTATCCTCCATTTTTTCACTCCATTTACAGGTTTTTTCGGAACGATCCATATAGGACTATTCCAGGGAGAACTAGACGGCTCTATAATATCTTCTTCCAACATTTGCTTAACCTGTCTATTAACTTCTTCTTTATGTACTTCCGGATATCTATACTGTTTGGTATAAATCGGTATTTGGGAAGTAACATTTATTTTATGGCGTAGAGAGGGTGTATATGACAATTTGTCACCCTCTAAATAAAATAAATCAGAATATTTTACACATATTTTCAGAACAGATTCACGTTCTTCTAAATTTAAATGTTCCGTATTTATTTCTTTTTCTACTCTACTTTCTCTTGTCAAATCCCGTTTTTCAGGATTCCGTATGACAAAAATATCATATTCAGATAACGGTAATAACTCTAAGGATAATTCTTTTACTTCTACAGGTTTTTCTGTAGTATTTACTATCGATGTGATTGCATGTGAGTCATCAGAAACATTCACTATAGATCTGCACAAATATACACCAGGAAGTAAATCTATTTCAGGAATAATTCCTTCACTACAACTATTTGCTACATGAAATCTTATATACACTTCCGAACGTGGCGGAATTATTAAAACATTATCATTACTTTTCAGCTTAAACAATATAGGTAATTCTATACTACAAAATTTCAACAGATTTGCTTCGTAGTCTAAGTGAGCTCCTACATTTACTAGAAAATCATTTCCAATTATACCATCAAAAGGTATATTTGTGTTTGAAGGTATTACATGAAATTTATGTATTAACCTCTTCTTATTAAATATCAACGTAATATCAAGTGAACCCATCGTTGTTACCGGATGTACGTTCACATTTAAACCCCTTAATTTAATTTTATCTACTTCATTCAATTTATATTTTTCACATATTGATTCTCGTTTAATCAACGATATATCTGCGCCGGTATCGATTAGAAATCTTAACTTATCATTAGTTTTCGATACGTTACTAGCTATATATACATATGGTGAAGTATTCCTACTACTTATTGTAAAAACGCTACTCGTATTGAGTTTTGAGGTTCCGAATGAATCGTAGCGACATTCTCCGGAGTCATCGAGTTTAAAGACTCGACAAAATTAATATTTTTGGCCTGCTGGCTCGCAGCTTTCGCTGTATCGTTTCCTTTATTCCCTTCTTTTCTTAATTTATTCTTTAAATGATAACAATTTTCCTTAATATGGCCTTTCCTACCACAAAAGTCACAAGAGACTATTGGTTTATAGTTACTTCTACGTGAGTGGCTTTGTTGGGTAAGCATCACTCCGCGCGATTTGTTCGAATTATTTCTAAAAGAATTTTCATTAACCTGTTCACTAGTAGATTCTCTTAAGCGTTTGTAACAATTTGACTGATTATGTCCTGTTTTATTACAGAACGAGCATTGCGTTGCCTTTTTATGCAAATTTTCTCGATCGCTGTTAATTTTTGCTTCATTCTCCATTCTTTGGAAAATAGTTGAAGCCTCAAGGTATGTTTTGGGCTCCTTCATAGCAAGCATTTGTCTAAAATGTGATGCGACACCACTGAGAAATGTGCGTAAACAAAGGTTCGTTTTCATTTTTAACATACCCGGTTTAGTTATTGGATCCTCATTTTCGTGGTTAATGGCATTCACTAATGCATTATCCAGCATATCCATACGCAACGTGAACTCTGTAATGGTTTCATGCGGTAACTGTTTCATCGTTTGCGCTTCTAAAATTAATTCGTCTAGTGATCTTACAGGAGAAAAATAGTCTTTAAGAATTTCTTTAAGACTTTGCCAAGTTGGCGTAACTTTAATTGATACCATTATTTTAGCACGTCCAGTTAATTGTTTTCGGGCAAACGCCAATAAAATTGGTTGCTGATCTTCGGTTGCTAGTTCAAATGCAGCATCCGTATTAGCTATAAATTCGTTCAATTTTAATCTGGACCCATCGTAAATGTCTATCCAACGGAAAAGTGTGGATAGGCTGTAAAGAGGTTGTTTTCCTCCAATTTCCATGTCCAAATCATCTGAATGCACAGATTGATTTACCTTAGACATCTTCGCAGATAACGAATTAAATAATGTACTTAGAAAATATCGATAATAAAGAGAATTTATGTTATAAGAGAATAATTTATATTATAAAAATCTAGTGAAAAATTAACTGTATTTATAATATTGATATTTGTTATAAGAAAAGAATTATCTATTTGTAGTTTAATTTTGCAATTAAGTTGATTTAACGATAAATGAATTTATACATGTATCTATATATAAAAGTAAGTTAGATATGCAATAATTCCAACAATACACAATATCAGTTGAAGCGATTCAAATAAATGTTAACATAATTTGGTAATTAATCGATCTATAATTGCAATTTAGCCCTACGGTTTTCAACACCGCTTGGTATATTATATAATTATTGAATACAAGATAATAATGGAATAGCAGTCTAATGCTTTAAAATGTTATAACTTAAATTTTAATCGATTAATTAACAATTTTATCATTCCTAATAGGAAGCAATAATTCACAGTTCACATACAATAATTCGGCATTTGATTTATGCTTTACCGATATAATATTTTACACAACAGTAAAATTATACAACTGAGTATTTACTCTATAAAGAAAATTTCAATTTTATCAATTCACATAACCTCGTTTAAATTGATTTTTAGCATGAGTATATAATTTCAAATATGTACATCCACATACTAATAAAATAATTACAAGGTAATTTACAGAACCGAGTTATAATACTCGTTTTAATTTTCTGAACCGAGTTTTTGCACTCGTTTTAATTTCAGAATAAAGTATGAGTTTTAATTTAATTTATTTACAACCTCATACGTATTTATTAATTTCCAGGTACCTGATATATATTTATTTATAATTTTCTGCAGTTTATTAATTGGGATTTATTATAACCCAATTTAAATAAGTTGAAAATCACAAAATCTAAATAATTGGTGCAGTTCCTGACATATGTATTAATGCACCTTACGACCATATGCCAGTTTTAACGGAATCCCTTTTCCAACCTGGAATATTTCCAGTTTTAACGTGATTTCAACAATTATTGCGCTACCTGATATAAGTTTTTTATGCGCGAACAACTTATACCAGTTTTAATTAGAGATTCCTCAGATATGAGACATTAATTTTCCTCTGATTTAATTTGAGGTATCTGAATAGAATTCAGCAATTTATATTATAATTTGAAATTTTATATTCAACATATCATTATCTAATGCTCAATCTGTTAAATTTGAGGTGTTACATAAATAAAATTCCTCAAAGGTTTATTTTAAATTGAAATTTTACATCCAACATGGAATGGGCTATAAAAACAATTCAAAATATACTACTATCTAATATGGATTTACAAGTTGTAGTCAACGTAAAATGAGCTACTGTCAATAAATCATATTATAAAAATAAAAACCCTACCTTATATTATACATCTGCGATGTGCCTCGTCGCTGATCAGGCGATTCTGCGGTGGTACAGGAAGTCCAACAACGTGACTTGAACAGACAAGACTAGCGTAGGAATCTTGATCTGCTGCAGCCTCTTCCAAGATGAACCCGGTCTCGTCGACTCTGCCGTCAGGAAAACTTGGGCTGGGTTCCTGGTGTGTGGTGTAACCTTTTGAATCTCTTGACCTGCTAGATCCTTGGACGTCTCCGTGGAGTCTGCTGATCTTCAGAGAGAGTGTGGGTGTTTCTCTCAAACCGATGGACCGTTTTATGCGTATCAGTGTGTTTATCGCCCGTTTTAGATAACTAGATGTGATTAATTACTGCGCGACGATACTCCTATGTCGTTTCCTGGGTAACTTAGAAAGATGTAATTGAGTAATTAATTACACAGCAAAAAGTTCAATCCAACGCGATAATTTGATAATTTACTGCACGCGATAAAACGTAGAGATGATCCCACCGCTGCCACCAGTGTGAAGGTCTTCGGTTCCACACTACACGAATAAAACTCTGGAGTGATGTTAATTATTTATTCGTATTATAATATTAAATCGCAAACACAGATGCTATGATATTACAGGTATGATTATGTATTGGAGATGTGTGATAGTAGCTGGAGCGGAATGTGCGCTCTAAGATGTATGATGGAAAATGGTCTCAATTATTTTGTTTGCATATGGTTTTTATGCAGAATGCAATATGTGGGTGTGTCAGTCGGTACCACCCTTATTTGATAATGGCCAATAACAAGGTTTGCTAACTCTTAAAATTTAACCAATGAAATACTAGAAAATGTTATAATATTTATAGTTACATCCCCCTTGTATTATTTATTTATTCCTTGAAAACACTTATTGTGCAAGAAGAAGCTTTCTCTTCTATTGTAAAGTTTTATGGCCTTACCCTTTTGTGTTATTTACACAATAGCTTGCAGGTGCTCAATATAACCAACGATATTAATTGTTAAGTTTCTGTTGCATCAAGGATTATGCTGCAATAATATCATGGTGGTCTACAAGGACAATATCAAAATTTGTCTATTCAATACTATAGACAATATCAACTCTAAACTATTTAAAAATATAATTTCAAAAGAATTCCATCCTTTTCAATTTAGTCTTATTGTTACAGTTCTAATTGTACGTTTAATTTATTAGTTGCATCTGCTTCTATTCTAAGTAATCTCCTGGTAGATACCTAACATAGTCTACGACAATTTCCTACAGAAATTCTTTTAGTCTCGAACATTCTACAAAATTTAGGACTTGAGTGAGATCATACTATTATTTATTTGAATTTCGAATTGTTTTGAGTCATTGAAATTAAATTTGTTTTTTTTTTGTTTCAGATTTGGTATTATAATCTTTGAAGATGGTTCTCGCACTTCAGAAACCTGCTCCCTCCTTCAAGGCTATGGCCGTGGATGATGGCAAGTTCAGAGAGATCTCATTGGAGGACTACAAGGGACAGTACCTCGTATTATTCTTCTATCCATTGGACTTGTGAGTGCTGCAATACTTACCTATTTTATAAATTACCTTCTAATACTATCATCTTTGGAAAATTCAGAGAGTTCTAGAACTTTTCTTTAAATGTACATATTGAAAGGACCCTCCTAACACCCGGATATCTCAGAAGTCAGAGACTCCTATTTATCCGCACTTGCAAACAAATTATTTTGTCAACTACTATAAAACTTTTAATATCTCCTCAAGGAAGAGAAACATCAATACATAATTATATTTTTATTAAAATAATACATGGATCCGAAATGCACACATTGGAAAAAAAAATATTCAAAATTCGGTACAAAAAGCAGAAATAATGATGTCCTGAATTTTAAATGTACAAAGAACATCATCTGTAGTTTCATGAAACGTATGCGTAATTTTTTTCTTAAATGTGATATTGGTATCAAATTATTTGTTTCGTCTAGCCACATTTGCTTTTGAATTCAAATTCGTTTATTTCCTCAAATAAGCATATACAATTGAATATAGTTCAAATATCCATAATATACCAATAAAACTAATTCCACTTTGCCACCTCACTAGGGTAAAGCCTGTGTCAAGGTGGACAGTACAATCAGTAATACATGTGCAAGAAACAAATTTAGACATCATAATAAACAGGTTAGATACAATAGACTATAGCAGTGGGTCGCGAGAGAACATTGAGTGGGCCCTGAGCATTAAGTAGTTCCATGACTCGCTATTAGAGAATCTGAGCATTACCAATATTTATGCCCTCTTTTCTCTAAGACACCTAAAAGTGGGGTCCCAAGATTGGTAATTTTTGTTAGATGGGTCGGAGCTCAGTCAACTTTTGGAACTACTGGACTATAGAGATCAGAAAACATTTGTGTATAGATCAGTAGCAATATTATACAGAGAAATAAAAAAAACTGTTAGAGGATAGATAATAGATTGGTGCAGGAAATTAAATCCATGATGAAGAAAATAACCTGTAAGCTGAGATATCCAAGAAAAAAGAACTCTTATTGGACATTCTCAAATCAAAACTATTGTTTCTCCTAAATGACAGACTCATAATTACAGGATATTGGTTGTTTAGTAATTTATCGTTTGTCTGTTTATTTTGCAGCACCTTCGTGTGTCCAACAGAGATCATTGCATTCTCCGACAGAGCTAAGGAATTCAAGAATATCAACTGCTCCGTACTGGCAGTCTCTACAGATAGTCACTTCACACACTCCGCGTGGATCAATACACCAAGGAAGGAAGGTATGGCAACAAAAAATAAAGCCATCTCTAGTGTAAAACTGTCCCTTTAAAACTTATTTCCCATTTTTATCATCTGAGTGCACTTGGACAAAATGAAATTTATTGAATCCGCTCCGATGATAAAATTCCCATGAATTCATTTTAGTTCATTTTTTATTTTGATATATTACAAAAGAAATAATAATTGTTGTATCCGAGTCAACTTTGATGATTTTTTTTTTTTAAAAGATGTATCTGAGTTTTTGTTATAAACCCCAAATACAACCTTATACACGTTTCACAGCAAGCTACTAAAAGCTTGTCTCGTGAAAGGGGAGTTTGCCGGCACCTAGTATCCAACCACGGACTCCTATAAATCCAAATCCACTCTTTATGAAAACCCAAGACTTTGCAAAAATAAACTTCTATTCAACACACTTTACTATCTAATAGGTAGCTGAACAATTTGTTAATGTATGCACTCTAAGTGTGTTTTATGTTTAGTTTTTAGGAATTGTTAGGTTAAGTGGAGGAAATCATGTTTTTGTGATAAATTAGCCCTCTATGTATTGGTTTTAATTTACGCAAATGTGATTTTGTGTATAACTGTTTGTAATCAGTGTACCAGTGAAGAATAAATAAATAAATTTTCAGATTTAGCTGTATGAGAAATCAGAAAATTAATCCTTTGAATGTTGATCTGACATTCAAATGGTTTCGTTCTATATTTTGATGGTGAAAACATTACTGTTGATTGGGTCAGTTTGTTTAAATAAAAGATTTTGATTATGATTCCCTTTTATTATGAAGATTACTTTTATACACCATACTACTAATGCGACATATTGCAAGCAAGTGTCTTTATGTATTCCCTAGGCAACTGATGACAATACTCATATCCAGTGTTGCAAGTATGTTAAACCTATCAACAATTACTTAAACATATTTGTGTGTTGCAGGAGGTCTTGGCAACATTGACATCCCTCTGTTGGCCGACAAGTCTGGAAAGATTGCTCGTGACTACGGAGTGCTGGATGAAGATTCCGGTATCCCATTCAGAGGACTATTCATCATCGACGGAAAGCAGAATCTCAGGCAGATCACAGTCAACGATTTGCCAGTTGGAAGGTAAAAAAAAAACTAATAAGTGTGGTAGGCCGGTTGTGATCGGCTTGTATTAATTCTCTATCTATCCATTCCGTAATCCTCTTTATCCATCTGTATTGTCACAACATTTCCACAAGTAGGGTAGCAGTAGACTGGCCGCAATGTGTCACGTTTCATCCAGCGTGTCCTTCCTACTTATGGTGATCTGAGAATGTCTTTTCTCTTTTTTGTATCATTTATTTGTAAATTATTGCGTGTATTAGACACTTAACCTGTAATGGAGTGAGATTTTGTTTGAGTGTATGTATGAGTGAGATTTTGTTCGGTCCTAATGGAGTGAGTTTTTTTCACCATTAGATTTTTTTTTAAGTATCACATTTACATTTACATGTATAGACAATTCACACAGACCGAGCTAGTCCCAAACTAAGATGAATCTTGTATTATGGGTACTAACGCGACGATACACACATATACAATGCACTAAACACATATACATGTAACACCCAGACCCAGGACAGTCTGAAAAAGGTCATTCTTCATTTTGCCCTGGCCGGGAATCGAACCCGGGACCTCGTGACTCAAAGGCAAGTGCGTTAGCCTCCGCGCCACACCGGTCGTCTATTTACACATTATATAAATATCATACTGATTATTCCATAAAAAATTATATACGCATCTTAATAATGACAGACGTACCTGTATGTCCATACTCATATTTGCACTGATTCTCCTCGCCATACCCGTACAGCCATACCACTTTAGAGGTTAAGATTTTCGATTTGGCATTATTGATGCATGCCACCGGTGATTTTTTTTTATTTTTGACACAATGAGAGTTAGGCTTTGCATTTTTTAATTACTAACAGTTTGATCACACTGTTACTTGTGGGAGATTCTGTAGTAGTATAGGTAGAAAATTTTCAAAATGATAACTGTTAAAATTCAATTTTTTTTTTCAGGGATGTGGACGAGACCCTGAGACTTGTCCAGGCTTTCCAATTCACAGACGAACACGGTGAAGTATGCCCAGCAGGCTGGAGGCCCGGCAAGAAGACCATGAAGGCTGATCCAAAACTCTCCAAGGACTATTTCCAATCTGTCAACTAAATCAACAACTAATCCATTCAAACAAATTTACTTTGATTATCCTATCAACGTGAAGTCTACAGGGTGTAAACAAGCGGAGTCACCATTTTTGCAAAATAACTAAAATATACCAATTTATAGGTTTTACGCAGTTTATACCATCTTAGTTCTTGTCACTTCACGTCAACAGTAGGAAGTAATATATCGGTCATTGTCAAAATACTTCATAAACTATGACCTGAACCTGACCTGTGGACAATGGACTGAATATAACAAACATACAATTTGTCTTATCTGTGGCAGTAAAAATGCAGTGCAGTCCAATGCAAAAATGTGTGGCATAGCTCAACTCCTGAATTAAAAATGATGGCTAGACAATTTTTTTATGATGCACCGTTTTGTCAAAAAAACGTCTGGGTTCATTCGAGAATCATGACACCTCCTGAACAACAATAGGGCGTTTAACCCTGCCTTGTACATTTCCACAATCTTGAATAGCTGTCTTTTACAGTAGAACACAGTATGAAAACTTATAATAAAAAGACGGTAAGACTTGTTCTTTGCACGGAACTTTGTTTGCTCTATTGCTTTTATTATCAAGACTATTGATTGCTCACTCTGCTTGTTTAGACCCTGTATCCTTCACATTACCTCTTTATTATCTGATTTCGTCCTTTTTATTTTTAATTATTTTAAGTACACCTAGGTTTTTTTTAGTTATAATCCACCAAAGCAACATAAAGTGAGATGTTTTTGAACTATATATAATTATATACTCTATGTAGTGGAATAGTTACTTGAACTCTTGATATTTTTATTTTTGTAATGCTCTTATTTTGAATTGTTTTCTAATTTTAAACTTTGGTATGTTTTTATTTAAAATTCGAAACATTCTATAATTAAAATCAATGTTTTTTTATTTTATTTTTGGAATGTTATAATAATTTTGTTCATTCTCTCTCTTTTTTATTGGTATCTTTATTGTTGTAATCTCATTATTAAAATTAAAGTTAGGTGAATGTATGTATTCATGTATTATCTACTTTATTATTAAGGCCTCAGGGGGTAGACAGCGATGGAAAGCGATTGTCTACTGATAGTAATTATCAGTTTGTCTTGTACCTTAAATAAAATTATCTAATTTAAAAGTACTACTCATTTTCATAGACATGCTACACTTGCAGCTCAATACATTTTTTCTAAAGTTTTGTGTTCCAATATTAACAATAATAATATTATGCTGTTTCACTCCTTAACATTAAGATGCCAATGGTCTCTTTCCTACTAATGCTGAAGTATAGATCATCCTCTATACCTGCCAAGGGTGTTGCGTTCTTATCATAAAAATTGTCATAAAACAAAAAACAATCTATGTCCTTCAAGTATTAGCAATATATTGTCTTACAATCTTTTTCAATCAACGATAGGTTAAACCTGGCTGATATGAAATTACACTGGTTGCAATATTTAATTGGCCGCATTACCAATTTTTCTTTGAATTACCTATCTTGTATTTTTGCCCATGTTTGGAAATATCAGATTATTTTTTTGGGAATTCAATAGATGGTGATAGCGTACATTATATGGTGAAATATGGAATTTTGACAGTTGTTCTAATCAGCGTGACCAGATTTTGTAGTTTCCAAGTTTATATAAACACGTAACATTATTCGTTCCAAAGTATTTGGTATTCACATAAAAAATAGTCAGTACAAATACCCGTTTTGTTTTTGTAGAAAAAGGTACTGTGAGAAAATATTCTCTAAGAAAACGGAGGAATTTTTGAAATATTTCAAATTCCTATACCATTTTGAAGAATTTAGTAGTTTTTGTTAGTTTTTAACCTCCACAAGCAGTAGAAGTTTAGTAAAATAAAATCTGGTCACACTGGTTGTAATGACTATCTTAATCTGTGTGTTGTCACATTCAAATACATATCGTCATGTAGAAATGAATGGCAATCATTAAGATATTGTCTGAACATTATGTAATCTGCAAGTGCTGAATCTTTTTCAAGGTAGACAAAGAGACGAGGTATCTCTTGCCCACATGTGATAATTTTCAAAGTATTGTTATAACCAATAAAATTGAGGCTATTTTTTAATATTGTGTTTTAATATTTATATCCTTTTCATCTGTCATTCTTCTTTTTTATTCGCCCTCAACAATTCTCCCAAGAATGGGGAACTTTAAAAAGATTTGAAAAATTATGTGCATTTTTAAGGCTTTTATCACCATTTGAAAAATCAATTTTCACACTTCGCCGCGTTAAGGTCCATCCATGGCAGAACAGAGTCAAAACACATTTTAGCCAGAGGCGGCTCTTTGATAATGAGCGGCTGTTCAAACGCACCCCCAATTTAAAAGATAGAAACCTAACAATATGTAATAATTAAAATAAAAAAATATTAATAAATTTTTCCATGAACAATATATTAATCAAGTTACCATATGAACAACACAGTCATCACATTCACTATTGCTTTGCAACATGCAGCGCTACTGTTCGTTAGAATATTTTAGTGCGGATGTTGAGCGAACTAACGGTGCAAAATCTAATATCGCACCGATAACCCATACATTTCGTAAAACTTCAATACTAAGTTCGTGGTGCTAAGATTGTATGGAGATATTAAAAATATATGGGACATTTTGAGCATTGAACACAACTATGCTCACACGTAAAAAGGAGTAAGAGATACGCCTTGTAGCATTTTGTCATACATTGACGGAAATTTTTTGACTAGTGTGTTTTTTTATGTGAAGGTATTCCTGTTATTAGTTATGTGGACGCGATGAATTAGTACCTACCAAGCGTGTCAAAATGCATAGATTGACGTCGTGAGGTTCATAGGTCAGCCGTATACACTGTTATTACTTATTACTTAGTGGTAAAATTTCTATAGACAGTCACCGCTAGTCGCGATTGTGTTATGCAGATAATTTGTTATTTGTAAGATTTTTTATATTCGAGCGCGCTTATATCAACATGTTACATGCAATTTAAAGAATCTACGATATACCTATATAAAATTGATATAATATTAATTATTATCGTTTTAGCTTATAGATTACTATTAAAATGGGTGAATTAAACGTAGAATAAGTAATAGTAAATGAAGTGTTCGCTAATGGTAAAGAGAGAAGGGTAGAATTTCTTTATAAGGATGTTTTTTTTTTACCGAACCCCCGCAAATACATATTGTCGGCCGCCTCTGATTTTAGCGTTACGTTTTCGTTCCGTTAGCGTTTGGATATAGACGATGTTGCAAGCAAGTGTCAATTTCGTTGCTAAGATACACAATAGTTACGAAAATTGTCACATTGGTGCAACTTCGTCTATATTCGAACGATTAGAACACAAAAACGTAATTCTAAAATGTGTTTTGACTCAGGCAGCAGGTGTGTGACATTATCAGATGCTACCGGCAGTACTACGAGTCAAATGAATGCCAATACAACTTACTGTCTAACGACGTCACAATGGGCTAATTCAGTAACATAGATTTTTAAAATGAAGATAAGGAATAAAATGTTCTATTACATATTTTCTTATTAGGATATTCGTGATCAGTTTATATTTATTAATATAAATTGATAACATTTGTTCATATTCCTCACACATGCATGCTACCCTTTCGGGAGGAAAATTAACCTCCATCCAATCACTGGTCAGTGAAGATTTTAAAAGTATTTTATGAACGAAAACCATACCTTTCATGGTATAACGATAAACTTGCAAAGAAGAATGGAAGATATATTATATGGGTTAGTTGGAAGATATCGCGCTTCAGCGATAAACTCGCCCATTGCATAGAATTATGTGTTCAGTAGTAATGTTGTCATGTTTTTCTTTGATTCTATTGTATAGGTACTGTAGTTCTATAATATTTTGCTTTGGAGAGGTAATTGGTATTAATTCGGAAATCGAATTAAGATTTTCTTTTAGAGGCATCTTGCGATCTTATTGGGAAATAAAATTAATTTGAAATGTATTTGATTTTGCTATTCTTCTATAGATGCCAGTAAGATTTTTTTAAGCTTATACTAGCTGACAATAGATGGCAGTAAACATTTATAGCTTGTACTATTCAGCTATAGGTGGCAGTGAAAACTGTTAAATTATATTGATTATCTAGGTATATAAATGGTCTATGATTGTAATGTACTGGATTTGCCTATGCAAAAACACAAGTCATCATCTATCATACCGCTTCCCTTGCAGGATAGGTAGAAAGGATCCAAGACTGAACACTCGAAATCTAGGCTGTATTTTGGATTCAAACTTATCTATCTATAGGTAGGTACCATCAAGACATAGCCTTTAAGTGCGGTAGCCATTGCTCTAACTACATGTAAAGCAAGGAAGTCCTCTTTGTATCATAAAAAATAAGACATTCAGAATTGGTGGCACACTTAATCAATGTGAAATGTCTTATGTGTGATCTTTACGAATTTATGTCTTTTACAAAACACTGCAAAACTAAAAGAAAAGAGTGGGATCTCTGTGAATTAAAAAAAATGCTTTTTTAGGAAGTAAAATCTATGAATATACCATCGACAATGAGTTAAAATATTGCTTACATTTAGGTATAATATTGTTCAGGAGATGGTATGATTCTTAAATTGGCCCTTGCGGTGGTTTTTCCACAAAACGACGTACATCTTAAAAAAATGTCTAGTTATTATTTTTATTATAAAGATCTATTCACTGTGTTGGTGTTAAGGAAGTTCAAAAATGAAATGACAAAAAAAATGTATTTTCAGCTAATTGGTCCGCTAGCTACACCACTAGTCAGAAATAATGTGATGGTATGAATGAATGAATAAATTTCCGGGTTAGTTGGAAGACATGGCATTTTAGCGATAAACTCGCCCTCTGTACATTGAATTGTATAACTGATATTTATATGACAGTTTTATTTTGTAATATTGTAACCAATGTACAGTGAAGAATAAAATAAATAAATAATAAGATAAATTGATTTTCAAAAGGAACTCATTCAGTGGATGCAGAATTGTTTTTTTTAAATTTTTTTTTTTAAAGATATATCTGGGTTTTGTTATAAACCCAAATACAACCTTATTCACCTTTCACAGTAAGCTAAAAGCTTGTGTCGTGAAAGGGGAGTTTGCCGGCACCTGGGATCGAACCCCGGACCCCTTGTTCACAAGGCCGAGACTCTACCTCCAGGCTACCGACGAACTCAAAAGAATTGGTTTTCCTGTCTTACTCCGCTGGCTTCCCCACTTGTGGAGATGTCGTGTTGACATAGATACATAGATAACTTTCGTTATTATAATATCGAATTCATCACAGATATGAATTCCCTTATCTTCCAATTGGCAAATCGTTGATTGTGATTTGCTTGAGATTCTGCTGTCCATCAAAAGCGACGTACAGACAGCTGGATGCGAACGTCAATCATCAAGCAAAAATCTTTCGACGGCAATTCGGAGCATTCTCATTCGTCTCATGGACGGGTAACGAAGGCATTCATTCTAATATTTCTTAGGAGAATGCTCCGAATTGTCACCGAAGGATTTAAGATTTTTGCTTGATGATTGATGATTGACGTTCGCATCCAGCTGTCTGTACGCCGCAAATGATGAAAGTCCTCTGAATGTAGGGTTGCCAGATGGTATCCAAAAGGAGGATATGTCCTCCTTTTTTATGTTTTGTCCTCCCTTACCAACTGTAAGTCCTCCTTTTTGCTAAACATCGGGTTCTGCGAGTTCTATTTTTGTATAAAACTCGCGAAAGTTTTTTCACTCAGTGCAGTGGAGCAAAGAGAGGAATAGACTAAGTGTGTAGTCAGTTAAATTTTTAATTCTTACTGAATACAACTTCAAAAACATGACATGTGAATATTTTTATAATTATTTGTTGAAAAACCAAGAACTTCTTTCTAAAATTGGCAGCTCAACTAAATATGAGTAAAATAAAGCAAAATAATATTAAAAAATCGTTTGAGTTCTGAATGTCCTCCTTTTTTACAGAAAATCCTCCTTTTTATACCCATTTGTCCTCCTTTATCAAATTGTCATCTGGCAACCCTATCTGAATGGCATAACGGAATCCTCATCCAGCACTATTGTTGGATAAGAAAGAGGAGAGATTAGTTCACCACCAGATTTTTATTGCCTCCTAAAATTGTTTTACTTAAAAAAAAATACATAATCAAATGTAGCAATTTTTCTATTTTGGTATCTATAAACCTTTTACAAATTTTCTTGGGTCTGAGTGTTACGTGTGTTTAACACATTGTGTCCTTTTTTTCCGCAAAGCATGTGCCGCGGAACACTGGTGTACCGTGATCCTTAGTTGATGTACCGAAAAAAATCTAGGTTTTGTGAAGATAATACACCTAAAAATAGCTGAGAGCTATAAGAGCGAGGCGCTTCGTTGCGCGAGGCTCGCCTGGTGCTGAGTTAAACAGGCTCAAATTTCTCACTAAACATCTTTTCATATTAGGTGTATTGATTTTAGTAATAAATAAACATTAAATAAATAATGCTTTTTTCTTTGGTGTTAGTACCTCTAAAATTTCTTGATTTGATAGGTGTACCTTGAACACAAAAAGTTTGCGGAACACTGCTGTAGGAAGCCGATATTCGAAAAATAAATACATTTTACATCTTAAATTCAGCGATGATATATGCCACCATTCGTGCATGTCCTATTTTTTTGTTAGCATACGGAGAGGGTAACTTGCATGTTTATTACATGCAGCTGGTCTGCTGGCTATCCCACTTATGGGATATGCCGTGATGGGATAGTAGTAGTAGTAGTGGCATTGTAGATATAATTTTATTTATTTTATTTATTTTTATTTATTTATTTATTTCATTTACAAAACAGTTTTTAAAAGATAAGTCACAAAATATCTACCTAACTGGGCATGAGCCCGTACGTAATATAATAATAATGTGTATCGTCGTGTTAGTACCCATAATAGAAAATGTATATATATTTGGGACTAGCTCAATCTGTGTAAATTTTCTATATAATTATACAGTTATACTTTTAAAAATGATATTTTTTTATGTGTTTACCTATACTCTCACATCATCTTCCACAAATGTAGTAACCAGTGGACTCTGCACACAATGGACTTACAGATCGTCTTCATCGTGTCATAAATCAACGATCAATCTGGATTTTGTGGCGTGGAGCACCCGGTAAAGAATTGGTATCCCACTCTTTTCCATAAGTTTTCGAGTGTCCTGTAAAAGGCAGATGTTCGAAAAAATAAAGATATTTTCAGCGATGAGGTCTGTCACCCACCTTGAATATTTTATTTTTTATTGGCACAGAGAAGACGGTCTGTATGTTTATTACATCTAGCTGTTCTGCTGGCTACCCCACATGTGGGATATGCCGTGTGTAGTAGCGTATAGTGTAGTGAATCTGGATTTGTAATAACCCAAATACACCCAAAACACTTTTGTAGTAAGCAATATGCTTGTGTCGTGAAAGTGGAGTAGTTCGACAACGAGTGGATTCGAAACTGAAGATTTGTAATGTTTTATTGTGATATTTTACTAATACTTTTACAGGAAACTCGACATCTTGAATAAATTTTATAATTGCACCATCTACATGAATTGCATACTTAGATGGCATTCGCTTGCTACCCCTCTTGAGGGACATGTCATCATGTTATTTTAAATACACGCATTTACTAGAAAGAGACAGACGTATCTCATTAAAGAAGGGGTAAGTAGGTCATGAAACAAGGTCACTATATTTCTCTTCGTGACTCGGCTCTGTTACACCACTACTCAGCTCTGTTATTCTACATATGCACCACACTTCACATCAGGGTGGTCAATGTAGTAAAAAATATTAATCGTACAAATTTTATTATAAAAAGGTCCATGTATTGTTATATCTGTATTGTTTGTTGTTTTCAATAAAATAAATAATCAAATTATCAATTCTCGTGCAGTCCCCAGCAAATAATAGTTATTCCACTTTTTTCTGTAAATTTTCGAGTGTCCTGTAAAAGCCATGTAACTATTCCGTATAATAACATGTTTAAGTCCTTTAATATCTTTAATACAGCAATGTGCTACCCGTTCTTATTATCATAACTTTTGTTGCCACGTAGAAGACGAGTTGCATGTTTATCACGGCATATCCCACAAATAGCTAGCGGACTAAATTCAAGTGATAAACATTCAGATTATTCTCTCTATGCTAGCAAAAAATAAGACATTTAAGGTGGGTGGCATGCTTCATCGCTGGAATGTAGATGTTATAAACCTGAGTTTTTACGAACGACACCTGCTTTTTACAGGACACTCGAAAATTTACAGAAAAGGGTGGGAGACCTATTTATTATCGGGGACTTCACAAGATAAGACAATATAAGTTATTATTTAAATTGGAGACTCCATGAGATGATCAGAAAAATATTCTTTATATACTTAAGCATTAGCTTTTAACTGCGTTTTTACACGGTTTATTACACATTTTCATTTACGGACCACGGAGCTAGGCCATGGAACCAACTCCCGTCACAAATTATCTTCGTAATGTTGTTTTCAAAAATAGTTTGCAAAAATAGTTCTTCGATTTTGACAAGATTTTTTTTTTGTAAGACTACAATGTATTTAACATCAAATATATTCCTGAAAACGGCCCTGTGATTGCAACGATGTCGCCACACAAGCGGTGTGCATGTATTGGTTACTCGGGCGGGGAGTTCATTGATCCCAATGCCCTTGAGATGTACTTGCCGCACGTGGCGACTGAAACGGTAGTTACTATGATAGTTATGTACTAATGAATACCCACTACGTTAAGACATTGTACTCACAGCAGTGAGTATATAGGCATAATTCACTCGATGTCGGGTGCCTTGCCGAAAAAAAAAAGAAGAAGAATGGTTCTTCGGTTTTTTGTCTCCGGTCGATATAGCTAAGTTTCCTTTCCCCTTTCCTTTTTTGCCCAAAAATCATTTTTAATAAGCATTTTATTTTCTCACTGTTTTCTCCTACATCTTTTTATATTTTATATTATGAAAATAGTTTATTTAAGTATCAATTTGTTTATTTATTCTACTAAGTTATTACTTTTTTTCTTTCAAATAGTTGGCTGGAAGACGTTGCTCTGCAACAACTCAACTATGTGACAGAACACTGCTTGTATTATGTGTATTGCTTGTACAATAAATTATTCTGTAAACAAAACTTTATTTTAATTATTTATTTCGTTGGCTCATCCTTGTTTAGTAAAATGAATCGAAGTATGTACGTATATAAAATAGCAGGTACCGAGTTGTCTACGACTTATACATACATATTATTGTAAAAGTGAGATAGCTATCGTCTAGTTGTGTTATCACGCCGTCTCTTTCTGTCATTTTCTTGTTCCGCTTTCCTTGCGGTAGGTACTACAATGTAGGTACTATCCAATATCCAACATACAAAGGTATTATTGTATTGAATCCCTATATAACTATTTTAGATAGTTCGTAAGTGTGACTTTATCTTTGTTTGTGTATTCACTACACGTAACATAACACGTGTAGACAATTCACACAGACCGAGCTATTTCCAAACTAAGATATGAATCTTGTATTATGGATACAAACACGGCGATACACATATACAATGCACTAAACACATATACATGTAACACCCAGACCCAGGACAATCTGAAAAAGGTCATTCTTCATTTTGCCCTGGCCGGGAATCGAACCCGGGACCTCGTGACTCAAAGGCAAGTGCGTTAGCCTCCGCGCCACACCGGTCGCCGAACAGAAACATTTATTAGAAAAGTGGATTAGTTGGATTAAACTCGCCTATTGCACAAAATTATGTGTTCAGTAGTAATGATGTCGTGTTTTTTTATTCTATTGTATACTATTTTTGTGCAATAAAGATTATTATTATTCATACATACATACATACATACCATCACGCCGCTTCCCTCGCGGGGTAGGCAGAAAGGATCGAGCGCCACTTCCCTCTATCCTTGCATACATCTTTCGCTTCCGTCACTGTCATACAATTCCTCATGCATGCTCTCCTGTTCAATGTGCTCAACACGTGACCGTCCTGTAGGATTTGATTTAAATGATCTTGCCATTTAATCCTAGGACGTCCACGTCTCCGAGCACCATTCCTCTCAGCCAAATATATCTTCTTAGTCATTCTGTCCTCATTCATTCTTTCCACGTACCCAAACCATCTTAACTTATTTACATTCATCCTTGTTATTACACCCACTTTCATTCCACATTCCTTTCGTATATCACTGTTACGAACACGATCTCTCAGACTTTTACCACACATCCTTCTCAACGATCTCATTTCTACTGCATTAATGCCATTATTAATATTCATATCTCATTTATTTAACAAAATAAAGTTGGAATCTACACTTTGAATACAACATAGAATTATTAAAATTACTGCTAAAATTATTAACCGGTCCAACAACACCAGAAGCCTAGTATTAGTATTCGGCAACATTTTGTCATTTTCATTTAGTGTAGGTATATTAATTCTCAATTACAAGTCATTCCTAAGCAATGGCGGGTTGAAAAGCTAGTAAACAAATACAATCTATCAACGTAGATACACCATTATTATAGCATCTCCTACAAATGAGGTAGCTAGAGCGAACTCATTCCATGTATTCGCCATACCTACAAATCATTCTCTCTGTGCTATTAAAATATGACATTCAAGGTAAGTGTCAACAAGGATGAGTGAAGAACGAGGATATCGGGAGAGTGAGTCGATGCTAGAGAAGTGTTGTGGATAGAATGCGTGTAAATAAGTTGCGATGGTTTGGATATGTGGAACGAATGGTTGATTAAAAAGATTACGAAAAAATGTATTTACTTGAAAAAGGGTGCGTGAGCGTGGGCTTCTAAGAACTACGTGGCTTGACTACGTGGATCAAATTCTAAAGTGCAACCGCGCGATGTGTTAGTTAAATTGGTGTGCACGTATGAAAAGGCAGGAATTTGTAAAAATCACGTTTCAAGACATTTAAATTGTTCAATTTATAGAAAGGGCATACCTGCCATTCTGAATGTCTTAACTTTTTTAACTTAACTTAAATTTTCTTTTTTAACTTAACTTAAATTTTCTTTAACAGAATGTTAGGTACCTATATCTTTTAAATTAATTGTGGCGCATGGTGTTGGATGATAGCCGATCTCTGAAAGATTTAGCTTTTTTCTGTACTTTATGTATGTAGTTATTATATACATGGACAATTTGTAAAGCGCCGTTCACTCATAACATGACCACAAGGGCGCCGTATATCGTATCCATCACCCGAAACTCCCAGCAAAAAGGTGTGTCTTCAGCCCTCTTTTAAAACTCTGTTTATTGTCTGTTTTGTGCTTGTAATAAATAAATGAGAAACTTCTATTGTGACTAAGAGAACGATTTGCATGTTTAGTACGAGTAGTTAGTCCGTTGGCTACCCGACTTTTGGGAAATGCCGAAATTGGATTGATAAATAGATGTATGAGAAATTGCATGAATGTGATGGAAGCGAAAGAAATATGTAAATAATAAACATCAACTATGTTCGTGAAGAAGTCGGCAAACTGATGACAGAATCTTGGACTTTGAATCGAGAAATCGTAGGTTTGCTTCTCAGCCTACACGGCACAAGCATATTGCTTACTGTAAGGGTGCCTGAAGTATATTTGGATTTATTTTAAATCCAGATTCATCGTGGAAAAAAATATTTCATACAAATAACAACAACGAATACCGTTAACAAGCACGAAACCTGAGAACCCCATTTAATGGTTTTATTGCAGTGCATTATAATTTATTTTTTCCTTACTGTACATTGATCACATGCAATTTCGCACGTAAATATATCAATGTTAAACACAATCAACGAAAAGAGGGTGAGTCAATCGCATAGACATGATTTTTAACACCAGCTAACCCAATTTCATGTGAATTTTGTCATAAACTTTTTAGAAACGAAAAGTGGAAGAGAATCCTTGATCGCCCGTTTGAAGACGTGAAGATTGGGAAGCAATCTTATCTTTGAAGGCAGACTATTCCAATAAGGAGCACCGCGAACTGAAATAAATATCGTTCGCAAAGAAGTTCGTGCCATGAGTTGGTACCGCCAAATTATCATAAGTATTTACTATCTATACTTACATAATATACAATTTTTGAGATGGCTGCAACTCTTAATTTTTCATTTAGAGTCTAGGTCTCTATAACAATACTCGTATATAGTTATTTTGAGAGAAAGGATCTGTCAGCCTTTTTCAGTTTTTACATCTACAGCATTGGTCTTATCCAGAGATAGCCTTTAATTTCAATTATTTGCCTTCTTCATCTAATGTACTTCAATATTTCACAATTATTATTTTACACCAAAATGTAAAGGACAGATGAAGTGACTCTATGATAAATGTCGCCTTAAGGGATCATTGAAATATTGGGCTTGCCGCTTGAATCACTATTGTATGTTTAGTACTTACTTACTTACTGCTAGCCTTCATCTCTCCACTGCTGAATATAGGCCTCTTCAAAAAATTTCCACACTTTCCTATCTCGAGCAACACGATACCATTGTTTTCCCATCATCTGGACAATATCGTCAACCCATCTTTTTTGAGGTCTTCCTACGCTTCTTTTGTTCTCCCACAGCCTCCATTCAAGAATTCTGGAAGTCCATCTGGCATCCTCTCGTCTAACCACATGACCAGCCCATTGCCATTTCAAATTGGAGACTTTATCGACAACATCGACGACTTTTGTCTTTTGTCGGATGGTTTCATTTCTTATTTTGTCTCTCAAGTTGATACCCAGCATTTGTCTATCCATGGCACGCTGTATGTTTAGTAAATGCAGTAATTCCACTGCCTACCCCACTTGTGCCATAATATGTAGTGATGGTATAGATAGATAGATAAAAATTATAATAATTCATTTAGTACTTTAGTACTCCTATAAAGATCATTCATAGTGAGTTATAGGTACAGTATAGATGGTATTATTATTACCAATGTAGACCATTGACACACATATTGATACCATAATGAGAACGCTACACTACTTTTCATACTTACCTCTCTACCGCATGCACTGCACTGCTCATATTCACATCTCTCTCACACGTAACGTATTGTGGAGAAATTATTAACACAATAATAACTTATTCATTGTTATGTAGGTATATTTCTCTCAGTCGCGCTCATGGAGATTTTGTATGTTTTGTCTCATTTGCGCATTTCTTTTTTCATTTAATTCTTCCAACGCTGTACGATGCAGCTAAGACAGAAGTTTATTTCTCTGTCTTACTCATTCCTATTGTAATTATTTTTTTACCTTTTTCTTATTGTCTTACTTACCTATTTACTTTTAGGGTGGATTTTATTACATCTAGTTTGACAATAAAACGGTAACTTTTTTAATATTTTTTTTTCGAAAGTTTCTCATAAAAGTTGAACGTTACTACAAAATAAGTGAAAAAGACGTCATTAAATCGTCACAAGGGCGCTCTCATCAGTATAGTTATTCCAAGTTCAAATATAAACAATATTTTTCTTACTTTGTCGTCACACAAAAACATATCTAAGTGTGCAAACACAAAAAAAGCAGGTTGCCAGCGCCGATAAGTGCCGGTAAGGGCCGGCAAAGTAAATCGCAATCGGCGTTCCTGCTTTTACTATGTTTGTGTCCATTGAAATGCATGTAAATATTCTCGGCGCCGGTAGACGCAGGCATCTGAAAGCAGGTAACCCGCTTTCTTTGTGTTAGCACCCTAAGGGATTGAGTATGCTGTGCTGATTGTGACTCAATCATGTCATTTTCACTTACTTTGTAATACTAATACTATACCATCACGGCATATCCCACAAGTGGGGTAGCCAGCAGATCAGCTGCATGTAAGAAACATGCAAACTGTCCTCTTCGTGCCAATATAAAATCAAGACATTCAGGATGGGTGGCACACAACCTCATCGCTGAATTTAAGATGTGCAATGTCTTAATTTTTTCGAACACCTGCCTTTTACAGGACACTCGAAAACTTACGCAGAAGAGTGGGAGACCAATTCTTTAAAGGTTCTCCACGGGACATACTTTGTAATAACATAATTTAAAAAAGTATATATATTTCAAAAATACTTCATATTTACATGCATTGCTCGATAACAATGTTAACATTAGATTATTAGAACAGATTAACCTCTCTGCGCCACCATAATTATTACTAAGTATGTAAAATAAATTAGATTTCATGTTCTATCAAGAAGATTAAGATTATTTTTTGCATTGAAGCTTTATGTAAACTCTAAAAGTTTATCGTTTATATAATTATTTTATTGCAATCAAGAGACAGTACCAATTCATTAATAAATGCATATTAAACTATTGTGTAATACGCTTATATTTAATATTTATCATAATTGATTACCCCAGTAAAGAATTGGTCTCCCACTGTTTTCCGTAAATTTACGAGAGCCCTACTTAAAAAGCCAGGTAGATTCGTAACAAAAAAACATCACGAAAAAGTAATAAAAATCCTCGATTCGGCAATGAAACGTGTCACCCGTTCAGAATGTATTAATTTTATTGCCACGAAGAGGACGACTTGTGTGTTTATTACATGAAGTCTTCTTCTTTTCGTGTCGGTCAGCAACAAAAACACCAAATTCACATCTACACTCCCATTCCCTCCCAGAAAGCAACGACCTCTCTTGCAGCTCCCCCTAGGTGAGTTCGTCCCACGAATTCCTCCCAGTGACACTGTCTGGGAGCCATTGGGCATGTCAGGAGGTAGATGTAGTTAGTTACATGTAGTTAGTCCACTGGATCCACTGGTAGAATATACCGTGAGGCTATAAATTGAAAGATAATACACATTTAAGAAGATTTTTTGCGGTTGATGCGGCAACTAATTGGTCTCCCGCTCTTCTCTGTAACTTCTGTAACAGGAAAAGGCAGTTGTTCGAAAAAATTAAGGCATTTTACATCTTAAATTCATCAGTGATGAGGTTTTCCTCCCATCCTGAACGTCTTATTTTTTTGTTGAGACGGAGAGGACAGCTTGTATGTTTATTGCGTGCAGCTAGTCTGCTGTCTACGTCACTTGCGGGATAGACCGTGATGGTGGGTATAGTAGCAGTAATATTAATAATAAAGTAAAAGTACAAAATAAAAAAATGTTTGATATTATACAAAAATATTTTATTACATAATTATTACAAAATATAAAAGAAAATTAAACAAAAATAACAAATTAAATAAAAATATACATAAGTAAATTAATTATTTATTATAAAAAATATTTTATTGTTCTATAAATACCTATAACAGCGACCTTATATAATACTACATTTTTATTTATGAAACAATATTTCTTTAAATTCCTAGTTAAATTATAAATAATTGTATTTTAAAACTAACATTTTATTTATACATAATTATATTAAAATTATTTATTCAACATAAATTTGATTGTCATTAATTAATTATGTATGTTTGTGAATATTTCTGAATTTATTTGATTTTACATAAATTGCTGATATTCTACGGATGTTTAAACTGTTGAAAAATTACTTCTGGTTTTGCATTCAAACTATTATTTAAATTCCGTTAGTAAAATATGTGATATACAGTCGATTCCGCTTAATTGGGACACATCGGGACTTGGGCATTTTGTCCCAATTAAGCGGCTGTCCCGATTAAGCGAATTTCACATTTTTTTTAAATTCATTTATTTGGTTTTGGCAACTAAGGCCATTAACCAGTAATACACACATAAAATTAAATAATGCATATTTTTTTTCAATAATTTTATTTTATAAACTCTTGGAAACTGTAAATTACATACAGGTAATATAAATTATCATATAAATTATAAATATTATGTAATATAAACTTTTAAGAAAAATATCCTAGTTAAAATAATAAACGGGTAGGTGCATACAATATAATTCAATGCAAAAATGAGTCAAGTGTGTCTTTTGTTTTTGTAACATTTCACTTCATAATAATAATTATGTACTGTGATCTTAAATTTACTGTCCTAATTAAGCGGAATGTTGTCCCAATTAAACATATAAATTTACTATTAGTTTCTTGGTTTGGTTTCTGTTCTTTGAGATTTGTCCCAAATAAGCGGCTGTCCCAATTAAGCGGAATCGACTGTAATTAGTTTGAGTTATTTACGAAAAAAAAACAAATGTTTTGTTTTACTATATACAATGATTTATTGACGAGAAAGGCGTCTTTCCTCTGGTTAGGATATTGTCAATCTCAATATAATACTAATAAAAACTAGACAATTTTTTAAGATGCGCCGTTTTGTGGAAAAACCACCGCAAGGGTCCATTTCCAACCACCAAAGAATCATAACATCTCCTGAACAATAGGGTTTTTAACATACATCTCCACACCCTCCAGAATTTGCAAATCATAGGGAATTTTGTTCCACAACAACTTACTGTAGAACTGTTCATCATTCATTCTATAAATCGATAGTATTCTTTAGTAAAAGAAAACATTTGTTTTTTAATTTCATTATGGAACTCTACTGCCTAAACACCGACACAGTGAATGAATTGAGTTATTTAATTTTAGATAATATCTTTGAAGATCCCGTAATTATTACGCAAAAAATGTTTAAAAATTAGGGAACAAAAAAATGAGCGAACACGAGAGGAGTCTGATGTGATTAAAACTGCTATGAATAGTTGAGATATCTTGGACATGCAAAGCGAGTGGATGTTGAAAGAGTAAGTGAGAAACTAATTAGAATAAAATGTCCAAGAAGTCCAAGAACCACATGTCTCGATCATGTGTATCAAATTTTCTATGAAGACATTGCTGCACGAAAAATCTATACGTTTGCGTGAGGATGAGGTGGAAGAAGTATGCAACAGAGTTCGTCGGTAGCCTGGAGGTAGTCTTAGCCTCATGCACAAGAGGGGAGCGATCCGATCCAAGGTGCAGGGAAACTTTTCACGACACAAGCTTTTAACTTACTGTTGTGAAAGGTGTATAAAGTTGCATGCAAAAGAACCCAGATACACCTTAAAAAAAACAATAGGCTTGTCTAGTGATTTTTCTTGTCTGTCTTCCCAACGAGTGGTGCAGTTAGATAAATCTGGTACAATCGAAAGATACTATTACTCTACTTTCAAGAGAATCAAATTAAACTATTGCTAGCTGTGATGGAAGTATTTAGATTATGTAAAAATAAAACAAACACTTCCCTAAATCCCTTCACAGCAAGTAATATAATTGTATCGAGAAAGTGGAGTACGACGTTGAAATTCAACTGCAGAATTTCCGATTGAAACTTCTCTAGCTGGGAAGTTTATTAAGTACTATGTTTAATATGTCAAATATTTCGAACTTTGTTTTCGGTCTGAAATATTATGTAATTCTAACTGAATTATTTGATCTGATAATCCTTAAATGATGGTAAATATTTTTTTTTAAAACAAATTAATTCCTATTTATTTTGTATTTTTCGTGAATGAGTGTATTTATCTTCAAGAGTGCAAATTCATAATCTGTTATTGGTCGGCCCGAAAGGGCCAATGTTCGAAAAGTCAATATTCTCAAAATACAATGAAATATTTGTTTACACAATATTTTACACAATAAAAGCATACATTTTCAATAAATAATGACAATAAATACATCACAATGATTTTTATTTTGTATTTTGCTATTGATTCAAAAATTATTCTTGACATTAGTGTTTGTTGAAGATGATATAAATTTCGTACTTTGGACGTAATATTAAAACGGTCAATATCCATTTTCGGTCTTTGTTGTCATAAACTTTAAAAAATATATACATATAACATTTCTAATAAAAGGTACTTGGTTATATCACCATGCGATATTTCCTAGGGGAAAAATCATTTTCTAATACACTAAAATACCGATTTACACACAGTTAACTATATAAATATAAATAAATTAACTTAAATTAAACTTTAAATTATAATTATTTTATCATTAAACTTATTATAAAAGTGGAAAAATACACATTTTGAGATCTCAAAAATTTACAGTTTAAAAATACAAAACGAAAATAATAAGTACTTCTTAGTAACATTGAAAAAGATTGTAATTTTTTTTTTCGATCAATGTCCAAAAACCGAATTTGGGTTCTATTTAGTTAATTTACTAATATAGGTTTCCCATCAGACATTATAGTGGCAAATTCTTGTAATGAATTGAAAAAACGCTGACGAATAGTCTCATGGCTGGTGTAAATGTTAACTTATATCAATTTATAAAATCGATTGTGATGATTATGGAAGATTTTTTCTAATGTTGATAATATTATTTTGAGGTAAATCAAACCAGCCTGAGACGATTCGTAAGTATTGGAATGATAACTTTTACTGTTTTCAAAGTTAATGTAAAAAAATATTTCTTTTCTATGTAGATATTCTTTTTATATCAAGTCCATTTACTCGCTAACGAGTTTTTGCAATTTTTTTTTTAATAAATAAAAATGAAAATTGGTATCAAATAATTTACCCGTAAATTTGAACTTGGATTGTTTAAAATTCATATAAATTATTTATATATAAATATTTAAGATAGGCATTATTTTACTTATTGATTCACACAAAATTTATTTTTTATTTATTTACAAAAATACAATCTCAATTTTTTTAAAGGAAATTGACAATACACAGGAAATTCATCTTACGGGTGATTCAAAACATGTTAGCCAGATTTTTTTTTATATCAGTCCATAACAGCATCTCAAAATAGTGGGGTTGCCAATGAATTACTGTATGTATCAGTATCAATAGAAATGGTTAGTATAAATGTAGGCATTACGTTTTAAGATGTTTAGGGCGTATTGCAAGAATAAACGAAAAAATAATGCAGTTGATATTTCCAACCGACGGTACTTGATGGAAAATCATGTTGAATTAGTTATTAATAAAATATTGTTATCCAATAACATACTATATAATTATATTCGTTACCAACTTGTTATTTCTTTACATTTCGCTAGCCTGATGATGAGAGCGGAAGCTCTTGAAAGCCGGCTCGCGTCCAATAAAAAGTCACTGTGGATATACTGTGGATATAGTGTTTTATTTATAATTAATTGAAAAAATAATGACTTAAATTATGAATCTGAAAGAAGCTAAGAAAGACTGTTTAGTTACATAGCTCAACGCAATCAAAGCCACTCTATCAATTTCAAGTACAAATGGCTATAGAAAAGACACGGTTCAATTTATATATTAAATATATTTAGTAATGGAAAAAAAAATAATGTACCAATTTTCAATTCCAATCATAAATATTTCGAAATGTTTAACTATTGAACGAAGCAAATGTTCAAACAAATTCTGTTGTATTTTTTAAAGCATAATATAAACATACAAAAATTACAAAAATTGTCATTTTTTTAATATATGACATTCCTACTTGTTGAGTTTTGGCACTGAACAGTCGATATATTCCTTCAGTACCTATTTTACAGAGACTGGAGTTTATGGAAAGAGTACTTATCTGAACTAATCAGACCCTGGACCAAACCATTTACAGTTAGTACCTACATGGAAAAAATAATATAATGTGTAGAAATGTAAAACATGCACAATTTTAATGTTTGAACAAATTTATATTATTAACGATATTGAATTTCAATGATTCATAAAAAAATCTGGTACATATTCTGAAACAACCCGTAAATGTTGAGATTCATCGTTATAAAAACATAACCTTAAAAATTAATAAATTTAAAAATATATAAATTTATAAAGCAAACAGTTCAAATAAATAAAAATAATTCAAAAAGAGCAAAAGTAGTAGCAGGAGTAATAGAAAAATTATTAACTTAAATTAATAAAAATAAATAATCTTAAAAAATAAACGAAAAATAATAATAACGATAAAATATTTAAAATAATCAAAAAGCAGTACAAGAAGTATGTAAAGGACAGTTCACATTTTCTTAATAAATTATTAATTATTATAATTATTATCAAAAGTGGCTAGAACCTTATTGAAAGTACTATGTAACTTACAAAAATAAAATTAAATATATAGCGCACCTTTAGTTTGTTTAATTTATTATTATTTATTTATTTATTTATAAAAAAGTACTTACAAACTAAATAACATTGCACGTGTCCATAGGAAGTAATATAACATAATATTTAGGTATTATAAATATTAAAAAAATAACAGGTGCCCCCTAGCTTTTATAAAAATGTCCAAATTTAAAAATATCTATAAGGCGTACCAATTTTTGTACAAAAAATAGCGAATCTGCTTAAAAAAATCCATTGATTATTGAGAAATATGCAATATGCACTTATTTGATGGGGCAAAAGACCGATAGCATATTTTGATGATTTTCTTTGTCTATGATTGACATAATATTTTATTAATATATAAAAATTTGTCAAATTTCAAAGTATTTTTTGTAAGACGTACGACTTTGCTCAAGAAAATAGCAAGGCAGCGAATAAATATATTGATTTTTAAGAAATATGCATTTATTTGATGGGGCAAAAGATCGATTGCATATTTTGATTATTCCCAAGTTTTTATTTGATATATTTTATTAATATTAAAATTTATCAAATTTAAATTTATATATAAGGCGTATGTATGAATTTTTGTACAAAAAATAGTGAGAAAGCAAATAAATCCATTGATTACTAAGAAATATGCATTTATTTCAAAGATCGACAGCATATTTTGATGATTTCCAAATCATGGACATATTTAATCAACAGAAAAAATTGCATAAACTTTGTTGAGGCAGAAGATTTGTCGTACATTTTGATGACTTTTGTTGGATTTGACCAAATCTAATAATACAAAAATTGCATCAATTGTGGGGCATTAGTTTGATTGTATATTTTGATGACTTTTACATAATATTATTAGTAAACGGTTGTGTCCAAAAGATCACAACCATTTGTGACTAAATATTCCAAAGAGTTATGTAGTGAAATATGATAAAATAAAAATCTGATGGGTCAAATGTAATGTATGAATTTCTTTGTGACAAATGTTTATTTAAACATCAAAAAATTGTTTACGTGTTTTTGCCTTTTTACTCAATCATCTTCAATGCTTTAATCGACAAATAAATTTATTTTGTTTTGTACATTTCGGGGCTTTTATATGAAGACATTATATGTATTTTTGGCGGAATATTTTCAAAATATATGAAATCCGTTTTTCACCGATTGAAATTCATCTGTCTTGAAAAGAGATTCAAATATTGTATAAAATTGTTGATTGCAAAACTAATTTTAATAATAATATTTGCACAAAATTATTTACTCAATCATGATGCCAAATTTGAACTTTACTTTGAAGCATACACCTTGAATTTGGAGTAGAGTTGAGGACAATTTATTATCATTGGGCAATCATATTTCAGATAGCCAATTTCAATTCACCCCTGAGGGCTATATCCAAATCCTTCAATTTCAAGATGAACTTAATCCCTTCCTATTCTTTTATGTATCTGTTGATGTTTTATGAGATGTGCTTTCTGTCTGAAAGCTTTGGAGCAGACGTCACATCGAAAAGGCTTTTCTCCCGTATGTGTTCTCAAATGGACTTTGATATTCGACTTGTTCAAGAATCCTCTATTACATATATTACATCTATGGACTGGCTTCTCTTTCCCTAACAATCCACTCAGATCAGCAGCACTTTGAAAGGCTATACTGTGTGTTATTGATTGCTGTTGTTTCTTCTGTGCCCGACTTCTTTTACTTTTGTTAGATATGGGAGTTGTCGTTGTTGTATGAGGATAATTCCCCAACAGATGATCTGGACTACATAATCCATCTGGTTTTAATCCTATGGCGTAATGATGTTGCATATATCTCCCATTTAATAAGAGGTTATCCGTTGTTGATACAACATTTCCAGGAGGACTTGATGTCGATATAATGTCCATCCCGTAACTTGTGGAACTCGGTACTTCTTGTTTCACAGGAGGACCATTCTGCAACCTGTTTTGCAGGAGTGGCATATAACCATGCGTTAATAAACTCTGCAAGGTCGATCCTCCATGATTTAGATTTCTTGGTATATATTCATTTTTATTTTGTACTTCATGATTGGCTTTATTATTATACTCAGATTTGCTGCAGAAATTATTGCTCTGGTGGGTATCTTGAGGCGAGTGAGGTAATACAAACTCAGAGAGGTTATCAGGGGATATGATTATTTTGGTGTCCTGCTGGGCACACGTCCCTTCGAACCACGCATCTAAATCCATCCAACTATCTCTCGACCCACTTTGTTCCGGATCTTCGACTTGCGACGGAACAGTGGTATCTGCGATAGCTGAGCCTATAATTGCCGCAATGTCTTCTATAGAGGATATGTCGTATATTTCCGACTTGGTCGTTACGGAATCAGGGTTTAGATTGCCACAACTATCCGGATTGATTCCATACATTTTAGATCCCGGAGAGTCGGCGTGACCGCACGAGTCAGCGGAAACATTTAGAAACAATTTAGAGTCTGTATTGTCTACTGTCGATGAAAACATTTTAGAGTCACTGTCAGAGTTTAATGGGTATTTAGAATCTTCCATAATTTGAGAATCTGATGACACACACGTGGAACTAGACACTATATTTTGATCATTACCGTAACCACTTTGCGATGGAAAATTATTATTTTCTTCTGGAAGACGTTGTGCTATGGTGTGGTAATGATGTCCAGATATGCCATTGATGGAGAGGTGTCCAGTATAGCCAGTGAATGGTGGTAAAGGCTTAAGTTCTGCTAAACTGGAGTTAGGCAATTGCGAGGACATAATTAGATGATCTAGCACATCCAACGAGACCTTGTGATCAGGTGGAGATGAAGGAGGCGAAGGTGGCGCCTTGGGCAGCAGGTCCGGTTGCCAGCAGGCCTGTAGGAGGCTCTCTACCTCGGCCTGCTCCACTTGGCTGGGGCACGCGGACATGTTGGATGTGGCGCAGTACTTCATCATGTCAGGAAGGGGATGGTGACATCACACCGCATCGGGGGTAGTCCCCACTGAAGCTCTTCACACTTCTGAAACAAGCAGAAATAAAACTAATTAGTATTTTTTTCATTTATTTTTGATAGATGCACTCTAACAGCTACCTGAACGCACAACATCTCCTCCTTTTATTACTTAAAAAAAAAACTTGAATCTGTTAAAATGGATGTGTTATGAAGCCTTACACACTAAACATTCTATTCAGCGATGAGGTGTGTCATTCGTCTTCAGTGACTTGTTTTTTATTCTACCAAAAAAATACTTCTACCTATCCTATAACGACATATCCCAAGATTCGTATCTTAATTTGTAAGGAAAATGGAAACACTATTGTAAATGTTTGTTTTTCCTGGGATCGCATTGGCCAAAAGCTGTAATGGTCCCAGTGGATTATGGTGTCATTTTTAGTAATAATATTAATATCCTACAAGTGGGGTAGCCAGCAGACCAACCACATGCAAAAAACATAGGTATAAGCTGTCCTCTCCGTGCAAATAAAAAATTAAGACATTCAGGGTGGCAAAATTACCCAATGGGTGGCAAACCTCATTACTGCTGAATTTAAAATGTAAAATGTTTATTTTAGGAACACCTGTTTTTTTTACAGGACACTCGAAAACTAACGGAAAAGTGTGGGAGACAAATTCTTTGCCGGGTGCTCTACTAAAAAAATATTACATTTAATTTAAGTGTTACTATAAAAAAAAGTGGTCCACCCATTGGGTAATTTTCTCACAAAATTAGGAAAATAATTGTTGTCGTCCAACTTTATTTAAAATAAATTACGAATGTTGTGGAAGTGAGAAACGATAATTTTTGCTTACCCCACAAGGGAAGCATTGTGATAGTAATTATATATTACCCATGTAACATTTCATAGGATATCTATAATGTTTTTTTACATACATACATTCATTGTAAAACAGTATAATGTAATGTGCAATAATACAATATATAATTCCATATACCCAAGTACTAATTACAAATATGGAAGTGCTTTGTAAATAAGTTATTATATGTTATTTTAATAATTTAAAATAGATTATTATTATTATTACTTTGAAATTGAGTTTTTAACCCGACATTGATCGGGAAATCATCAAACGTAAAATAAAAATGCATTTGATTGAATGATACAAATGAGGCTATTATCAGTGCAAAAGTAGCGTAATCCCAGCGTAAACTATTTTAGGAAATATGGAGGAATTAAAATATTGTTAAATAAAATAAATGAATTTATTTTAATTGAATTATTTACTATATAAAGCTGGCTTGCTCCACTGTTGTATTGAAAGTTCATAATGTAAGGAATGATTTAACACCAGGGCCCATAGTCAAAACATATTTAAGCGTTACGTTTTCGTTCGAATGTTGACGACGCGACGTTGCGAGAATGCGTCAATTTTCGGAGTTAAAATACACAAGTAGCTACGAAAATTGATACGTTCTCGCAACGTCTTCCGCGTTTGAACGAAAACGAAACGAAAACGAAACGCTAAAATGTATTTGACTAGGCCCACTGATGCCAATAAAGGGAAATAAAATAATTAAAACTAAAATTAAAAAATTACGTAGAAGTGAAAATATGCTATCATCTCATTTTCAATGTACTAGGATTGTTGTGTCTTTGCTTCTATAGCTTTCAAAAGTACACATAAACCAAAGATTAATCCATGACATAAACATTCATACAAACATACAAATTGACTGAAATATATTTTGTACGGGAATCATATTATACGTAGGCAATAACGCAATCGCCACACAGTCCTAGTATGTTTAGTGGTGTTATTGTTGTTTATGTACGAAAATATTATAAACTGTACGAATATAAATGATAATATGCCGCAATCACTTCCATCACCGTACCGACCAACAACTAGCGGCAGACACGCCATGCGTGAAGTCTTACCAAGGGCGACGATGGTTGCCAATCACAAAACTAACTGTTTAACATAAAAATAATAATATTATTACAGTTTTCTAATTTGTACTTTATTAACGTTTGACGAAGGATTTGAAATAGTACCTAGTTTATTATATTCCAATTTAATTGTGCAATTAATTAACTAACCCGCGACAGTTCTGCAGGGCTACTCTTGACAAAACTAAACACGATCTTAATCTAGTCTTGATCGACGCGACGACGACGCACGAAGTGAGTACCTATTAATCAAAAATACACGCAAACCGATCGCGCGTTAGCGGTAGCGCGGTGTTTTAGACCATAGTCCCTTCGTGCGTCGTATGATCAAGATCGAGACTAGATTAAGATCGTGTTTAGATTTTGTCAAGAGTAACCTTGCTGGTGGACAGTTTTCGTCAAAGAATGGATTTCTCACTCTTTCTCCCGCTTTTAAATATCCTGATTTTTTTTTTTTTTTATTATCTTTAATTAGGATGGATAGGGTGAGAAATGTCCATATCCGTGGTAATTTCAAAGTCGCTCCCATCGGTGAAAAAATAACCGAAAACCGATCAAGATGGTACGGGCACATCTTGAGACTACCACAGGATAACATGATCAAAAAGACAATGGACGTAGAAGTAGGACCCAGAAGACCAGGCAGACCAGTGACCACCTGGATGTCCACAATTGCCAGGGACATAAAGGAGGCAAATTTGCGCTCGGAGGACGCAGGGGACCGGAAAACTTGGAAGATGAGGTCTAAGAGAGCCGACCCCAAGTAAATGGGATAAAGGCGAGGGCGAAGAAGAAGAATTATTCACAATTTTTTATGACATGTGATCTCTAAAATCGATTCCTGAGACAGTTTTTCACAAAACAGCGCATTTAGAAATAATTTGTCTATGTGATTATTATGTTCTGTAGAGCACCCGTCAAAGAGTTGGTTTTACCACTCTTTTCCATAAGTTTTTGAGTGTACAGCTGTAAAAAGCAGATATTAAATTCAGCGATGAGGTTTGCCACCTATCTTGAATATCTTATTATTTGTTGGCACGTAGAGGACAGCATACATGTTTGTTACATGAAGATGTCTTGCTGGCTGCTCCACTTGTATGATATTATTATTATTATTACTAAAAATGACACCATATTCTACTGGAACCATTACAGCTTTCGGCCAATGCGATCCCAGAGAAAATAAATATTTATAATAGTGTTTCCACTTTCCTTACAAATTAAGATACGAGTCTTGTATAGAATCTTGGTAGTAACGTGACGATGCAATGCACCTAACATAATATATAAATGCAACACCCAGACCCGGGACAATTTGGAAAAGGTCGTTCTTCATTTTGCCCTGGCCGTGAATTGAACCCAGGACCTTGTGACTCAAAGGCAAGAGTTTTACGCCAGCATAACACCTGCACACACCAATAGCTTATTTGAAATGAACCTCAACCTTCTTTTCAGAAGTTTAATACAAATTCCAATTTGAATAAATAAACTATTGATCTCTGTGACATATAGATATTGTGTGTTAGATAAATATTTTATGAATCACCACGGCTTGTATTGCAAAGTCGTTTATTTGTATTTTTTATTACAATAATCTTTTTGTCCAACGGTTTCGTTATAATTTACCACCGTGCAAAGCGTTTTGCAATCAAGGGACGGACTGACATGATAGACAGAAAAATAAATTATAACAAAATTATTTTGATTTAGGTATATGAATGTAACTTTATTGAAATTTTAGTACACGTGAATTCTTTACACAATTATTTTAAGATTTGATGCATACAAAATGGTCTGAAATTCAATAGTACAGCCTCGAACTTTTAAGCAGAAGGTTTATAGTTTGAATTCTGCTGTCAACCTACTTCAGCCATGTGACGCTGTGAGGGGTGTACTTGACCTTACATAAAACAAAATATGAAAATAAATTTGAATTAAATCTGCTTCATCTGGTGTGATGATGATCTTACCATAATATTTCTAACACTCTAATATCGTTATTTACGAATGTTTATTGTGAATAGTTGAAAAAATGACAGAGATGTCCTAAGAAATATGGTGGCCGCATATATTCAGGAATAGCTACTACTATACCATCATGGCATATCCCACAAGTGGAGTAGCCGGCAGACCAACCGCATAATAAATTTTAATAAACATGCAAGCTGTTCTCTCTACACTAACAAAAAAATTCATTATTAAAGATTATTAAATGGGTGTTGTTAAACCTCATCGCTTAAATTAAGACAAAAATATACTTGTTTTTTCAAATGTTTGCTTTTTACAGGTCACTCGAAAACTTACGAAAAAGAGTGGGAGACCAATGATTTTATCGGGAGCTCCATAGAACAGAAACAGCTGTAAGGAAATTAAAAAACAAATGTTTTTAATACTACATAATTATACCTTTTTTTTTGAGAGAGACGTCTTTCATCTCACAGAGATATTGTCAATCTACTACCTAAACACCGACACAGTGAAAAAATAAATAAGTATTGTGAAAGAGGATCGTGCAGGTCGTTTATAACCATATGAATAAAAAAATAATAATTGGTTTATAAACTTAATATTTTATATTGTGTCAGTCCGTCCTTTTATGGCTAGTATGGTGCACAGTGGACTAAATGCTCTAAAACTTGCGTCATAATTAATTTATAGTAGGTATTAAAAATACTTAGATACCTATTTAACGTACAAATAAATAATAAAAAATAGAAAAATAAAATGAAAAATCAGTCTCGCACGAAAAACCCATGAAAAAAAAACTGTAATATTTTGTAATCCTATCGTCGCTCGGTAGCTGAAATGTTGTAATAATTCAAAACATTATTGAGTGTAACCATTACTACGACACTTGTATTTTCTTGAATGAACACTTTGCAAGAAATTCACTCAAATAAACTCACGTGATATTTAAAGCTAATTGTTGTAGAATATTCAAGTTTGTATAGTGTGAAAGTGAAAAGATGAGTCTTAGATTCTTGAAATAGAATAAATGTCACACACTTTTTTGTAAGTTTTGTAAATTTTTAAGAAATTTGCAACGCGGTGCGAAATAATATTTCTTTGTATTTCAAAAAGTTAAATGGGATTTGCTAAAGGTTTGTTCTGGCAGAGAGTTGTCCTTGAACAGTTTTCAAAAACCGAATATAAAGGCAACCCGCTACATATGCATCACACTAGATTTAAGTTTAATGAAGGATATGTAGTCCCTAAATTCAATAATAAATACGGAAAAAGAACATTAGAATATAACGTTCCAAAGATACTTAATATGATGCCGGCATCTATTAAGAAATGCAAGAGTAAAAATATTACAAAAAAAATTGTCAAGGAATGGTTAGTCAAGTGTGGATTTATATATAACTAATAATTAATTTTGTAATTTTAATAAATAAAATATAAAAATATATTATTGAGCACTGTTTAATCTCCACTATGTTAGGTTAAATACCGAACGTTTTCGCCTATACTTGTAGGCATCTTCAGGGAAACTGTGCTCAGTAATATATTTTTATATTTTATTTATTAAAATTAAAAATGGATTTCCACAGCGTAAACACAAAAACTCTTGAATTATTAATTAATTTTGTGTTTGTGTTGATGTCGTATTAGGTTAATATATGTATATAGTACATTGTAAGAGTTATTATTATTTTTTTAAAAAAAAGATGTATCTGGGTTTTGTTATAAACCCAAATACAACTTTATACACCTTCCACAGTAAGCTTAAAGCTTGTGTCGTGAAAGGAGAGTTTTGCCGGCACCTGGAATCGAACCGCGGACCCCTTGTCCAAGAGGCCGAGATTCTACCTCCAGGCTACCGACGAACTCCTTTTTTTTTCTTATTTTCATTAAATAAAAAAAAACATACTAATATCACATACATAGCAGAATAAACATAATACCAAATTCTTCAGTCGGCAAGGCTTTAAAATCTCCGTGTCTCTTTTGAAGAAAATAAAGGTTTAAGAAACCGTACATATATTTGTATAGGTATACAATTTTTCTCTGTATTTGTTTTTTATAACAAATGTCAATACATAAATTCAATTGTCAACTAGGTTGACATATAAAATTATTCAAATCCCTAATTTGTATTTAGAATGCGTTCGTCGCTTACAACTAACTACACATACAACTATTTGGTTTATATTTTTTTTGAATGTAGAACGCGCGAAATGAAAACAACAATGTATTCAAAACAAAGATCCGGCAACGTTCCAAATATAAACAACAATAATAATATATCATATAGGTAGGTAGTCACCTACGCAATTATTCATTTATTATTTTTATTACTGGCCACACTGACCTACTCGCGCCGCGAACGCATCCTTAAAAATTATAACGGATTGAAAACGAAATTGACCGACAAAAAAAATGTATTAAAACTCGTCCGAATTATCTGTCAAGCGAATTGCGTTCACTTTTATTCATGATCCAAGGTCGATATTGGCCTACAGCCAGCAGAGCGAGTTAATACATTTGGTCTGTTGACTGTTGACACACTAACCAGTCACTACTACATGCACATAATAATATAACGTATACGGTATGTAATATGTTTGTATGTATTGTACCGTTATGTTCCAAAGCGCGTGTTCTTTTTTTAAATTTGAATTGAAATGCAGCCGCCGCGTCGCGGTATTGGTTCAATATAATATTTCGGCTGTCTCTGGTGTACTTTACTGACTCGTGGTGATGTTACAGAGGCATATGATTAAAAAGTAAAATTCCATTGAAACAGAATTTTTATTTTAAATTTTATAAGTTTCATGTGAAAATGGGAGGCTTTTAAAGTAAGATTATAAAGTGAACCATTATAGTTTGAGTAATTAATTATTCCGCTATTAAATTCGAGAGATATAAATTGGGTTAGTTGTAAAAAATCACGACTCTGCGACAAACTCGCCCTCTGTAAATTGATTTTGTTAAAATTGTTATGCATAAAATTGTAATCAATGTTCTTACAGTAAAACATCCCCTCTTTCAGATAAGTACACCCTCTTCTTCACCCTTTCATTGTCCATTCGCTCTAAATGTCCAAAACATCGCAACTTATTTACACGGATTCTTTCCACAGCACTTTTCTCGTATCCACTCATTTTCTTAATATCTTCATTCCTCATTATATCACGCAACGTTTTTCCATACATTCTTCTCAGCGATCGCAGCAATTGTCCCACTTTCATCCCTCTTAAACCGCATCCAAGTTTCATTTGCATACATTTTCTTCCCCCCCCCCTCTCTTTCTTTGCCTCTATTTTGTTGTCTTTTTTAGCATTAGTTTTTTTTCAGTAACTAGTTTTAAATATAAAACTTGTGTTTTAAGTGACTTATAAACTAAGTTTTTATAAAACTGGCCTCATTTTTATTGTCATTATGATTTAAATATTTTATTTTTATTTATTTATTTCATTATTTTTGCACATCATCATTGTATGACAGTGTTATATATTGTACTCTGTTGTGTTTAAATAAAACAATAAATAAATAATCGTCTTTACCAGAATTTTTACAGAAAAATGTAATAATAGTAATAATAATATATTCCCTCCTCCTGTACGCGTCCCGTGCCTCTAGGAAGTATGTTGCATACTTGCATGTTACAAGTGTAATGTATGTATTGTAATGATAGATAGAGACAGATAGTAATAATAATACTAATACATAACTACACCAATGCAGAGAGGAGGAAAGGAGATAGTATATACATGTGTAAGTATACATATTACACACCTCTAGTGACCTTGTCAATGTAGTGGTGACAATAATGCATTGTACTGCATCGCGCTGCACACAATGGACTCATAAAACTAGTACTAACATACACACAAACAAACATACCTACCAAAATATTATAATCATAATAATTTCTTTCTATGTATTATTTATTTATATTTCCGTGTATCGTCTGCAAAAGAATTGGTCTCCCACTTCTTTTGCTTAACTTTTCGAGTGTGCTGTAAAAGGCAGGAATTTGAAAAAAAATAGAGGCATTTTTTTTTAAAGATATATCTGGGTTTTCTTATAAACCCAAATACAACCTTAACCCTTTCAACACTGCATTTTATTTCTTCAGAAAATGATAAATTTTTACTGGTCTGTACTTTTTATTACAGAAAATGGAATAAAAATATGATTGATAATATTTTATTTTTTTTTATTTTAGGAGTTTTCAGATTTTCAGCTGGGACAGCATAGATCCCTGTAGTATGTTATGGTAGGGATATTTTTATCCCAGCAGTTCTTCATTAGATTTCTTCGTTAAAAAATGTTTGGGATATTAAATATCCCTGCAATGTTGAAAGAGTTTATACACCTTTCACACTAAACTAAAAGCTTGTGTCGTGAAAGTTTTAAGTACATCTTGAATTCAACGATGAGGTTTGCCACCCGTCCTGAATGTCTTATTTTTTTCTGGCTTTTTACCAACTATCATTCTCAAAATATGACCCAGAGAGGATTTGTGTGGTTTGATATTATAGTTTGGCTATAGTTTGATAGATATACCAGGGCGACGCTTACTTTCAAACAGCCCTAGGTGCAGCACTAATAATTATCTCCAAAGTTCATTCGTTCATCGGTCATGTGACAATTACAATGCTTTTTTTTATAGACAGGATATTTTTCACGAATCCATTTCTATTTTTAAAAGGATAATTGCTAGATCTCTGACAGATTCTGGGTCTTGGCGGGCATAGGCAGAGGTCCTCCGCTCCATTGATGTCTTCCTTTCTCCTAACTGTTTTTGTCTCTAATCCTTCCCTGACTGTACATTTTTTTTTATTTTTATGATGTATGCGCATGATTGGCGGATTTTCGGACTCGGCAACTCTTTCAACAAATTCTCATGTTCTTTTTTTTCTAAATAGGTACCTATTTTATATTTCTGAATAGGTACCTACTTAATTAGAAATGTCATTTTTGGATTTGTCCAGTTTCGATTCTAAACCACTTAATCGGTCATGTTTATAAACTGTATAACAATAGAACCTAATATACATTTATTTCACTCGCACCAATACACTTTCACATACGACACTATAGCCTTCCCACTTCTGCATTTCTCCGCGCTCAATTGTAGGTACAACAAAATGGATAATTTATAAATACCTACTCTTATCTCATTCATACTTATTACGATATGAATGCGTGATCTCATTCACACAATTTCTCTGGAGCGTAGTAGTTTTGTCTCATTTTAACATACGCATTTTCCCACGATATTTATGCTGCCGTTTCATTCGTACATTTTTTCTTTTGTAAGGCATAATATAACCTACTAAATGTTCTTTGAAATTTTTGATAAAATTAATACAGAAAAATATTTCTACCACGGCTTCTCCCTCGCTTGGGGTAACTAGCAGATTAACTGCATTTAATAAACACGAGGGCCGACCTCTTCGTGCAATAAAAATAAGATATTTAGAATTGGTAGCACATCTAATTGCTGAATAATCTTATTCAGATAAAAAAATATTGTTCCTCCATATAAAATGAGTCAAAAGACGCAGTACTTTTTTTCTGTACCCCGTATATGTTTTTCAGGTTCAAATATTTTTATTGACGATAATTATCATTTTTTAAAACAAATTTTATCAATAACTCAATAGGTATATAATTACCATAAATACTTTTTTTAGGATATATCTGGGTTTTTTATAAACTCAAGTACAATCTTATACACCTTTCAAAGTAAGCTTGTGTAGTGAAAGAGGAGTTTACCGGCACCTGGGAGCGAACCGCGCATCTCTTGTGCATGAGACCTAGACTTTACTTCCAGGCTACCGACGAACCCTTTTACTACAATACTTTACACAAGTAGGATAACCAGTAGACTATCTGTATGCAATAAAAATCCAAGTTGTCCTCTCCACGCCAACAAAAGTTAAGACATTCAAGATTATTAGAGCCGAATAATATTTTATCATTATCTTTTTCAGTAATAAATTTATAAATTATTTGGTATATAGAACCTTACATTTCAAATATCACTATGATATTCTATCTCTTTCTGTTGCATTCTCTAAATAATGTAATTCTCTTGACTATCTCACTCCTACTAATGTAATAGGCGCAGCTATCAGCTAAAAGCAGGTTTTTCAAAGGAAATGTCATTGTTTGTGGTAGGCTCAATACTTTGTGTAGGTATAATTACGACTTTTTCAAGTGTGGGAACTTTATTTGAATGTTATGATTCACGAGCAAGGCAATGAAGAGATAACCAGCGAAATACATTAATATTGACTATTGAAGTAGTAGGTAGGTACTTACATGGCCGAAGATGGCTGGGTGATGTTTTGAGAATGTCTGATCATAGTTGACCAAAAAGAGAAATGTTTTTTCACAAGATATCTGACAGCATAGATGTCCCTCTTTTATAGGACAATAGTGAGACCATTGGGCCTAGTCAAAACACATTTTAGCGATACGTTTTCGTTTCGTTTTAATTGTGTATTTAAGCTACGAAAATTGACATTTTCTCGCAAAGTCGTCTATATTCAAACAAAAACGAAACGAAAACGTAACGCTAAAATGTGTTTTCACTAGGCCCACAGTGCGCTAGGAATGTCACGGGAAGAGGTGACTCAATTGGGATAAAGGAGAGGAAAGAATTGGTGAGTTGTTATTATTATTATGGATATCAAGCAGGCAGCAAAGCTGATATTTTTGCTGTTAAAAATTGCTGATATGAGTCCATGATGTTATCGCAATCTGTCAAGTCCATTCTTAAAAGAATTTACACTCCCAGCAACAATCAAATCTGGAGGCAGCCCGTTCCACGCATCCACAACTTATTAAATTGTTAGTAGCTACATGTTAAAAATTCAAACAAACTAAATTCTATATTCATAGAATTAGATATCAACGCGTTTAGTACTAGAGACATCAACGCGTTCAGTACTAAAGACATCAACGCGTTGTATAGATGAGCTACACACAAACTCTAGCCTATGAAATTATTTATCATATCCATTTATCTATTTATCCCGTGGAGCAGTCGGTGAAGAATATCGTATCAATTTGTCTCCCACTCTTTTCCGTAAGTTTTCGAGTGTCCAGCTGTAAAAGGCAGGTGTTCAAAAAAATCAAGACACTTTACATCTTAAATTCAGAAATGAGGTTTGCCACCCAACCTGAATGTCTTGATTTCATATTGTCACGGAGAGAACAGCTTGCATATTTATTAACATAATATGTATAGACAATTCACACAGACCGAACTAGTCCCAAACTAAGATATGAATCTTGTATTATGGGTACTAACACGACGATACACATATATACAATGCACTGAACACATATACATGTAACACCCAGACCCAGGACAATTTGAAAAAGGTCATTCTTCATTTTGCCCTGGCCGGGAATCGAACCCGGGACCTCGTGATTCAAAGGCCAGAGCGTTACCTCCGCGCCACACCGGTTGTCTTATGCAGCTGGTCTGATGGCTACCCCACTTGTGGGATATGCCGTTATGGTATCTATTTTTATCACCACGCATTTCCCACAAAAGGATTAACCATTTAATTAACAGCATTTATTTATTTATCCTTCAAATAGCAAGAGAATTACACTATTACAAATTAATGTTGAGAAGGTGAGTTTGTATATATATTTAAATATTTTTCACATCTAGTATTCCTTAAAAATCTCTATAACATTAATTTATAGACGAAGAATATAACTAACAAAATAACTGTAATATGAGTACGGCCTTTGTACATGCATACAGTGAGGTACACAAAGAAGTACATAGTTCTTTTATTAGTTCTAATGGTTGCCTCTCCTACATAAGTCCTCTGTGTCTACAGGTACTAACTGTGTACCTGTTTGTTCGTCTTCCATATAATAATAACACGAACACTACGACCTCACAGTGTTTCCAAGAGCAGCGATGCGTGGAACAAGAAACCGAATTAATATTAAATTTGGTAAGAGTCCCGATATTTACCCCGTGGATATTTGCGGTACGGAAGCTGCAAAATTAATATCGTCGTTACATATTATTCAAAAAGGGGTATGTGAATTTATAAATGTTTTGAAATTTCTAGAATAAACTGCTTATAATGACATCATAACCATTTTATAAAGTGATGCTTAGTATCAAATATAAAAATTCAATACTTAAGAATAATATCACATGCCAATTATAGGAATAAGAATAACATTCTAAATATACAAACCCCACCCTCATCTCCTTTGTTGCCTCCATATCGACCATTACCCCTCCCACTACCTGTACCCTTCTCACCACTTGATCAATAGCTCACACATTTTTTTAGATTTCAGCTTCCCTGAAGATGCCTACAAGTATATTCGAAAACGTTCGGTATCTAACCTAACAAAGTGGAGATTAAACAGTGCTCGATAATATATTTTTATATTTTATTTAAAAAAAAAATAATCGAAAAATCAAGATGAATTAAAAAAAAAATATTATCAATATAAAGCTTTTGATGGCATTAAAAACTTAAAAGTTTTTTCTACTGTACCGATTTTTATTGATAGAGAAATATTTCGTCTTCAAAAGACACGGAAAACTTTTACTTTTTTTATTGAAAGTACAATAATATGTAAACCTATATGAAATAAAAAAAAAAACTCATATTCAATCTCTGAACACCGATGGCGCATAAGGTACCATTATATTGGAATATACGTCTATTCAAGACTATTCAATATTATATTGACATGAGTCTACTTCCTGGCAACACTGTTCTGCCTCCATCCGGTAAGTTGACTGACTAACGTATATTTATTTAAATCCTATAATTACCCATGTCCCATATGCGTGATTTGTGATAGTATGAAGGTGCCATTTAGTCTGTTGGGTAACTTATATTGATGGTTGTCTAGGTATGATTTTTTTTATTGTCTACTGTGATTTTTTAAGGACCCGGATGCCTTCTGTGGTGTTCTCACTTTGGCGAATATCGCCAGGGCACCAAAATATCGCCAGCCATTTGAACCGTGTGAACAAAATGACAGCTAGTCTGAAACGATAAAAAACCAGTAGAAACGATATCGTCTCGAGTTGACAACCTTCCAACTTTTTCGGCCGATTGAACGATTTGCGCATGCGCAGATGTACGCGGCGTTCATATCTATGATAAAAACTTTATAACCTTTAAATTTTATAATGTTTCCCGCTTCGTGACAGCTGTTATCTTTGTTGTTAGTTTGTTTCCTTAATTAAAAGGTGCCTTATAACCTCTACTATAACATTTTCGACTAAAATAAACACTTCGCGATCTCCATCTCGACGTCCGCCATTTTGAAAACAGTGTCAAAATCAAAGCGCATTTGACAGATCGTTTCTATATCGGTGGACTGTGTGAACAGGTGTGACGATCAATGGATGTCCGGCGAATTATGGTTTTTCGCCTAGCGATATATTTTGAAATTCGCCTGGCGATATTCGCCAAATGTGAACACCCCATTCCATACTTCGTACCGATTCAGGATCATTTTTTTTGAATTCAGAACTCAACTTAATTTCACTTAATATTTGAACATTTATAAATAGGACATTGCATTGAATAGTCCCTGTCTTGTATAATATTTGATTGTATTGGATATGTATGTATTGTCTGATGTAGTGTTCTGTTGATTGAAAAAATAAATAAATAAATAAAAACTTCAAATGATCTAGAGTTTGTGTGTTCACATTGTGAAAAGACATTTTAAACATATTTGATATCAATAAAACACTCATTTAATGAGTTCTCTTGAAAATGTCAAGCTAACTTGACGAAAGCGCTTGAGTATTAATAAATCAATAGTGAAAAGTAAAACAGTATTTTATTGATATCAAATATGTTTTAAATAAAAACTTATTGAATAACGCAACTTCTTAGAAATTTGTTATAAAAGAAACAAAAGTTAAACAGGTTATAACCTATGACATGGAAGAACTTATTTTTATTATTTGAAAAAAGCTGTCATGAAACTAACAAAATTGATCGATCTGTGAGCTTATTGCTATTAAAAAGGTCTAAAAAGCTAACTCCAATTTCAGACTGTCAACCACCTACCCACTACATTTATTGACTACATACATACCTACCTAAATCACTCAAAAACGAGTGGATGGTCTTGAGAAGAATAGAATAGAATAGACTACATACATATTGCTACTTTGAGAAGCATTTTTAACTATTTATAAAACGAGGAGGATGATCTGTTGGTTAATTATATATATTGAGTCCAATAGCTAAACCACTTGTTGGAGATACTATATACTTTACTATATCCTCACACCGTGTCCTAAATGGAGTAGGCAGAGAGAATGGAACGCCATATAAATCTATCCTCACATATTTCTTTCGCTTCTTCTACATTCATACAATTTCTCATACACGCACCTCAAGTTCTCTTACTTAACACACTGCAGTCTTTGAGAATTTGATCGTTGGAGTCGCTAAGGTTGTATAAAGAAACAAATTGATAATTCAAAACCGTTGGTGTCTTAAATAATATGGAAAAATAATTATATATTGTTAAGAGTCAATAAAAATATGGTAGTTAGTCTAAGTTTCACAAAAACGCTTACACAATATTTTGTTGGCTATTAGGTACATAGATCATATAATAAAAACACTAAATAATACTAATGTGGACTACTCAATGTAAGCTTACTTATAAATATATTTGTATGTACATAAATATGTACAATTATTATGTTTGTATAATATTTTGATTTATAATGAAATTCGCCAAGTATAGGATATATTTCGATGATGATGATGTTGGATGATTTCTTTTTATGTCATTTGTTTTCATTTTGCTTCTTAAACTAGTGATGTGTCTCAGTAAGGTAGATAACTGATTGTTCGAAATCAAAGGACCTACAACACCGAAGGTACACCATGGAAGTGTGTCGTTATTGCATATTCAAAAAGAGGTTTGTGAATTTATAAATGTTTTGACATGTCTAGAATAAACTGCTTATAATGGCATCATAACCATTTTATAAAGTGATTCTTAGTATCAAATATTACAATTCAATACTTAAAGAATAATATCACATGCCAATAAAAAGTCCAAACAACAATAATTTTAATGCTCTAATGAACAATGTTCTGTCTATATAAACTTATCTATAGCATTATCTACACCATATTTTACAGAAGTTCAATGCGTGTGATGAACATATAAGTTATCCTTTTCCAGTCGGGTATAAAAGCTAGTAATAAAATAATATTGTTAACATTTATCAACAACAAATAAGGTGCAATATGCTCACGGACAGGATTGCAAAAGCATCAAAAGCGATTGCACCAAGCATAACAATACTGCAAACATACTGCGGGTATATACCAGAACTACTATGATAGTTACAATTAATAAGGTAATAATTAATATCGTTACATATTCATTAATCCGTTATTTTTTAGAAAAATCGCAGTTAATTACAAGGAATCAATTTCGATGAAAATAATTATTGTGGGAAAGATTCCCAGCGATTTTTCAAGGGATCGGTGGTTCCTTGAAAAAACTATTGACTTTAGGGGACCTCTCCTCTCCGACAGAAAGTAACAAATTAAAATTTATTAACATAATATAACATGTATGGACAAATCACACAGATCGAGCTAGTCCCAAACTCATTGATATAAATTTTACTAACGCGACGTTATACATATATACGATGCACTAAACACATATAACATCCAAACCCAGGACGATTTGAAAAAGGTCATTTTTCACATTGCCCTGGCCGGGAATCAAACCCAGGACCCCGTGACTCAAAGGCAAGAACTTTACCTCCGTGCCACATCGGCCGCCATGTTTTTTGTGAGAATAATTTTTGAATATTTTTTAACTGCACTCGTTAGAACACCTTGCAAAGAATTGGCCTCTCACTCTTTCTCATAAGTTTAAAAACATTAAAACATTTTACACCTTAAACTCGGCGATGAGGTTTGAATTTTTGCTGCCATGGAGAGGACATCTTATATATTTATTGCATACGGCTGATCTGTTGGCTACACCACTTGTGTGATATGCTTCGACAGGACAGTAATATTAATAGTAGTAGTAGGTAAGTATTCTGATTATAAATTATTTTACAAAAAAAAAAAAATCAAAATAATATTATAGAAGACGAGTTTTTCGTACCTACTCGGATTATCTCAATTTTTCCAAGTAACTCAAAATGATTCTTTTTTTGAAAATCGTTAATTTACGATTAATAGATTGACAAGTTAATGCTAAGATCTAGTACTAATAACATTAGATAGTTAGGTACTGCTGCATGTACCTCTGTACCACGTTACCACGAGTCTCCAACAATGGTAGATATAGATACCTACTGTTAGTATAGTAATGCAAGAATCTGTAAACATTATTGTGGTAGTGTTGTACCAGGCGGGGCAACCACTGATGGTGGCAATAAGAACCATTGCAGGTTGCTGGTAAAGAATGGAGTCCGCTCTTCACCTAACTAGGCAGCCATGCGGCAAGCAATATCTTGCCAAGGTTACATTTTCATAACACTTTGTATCATTCTATTATAAGTAATTATGTTATACATTTTTTATTTTATTATTACAGAATAATAATTGTTGTAGAGTGAGTGTTCAGAATAGAACATGTCCCCCACTGTTTTCTGTAAATTTTCAAGTGTTCTGTAAGAGACGAGAATAGTTCGTAAAACTTCACTTATTTATTTATTTTATTCTTCTTGGACATCATCATTCTCATAACAAAATCAACAAGTCAGTTTAAATAAGATAAAATGTGTTGATATGCAGTGGCGAGATTATCACTATGTAGTTATTTCTTCCATCTAACCACTTATACATAAGATATTAAATAATTTATGTGGTTTAAATTCAGCAAATAGCTTGCCACCCATCTCAAGTATCTTGCTTTTTTATTGGCACAGATAAGACAATCTGCATGTTTATTACATATTTTGCACATGCGGTTTTTACAGGACACTCGAAAAGTCTCAGGAATAAGTTGGATATTTATTCTTTACCTGGGACTCCACGGAATTAAAATAATATAACTATACCATCATAGCATATCCCACAAAGGGGGTAGCCAGCAAAACAATGCATGTAATAAACATGCAAGCTATCCTCTACGTGCCAACAAAAAATTAAGACTAATTTAAATCTCATTAACGCTGAAATTAAGATGTAAAATGACATTGAGATGTAAAATGTAATAAAAACGACCTCTTTATATTGATTGTATGATTGTATTTATTTTAAATGTATTTCAGTGTAAATTTGTTTGTACAGTGAAGAATAAAATCTGTTTTTTTTTTCGAACACTATATTTTTTATTTTTTTTTTATTTATTTTAAAAAATGGGCAACGTTCAAATAAAATTTTACAAAATATAATAAAATAAAGATTTCACATAATTATTGTATTTTAATCAGCACATCTTTGATTTCATCATTCTTTTTTAACTGCCAGTACAGTACAAAATTCAGAAGTAAAAAAATAAAAACAAAACAAATATAACAGGACAGTCGAAAAGTTACGGAAAAGAGTTGGAGACCAATTCTTTATCGGGATAAAACCACAGGATAAAAACGTATTAAGAGTCGAAAAAAGTACTTTTAAAGGAAAGCTGATCGAAATAGATAATTTTAAGAAACTAGGCTACCAGTTCAAAGCACTCGTGGGAAATAAGTCATTGGAGTAATCTGAATGGGTTAAAAGTTTTTTTTTCTGGGGTCTATTAGATTAAATCTCAACAGGAATATCAGCTGTTTGTTATTATTATTGTTATTATTTGAAGGGACCTTTTCTTTTTACATATATCTAATAATATGTATCTACTCCCCATCATAGCAATAAGCTATAATACTTCTATCGGCACCTATCAATAAATATTTAATAACATATCTATTATAATGTATTCACATCCTGAAGGTACAAGCGAAAATGTATCGAGTCTAAAAATATACGATTTATTTTCTTCTATTACTACTATTAATACTACTATACGATCTATGCAATACTAGGCAAATCTCACTAGTAGGGTAGTCAGCAGACTGTTTGCGTTTTCTTTAAAAAAATGTTTCCTTTAATGAATAGAATGCTATTTTGTGCTGTTTTATGAATAAAAATTAAATAACCTGTTAAAAATAAAATGGCACAAATGTTGGGTTTATTAACTTGAGGCAATTTCTGGCAACTACCTAATCATTATTAATTTACGTTTTTGTATTAATTGTACAATCAATCTATCTATTTGTCTACACTTTCATGGAATATCCCACAAATGGGGTAGCCAGCAGACCAAACTTCGTGTCAATAACCCAGAATATGCGACCGTATACCTAATCGCTGAGTTGGAGTTGTTGAAATTCTTACTATTGATATTTTACGAATTTTGCCTTTAACAGAACATTCGAAAACATACAAAAAAGAGCGGGACAACCTATTCTTTTCCGATCGCTCCACGGCTTAAATTATATGTTAAAATTGTAATTGACAAATTACATTGAAAATTTTTTGGACTCACCTAATTCCATCAATATATAACTGATACACTTTATTGAATACCATCTGTTTATCGAATTTAAATCAAGAAAAGGATTAAATGTTTGTACTTTAAAGCAGGTAAAAGATGAAAAAACTATGTCGACTGGTGGTGAATACCATTATTGAGTGAAAGGCTTTCTATAAACATTTTTTATTCATGTTCTATAGCCTTTACACCCATGAGAACTAAATAATAGATGCACTTGGTCTAGATTTTATAAAGAGGAAACGGAAAAGGGTTAGGAAATCCTTCAAATCGCGTGTTTTTAAAACTTAACAAGTACTTAGTTCAAAAAATTAAGAGGCGTTCCACAAGGTACCCTTTTGTGCCCGATACTTTTAATTTCGTATAATATTTTACTTCCTTGAAATGTTTGATGTCAAACACCCATTTAATTATTTTTCATCAGAAAAATAATGGAACATCTTGTAGGTACTCAGCAACGAACCATCCTGAATCCATCTATCCTCAATCCATTCAGTACAATATGGTGTCTTTTTATTATCAATAATAGCAATAATTGAATGGTGCACCAATAAAAATAGTGTCTCTTTTATGCAGGACTTTCTAATTTACCTCACTTTTATGGTGCATCGTGTTAAATATAGATAAACATGATCAAAAAATAGAAAGCTTAAAAAATATAACTCAAGAAACATCGTAGTAAGCCTTCCACTTTTTTCTTAATGTGTTTGAGGATCATGTAAAAGACACTTGTCTTTGGTTAACCCACTGGGTACCTTACTTATAGGAGATTCCGTGATGATAAAAATAGATAAGAACCTACATGTGCCACCTATATTATTTATAAAAACAATATTACATGTGTTTACACATTGCAATAGCCCATTCATAATATCGAGGGTATGCAACCAAAACGCACTAAGTCAGACTAGTGCTACAAAAGTTGACAAAAACTAATTAACATTTTTCCTATGTTTGTATTTTTTTGCAAAGAATTAAAAGTCATATACTAATATCACCATATTTATTTTATCTTATTTTATTTATGTATGTTTATACAGGTATATTATATTTTATTCATTATGTTAAACTTTTTCACTTTTGATGTATTTATACATTTATTTATTAGGGTTGACTGGAAGACGTTGCCCAGCAACAAGTCCGCCTTTTGGTCCAGATATTTTTTTATTTTGGCCAATAAAGATTTATTTATTTATTATCATAATTAAAGTTCAAATAATACACGGCGAATTCGTATTTATCTAAACAATTTTTTTTTCATTAAACTGCCACTATGTCATCTCAAAACTAAAATGACTTAGTGCATTTTGGTTATATACCCTCGATATGTAGTTTTTTTTGTTAACCCTTTGAAACCTATTTCAATATTTTGATAAAGAAATTAGATATCCTGTTTAAAATAGGTCAAGGATTAAAGGGTTATTATTATCATCATAAACTGTGGGAACAAAAGCCTTTTTTGTTGTTTTTTTTTTTCAACGAGATAAAAGCTTTTTAACGCTACCTGTTTTACAAAATCCATTTATTATATAGTGCATATATAAAAAAAAACATCTTTCACAGTTCGTTGGCATCTTCAATAGGAACACACGAAATATGTAGGGTTAACAGTGTGTCAACAATCATTCTTCTTCTTCAACCATTTTGGGTTTATCGTCGAACATAAGCCTCCCCTATAATCTTCCACATCCTTCTGTTCTCGGCTTGCTGCGTCTACTTCCATTCAACGTTCTTTTATACATCATCTGATCATATAAATAAAGACCTTATAGGTAATTAAGTATTGTAGGTTTTTTTGTTCAGCAATGAAATTTGGCACTAGTTCTGAACAATACTCATACATTAACATTACCAAGGTTCAGAAAAAACGTTCAGTATATTCACATATGCAGTAAAATTACTTGTTGACATAACAACCATATAGACAATTCACACAGATCGAGCTAGTCCCAAACTCAGATACGAATCTTGTATTATGTGTAGGTACTAACGCGATGATAGGTACACATATACAATTCACCAAACACGCATACATAATACATGTAACACCCAGACCCTTGAAAAAGGCCATTTATCATTTTTTCCTGGTCGAGAATCGAATCTTGGACTTTGTGGCTCAAAGGCAAGGAGAGTCTTACCTTCTGCGACGCACCGGCCACGGTTGCACCAGTAGTTTACTTGTTGGCTGATCCCACGAGAATTTCACCCTAAAGATGTACTTTCCCTTAATTTTCCCCTTATGCACTTTGTATGTGCATTCACTGCCTACCCCATTGTGAGAAAGGTCGTGATGGTATAAATAAGGTTGGTTGATATTTTTTTTTATCCTAATTTGAGGAATAATATTGACATAACTGTTCATGATACCAAATATATTATCGTCTATAGTGGGAATAGGTTCAAGTCCAAAATTATAATTTAAATTCGTTTAGAATTTTTGAAGTCAAGTTATCACTCATTTTAAAAAATGCATAGGTATTATTCTTATGTATAGTTTGGGATAGTAATTATTTACATATACGTACCTACATTTTATAGAACAATCGAAATATACAGAAAAGGGTGGGTGGCCATTAAAACGTGCGCAGAAGGGAGACGTGTAGCAGAACCTCTTCAATATCACTATTAAGAGCAGAACTCCCAGATTTTAAAAAATATATTAAATGTTAGTGGCCTGATTAAGGAAATCTTTTTTTTTTTTAAAAAAAAGATATATCTGGGTTTTTTGTTATAAACCCAAATACAACCTAATACACCTTTCACAGTAAGCTACTAAAAGCTTGTGTCGTGAAAGGGGAGTTTGCCGGCACCTGGTATCGAACCACGGACCCCATGTTCACGAGGCCGAGACTCTACCTCCAGGCTACCGACGAACTCGAACTAATAGAGAGTTATTGGATTCCAATCCTCCCGCTACAGACGAAGTCCACCTTCACGACAAAAGCACATTGCTTACTGGTAGGGATTTTGGAGGACAATCGAGTTTGTTTTGAACCATCTAATAGAAAAAATGGAGTAGGTACACTCTTGAGAGACGTTTTCTGTTTCGAGTACTCCATGAATATGTATCACTTTCTCTTTACAGACTCTAGGTTCTGGTAGACATGACAGACTTTTATGTTTATTATGGTAACTGTCATTGTCACACAAATGCACGGATAAATAGGTGGAGTCCTTCGACTCTTGAAACATCCGAGAAAGGCGATATTCCGACAGTATAGATTATAGGTTTTTTTAATGTTCAATGATAGCATTACGTATGCCATTCATAACAGTTTTTTTTAATTGGACTTAATATTATTTATTTATTTATTAATATATCTACGGCGTAAGCCTCTTTCATGTTATACAATACACAAAAAAAAACAAATCAAAATTCTCATTCATACACAGTTGGAGCAAGACAAGAACAAAAATATTGACAAAGAATAAAATACAAATAGGAATCAAATTATAGCATTTATAAAATAAGTCAGATATATTTGTATTTGGACTTGTTTTAATTTCACTATAAGTGATTCATAACTCCACCATCTGTCACGGAGTATACCAATTACAATAATATCTCTCACAGAACTTCCATTTAACCTATTTAACGCTCAATTAGACATGACTTTCTAACAAATAAACAGACAAACAAACTAACTAAAACATTCTCTACGTCTCCTGTGCAAACAAAAATCCCGTAACAAAAAAGTGATACATTTACAAATATAAAATATAGGTCATGAATAACTTATGACTCAAATATTTATTTGTTGCATGTTGTGTATATATTCAACAAGCGATGAGGTATGCCACCCATTCTGTGTGAAATATTTTATATAAGTTAGAAAAAGCAGAGCCGTGGAGCACGCGGAAAGAATCCCACTCTTTTCCGTAAGTTTTTGAGTATCCTGTGCCTTTTACAGTGATCGAAAAAAATTATTTTACATCTAGATGTCAGCGATGAGGTTTGCCACCCATCCTAATGTTTTATTTTTTTTTGGTGGCAGAGAGATGACATCTTTCGGTAAGTTTTGTAAATGAGTGTCATGTAAAGGGAGGTGATCAAAAATAAGTCATTTTACATCTTGAATTCAGTGATAAGGTTTGCCACTCATCATTGATGTCTTAATTTTATTTTTGATACTAAAGAGAAGACATCATCAATGTTTATTATATGCAGCTGGTCTGCTGGCTACCCCACTTGTGGGATATGCCGCGGTGGTATGAAAGAAAAAGCATTTTCATGAATGTTAATCTTCTTATGTTCAGAAAACACGCTTTCGTAAAACGATATAAAACCTAAAAGACGCTCAATATTTTAAAATTCAGCGATTTAGCTTGTCCGTCATTCTAAACATCTTACTGATTTTTACAAATTTTACAGACAAAAATGCGGACTAAAAGTAGGTACTACCACATTTTTATAGCAGATTTATGCTTTGGTTAGCTGGAAGATATTGCCTCCAGACAATAATAAACTCACCAATTGCTCATGATTTTTTTTTTATCAATAAAGTCTTATTTTAATAATTATTACACTATGCCCGTTGGCTGCCCCAGAAGTGGGACAGCCAACGGGCTGATTACATATAATTAACATATAAAATTGAAAACTGCACTCTTCACCGGCGCCTTTGAGACGGTCTAGGGACTGTTAAACAGCATCAAAATAAAATCATCCAAAATCATCATCATCATCATATGCTTATGTTAAATATAGTTTTAGCATTAATGCAGTTAAACCAGCCAAAGCCTATTCGTAAGCATCGAAACACCTTCCCCGTTTTCTGGTATCAGGGAGTTAGTGCAGTCTGTTGGTTGAGCGGATACGGTGTCATGTACCTAATGTAAAGAAATACATTCAAAATACCTCTCCACCACTAAATTAAAGACGAAAAAATGTTTTGACATTCTCGGGTCACATCGAAGATTTTAATTGTGCAAAATCGATATACAAAAAATCGATTATACAGACCACTTTTCTACAAATAACAAATTTAACAACAGTGAACTCAATCTGGGATGCAAGCAAGGAACCTCGACCTTTGCCGTCAAAAGGCCTTGTACTTGACTTCAGTATCAATACAATACGAACATAATTCATGAATAAACAAATATAATATCATTACATACCAATACAAACACAAACACCTTGAGTTTAGTTATACACACACACACTAACACTAAAGCTGATATGCATATAATATAAATTAGAGATGCAACGAATAGTATATTTGACCGAATACTGAATAATTATTATGCAAGATCATGTGCCGAATAACCGAATATTCGGCAAAACAATGGTGAGAGTGTGCGGTAATACCGACAGCGCATCTTCGTGTAGGTACATCATAGACATACTAGACATGCAGCGTGGTACATTTTTTCGAATTTTTTGTGTTCCAACATTAATAATAACAATAATTGTATTATGTTGTTTCACTCCATATCAAATTAAATTAATTAATTTATTAGACAATTGAGGATTAAAAAAATAATGCATCTGCAGCTAACAATGAAATAGCAACAATCTACAAGCTATTAGTTCCTTTCAATTTTAAATTTAAACTATTCGTCAGAATACCGAATAATAGACTAAATATTCAGTATTCGGCCGAATAGTAAAAATGTTGCCGAATAGACAGAATACCGAATAGTTGCCTAATATTCGTTGCATCTCTAAATATAATCTACGTATGTAAACACAGCACACTAATACAATCTTATAAAGCAGTAAGAATAATATAGAAATACCAATAAGTATTGAATACAATATGCAGCAGAACCAGTTGTAAGACAAAGAAAGAAGTACCTATGTAAGAAAGAGATAACATACTCACGTACTAAACAGTGCAGATGTTTCAAATGTGTGGCGCGCGATGTATCTATTAGTTTTTACTTCCCACGATTTGAGGAAAGAGATGATCTGGCTATGGTGTTGAAATAGAAATAATTACGGTGAAAAAAACGTTGAAAAACCTTTTGAAAATACATTGCTAGAAGATTATTTTTTTCTTTCCCATCTTCGTGCTAAAGTGATCTGTCTCAACTGTACAAAAATCCTGGTATGCCTTAATCAGACTATAAGTAATGTTTTGGAAATTGTGACTATCTCTCTCTCTCTCTCTCTCTCTCTGTACCACCACGGCATTTCCCACAGATAGGGTAGCCACTAGACTGACTTCGTGTGATAAATGTGCATGTCGTTTTCTCCATGCCAATAATAATTCATAGATTCAGGATGGGATTCAACATTTTGTTCCTACCTTTATCAAACGGTCACCTCTTCCTGCTTATTTAATAAAGAAGATGCTTGTATCATGAGGAGTAATAGAATATTATTGTTTACTAGCTGATCCGGCAAACGTTGTTTTGCCATAGGTATACATTATTTCTAGATTACATACTAATATCGCTATTAAAAAAGAGGACTTGATGGTAGAAGGGTTAAAATTTAAGGTTGTGTGTATTTTTTAATGCCTCACCATAAAAAAAAAAACTAAAAAATTTTGTTCAAAAAGTAAAAAAAAAAATTGGGTTTAATTATTAGGGGTATGAAAAATAGATGTTGGTCGATTCTCAGACCTACCCGATAAGCACAAAAAAAAATCATTAAAATCGGTCCAGCACTTTCGGAGGAGTATAATAACAAACACAGTGACATGAAAATTTTATGTATTAGATAAAGTTTTAGTTATTTATTCTCTATTCCATGCAGCAAATAAAAGGTCTCTCATTACTTTTTGACAAATTTTCGAGTGCTTTGTAAAATCCAGGTCTTCTAAAAACATAAGACATTTAACAAGTTCGTGAGATATTTAACACCTACAGTCCAGCGATAAGGTAAGCTACCCATCTTGAATCTTATATTGGCACGGAGAGGATAACTTGTATGTCTGTGAATAGACTTACTGAGCCCAATAGAGCCGGTAAGTCTAACTTCTATGGGCTTTTGGTGTTGTTGGATCGGTTATGTGGAATCGCCTACGGGTGCCATTGAGAGACAGTCAGACTGTCACTAGCTTCAGAAGCAAATTGAAAACTGCAGTCTTCACCTTGAGACGGTCTAGGGACTGTAAAAACGGCGTCAAAACAAAATCATCCAGAATCATCATCGAGATCGAGACTATCAGTGAAAGACGGCTCATGCTTCGCTCAGCATAGGGTGCAGACTGATTGAGCCATCTCGATCTCGCAAAACAGGCTTTGGAGATAGAGCGTTTAGTGTTGCGGGTCCCAGATGTTGGAACAAGCTGCCTCTGTGTCTGCGAGAGGAAGTGAATAGAGAGAGTTTTAAAAGAGGGCTGAAGACACACCTTTTTGCTGGGAGTTTCGGGTGATGGATACGATATACAGCGCCCTTGAGGTCATGTTATGAGTAAACGGCGCTTTACAAATATATATTACAATATGCAGTTAATCTTTTGGTTACACAACTTGTGGAATAATCCGTGACAGTATAAATACATAAGACAGATTTATTTATTCGCGATGTGATAAATAAATAAATAAAGTTTGCGATTCACATAATAATATCATCGGCTCATAGTATCTACCAATAATGGACATACCTACTAGCACACTGACCCACTTCTACTAGCGAACTAGACATACAAATAATAATAACAAGCAAGCAAGACACACATTCATACTACAACTATTTGTACCAGTCTAACAGTGACGGTACAAATGCAAATGCCTAAGTTGCGTTTAGTATGTTATTTGAGAATAATATTATAATTTATTGTATTTTTAACAAACCTCACAATGCCGATTACTTATATATTAACATTCAAAATCGAATCTATTTTGTTATCTAACGAACGTTACCTACATTTTTATATCAAAGTAAGTTTATTCTGGAAGTCTTTGTGTTGTTGGTTTCGATATGTATTTCGAGGTTCCATATGCAAATTTTACATGTGAAATCATCATAATTATGATTAACAGGGGTTCATGGTATAAAATGACACATGAATTATTAAAAACTTACTATCTATATATTTATTTACATTTTTTGTATTTACGCTAGCCTGATGATGAGAGAGGAAGCTCTTGGAAGCCAGCTCGCGTCTTTTAAAGCCCTAAATAAATGTTTTATTTGCGAATAATTTAACATGAATTTTCACATCCGTCGGTCGAAAACATCAACCAAATATTTATTGTTTTTTTAGTTATTAGAAATATTAACGTATAAGGCATAGTAAACACAACGGCACCTTATTTGGTGGTCCCCCACTCGGAGCTTGATACCCGAAACCAATCCTTGTCACGAGATTTACTTCAATTAATTTTAAATTAAGCCAACAGCGAGTGTACCAAAGGTTACGAAATTGTCCCTTAAGCAAAAACGATGAAACATTAAATTTTAAACAAGTTTGGTACACAAACTCTCAAAACTTGTTGACCCTACGAACATTTTGATTTGATAAAATATGAAAACAAATGTTAATTACCAATGTCAAACTTTAACTTTTAAAAAAAACTCGATTTTAGCTTCATAATATTCGTTTATAAAAAAGCATATTTCGAAAATTCGGGAAATTTTAGAAATATGCTTTTTTAAAAATAAATAAATTCGAATTCGGGGGTGTGTTTGGTACATTAATGCACGAGAATCCTACAAATTTTCATATATTTTTTTTTAATATTACGAATACTTGGATAGTTATTACAATTATAGAACAAAAAAATCTATTTTTTTTTTGATTTTTCATGGATATTGACCGATTTAAAAAATATTTTTTTTGATAAAATTTCTCATATTTTGAAACCAAAAATCACCACATGCACTCGATTTTTTGAATACTTAAAAAAGTTTGCTAATATTTATAATATTTATATGCTTGATATGATGAATAAAAAATATATATATTTTACAAATAATTTGTATTTTGATATAACAAAGAGTACCTAAATAAATCTCATCAGTCGATTTATTTATTTTTTAGTAAAAAACTAATATAGGTAATAAATATTTGTTTTTTTATTTTATCAAATCAATATGTTCGCAAGGGTCAACAAGTTTTGGCAGTTTTTCTATCAAATTTGTTGAAAATTGAATATTTTTCCGTTTTTGCTAAACGGGGCCCTTAAGCCAACAGCAAGTATACCAAAGGTTACGAAATTGTCCCTTAAACCCCCTACTATGACAGTTTCTCGTGTATGCGTGTCTCATGCTAGAGATAGGGTGATGAGAGATTTTTTTCATTAATGTTATTACTGACAATTGATTACTACTAATTTAATAAATAAAAAATATCAAATTCCTTTTTCAATTATATTATAATGAAATATTAAATAACGATATAATCTAATATTTTTTTGATATTTGAATCTATTTTGATGCTGTAACAATTCCGCAGAGAAAAATGAATTATTAAATAAGTAAACAAATGACGTTACGTCACTGGTGTCTGTTGTATAAAGTATAGTCTGTTATGATTACAACGCACACACCGACATTGTGAGATGTACTAAAAGCCACTTTCCTTCGTCATGACTTCAATATATTATAATATAATGTATGTACAAGAATAGAACCACAAGAAACAACCTACAGTACAAAAACTAGTTGTTATATTTGTATATTATAATATCATGTAGGTATAATACACAATATATAATATTATCTAGACATACGGACATACATACATATAAACATATTATTTTAATAATTATTATTATGATGATCTCTCTTTACTCGCTTCCTTTATGATGAGGATTGTAAACATATTTTTATTATGTAGTGGTCGATGGTTTGATGCGGAAAATCTGCAGTTCAATTTCCGTTGCTGATGTATTCCTTTTCAGCTTAGCTTTTACTCTATTTATTCCACCACGACTTCGTATTGCCCACGATTGAAATAGCTAAATATGGCTTCATCATTCAAATTGAACCTAATTCAGGAGTACAGGTAAAAATCTGTCTCATCCGTTCAGAAAAGCGATTCTGCGCCAATCGAGTCACCTTAATCATCTACCTAATGTCTTCCTCCTTTACACGAGACTTGTCTCTATAAGGAGGAAGTTTTTATCAAATTTAATAGTCTATGTATTGTTATATATCTGTATTGTTTGTTATGTTCAATAAAAATAAATAAAAATAAAATGTCGTAGTCATATAAACGGTGTATTATAAAAGAGGGTCGGAGTAAATGGAAATATAATGAGATCGTTTGTAGTCTGGAAGAAGAGTCTAAGCCTCATGTACAAGAGGTGCGTGGCTCTTTTCTAGGTGCCAGAAAACTCTCCATCCACGACACAAGCTTTTAGCTTACTGTAAAAGGAGTATAAAGCTGTATTTGCGTTTATAACTAAAACCCAGATACATTAAAAAAATACAGTGTTCGTTTTCTATACTAGTATTCGTTTTGTATGTTATACCATATATTACATCCATTCTTTTAAATTTCAACTTTTAATTAATTTAGGCTAAAAATCCATCATCAATCATTCTTTTAACATATCCAAACCATGTATTATTTGTTGACTTTTACGTACATATATATCCATTTCTATGAATATTAATTTAGTGAATATTAATTTAATTTCAATAAGTCTCACAAGTAATATTGAATAAGTCGGTTACGGAATTTGTACCTTGCATCTTCCACTTCGATATTTAATAAAAATGAAAAAAAAAACAATAAAAGAAACACAATGTTTTTTACAAAATTAATATTTCTAAATTAACCTCAATTGAAATACCGTCTCCTCGAGTACATCGACATTGGCCGTCATTGTAACATTCCATTGTTTTATTGGTTATACCCGTTTCGCTCTGACTACACCGGTATATATCTCTTATTTCACTCCATTTCTTTTTCATTGAGTAAGGTCAGACTCTTCAATCAATGTTTGATACTTATTATTACCTATACAAAACGAGATTATAAAATACGTGATTTTTTTTTAAATTTATTCATTCATACCATTACGACATTTTGCCTGAAGCGAGTGAAATACATATTCTTAAAAGTTAAATTTATCGACCGGCGGCTTTTGGTGGAAGTTCATATATTTATTTATTTCTTTATTTTATTCTTCACTGTACATTGTTAACAATAATACAAATTAAAACATTTATCATAGAAAATATCATTTATACAATTCAATGTACAGAGGGCGAGTTTATCGCTAAAATCTTGTTTTATTCATAAATTATGACCTTTCTTTAGCTGGATTTCCACAGGGCTTTTTTCAAAAATGAATCCGAATTTTAAATAAAACCAAAAACAACTCAAATACCTTCCTTCACAATTAGCAACATGCTTGTGTCGTGAAGGTGGAGTACGTTGGCAGCGGGTGGAATCGAACCAGAGGGTTCTCGATTGAAGGTCCGAGACTCTACCATCGTTCACCTGGATACCGCAGAGGTCTGGGGACGAAATTCTACACTTGACAAATCTTGTCCATACTTGAGGTGCCATAACCTGAAGGGCTGACCGCCCAAAACACCCCCCTCCCCCTCCAAATATACATTTTTTTTTATTTTCTTGAATGAATAATTTAATATAAAAAAATAAATAAAAGAGTTATTCTATTTTTTTTATTTAATGTGCTATCAGTACGTAGACTAATGTATTTCTAAAAAATCAGTCGATATGCCAAGTAAATCATTTTTTTCTTTCAATTCATTTTTTTTCTTAATTCATAAGAAAATATTTACACATATTTGAGAAAAATACATTTTCACATTAATTGTTAATAAAGTGTTGGTGTTGCTGAATAGAAATAAAATTTACTTAACTTGGGTTACAACAAAGAAAAGTAATCACTATGAATTTGAGGCGTAATAGTATGTGTGATATAAGTTTTTTAGCCGAGATAAACAAAAGATCAAGCCTCTACCATCAGGCAACCGACAACCTTTTTATATATATAATGAGTTACAATCTATTGGATTGGTCTGCAACGAGTTTGGTTTTTCTTCTCCATTCGTCTCTATTCTCAGCCAATCTTTTCAGCTCTACGTATGAGCCACAGTTCATGTCCCTCTTCAGTTGGTCCATATACGCGTCTCTTGGTCGGCCTCTGCCATTTGTCCCCTCGTTCTTACCTTCCGCGATGGCGATGAGTAGTCCTGGGTGCCTGATGTTGTGGCCAATCCAGTTAGCTCGTTGTTGGCCGATTCTCTTAAGAAGTTGCCTTTTTTCGCCTACCCTGGTTAATACTTGTTCGTTTTCGACGTGTTCCGACCAATGGATCTTCAGCATGCGTCTGTAGAACCACATCTCAAAGGCCGCCAACCGTCCGTATTGATAAACAAATAGATACACAGTATATAAAACATAAAATATCATAAAACCTACCTAACTGGACATGAGCCCATACCAAGCCAGACTGTCGTGAGCATCGTTCATCAGCATATTATTAGGTACTTTATTTTATAAATCATCAGATAGCAACGCCATCGACGGAATACCAAGAAACTATCTCTAAGCATGAATCAACTATGTATGTACATCAATAATAATAATAATAGTCATGATAACTTTCTCCATAGACCACCGCGCACAAACAATGTACGCTATCTCCGCAACAACATCTGCCTAGTGTAGAAACAAACAATGCCGAGTACCTGCATCAGTAAAATAGATACAGTATGACCTTTATTAACAAAATAATCTAATATTTATTACTAGAGTACCTAATCCCTAATGCCTAATTGGCACAGAGACGCTCTGAATGGAGGAGGCTGGTTCCCTGTACTCCCGAGAGGAGCGTTGAGGGCGACGAATGAAATGTGAAAAATTATTTATGCAATTTCATAAATATGTAAATAAGCGCAGGGAATGCTGTGGGAAGAAGTGACGCGATTGACACAGAGACGCTCTGAATGGAGGAGGCTGGTTTCTGCCCTGTGCTCCCGAGAGGAGCGTTGAGGTCGATGATGATGATGCCTAATTTTACCTGGCATCATTCAGGATATAAATATCAAATTGACAAATCAGCACTTGCAGATAGCATAAGTACTTTCTTAAAAAATGGAAAAAATTGAGGAAATAATTTAAAAACTGGCAACACCATGATTTTGTCATTTTTGACAGTTTTATGACCACGTTCTATCATAATATCAACAATATTTTTGATTTCCTAAGACTTCCACATCAGTCGTCGGTAAGATATATAAAATGTTTTTTTATCTTTCCTAATTACGGCATGCATTGAGGACATATCGTCCTTGCATATTCAAAAAGGGGTATGTGAATTTATAAATATTTTAACATTTCCAGAACAAACTGCTTATAATGACATCATAAACATTTTATAAAGTGATTCTTAGTATCAAATATTAAAATTCAATACTTAAAGAATAATATCACATGACAATAAAAAGTCCAAACAACAATTTTAATGCCCTAATGAACAGTTTTTAAAGAGTATGCCTAAATAAAAATGTTTGCACATACCTCTTTTTGAATAAGCAACGACGTTATTATACACGTTTATATGAACGAGCTAAAATATTTATATTTTATGTGGATTTTTGTGCAAAATCGATCTATCAAACTACATAATAATTATTATGTAGCGGATATTCGAAAAACATATCGCGGAACAACTTTGCTAACTATAATAATATAATGAAAGTTGCATTAATGTTTTACAAAGATTTTCCAACATTGAAATTTGACTGTACTTTTACGTTTTAGTACCCACAAAAAATAGTAAACAATTTGTGCCAAAACAATAGCGCGGTACTAATTATCATCTCTATTAAGTTGGTACTACTGAAGGCACTAAATTATAACATTGTAAAGTCGCTCCAAATTCTGTCCCCATTTCACTGATCTGTGACCTCGTGAGATTGTTTGTCTTGTTAAATATACCGTGACCTATGATTTTTACTTTTTATTTTATCTCTGAATATCACACGACCCACTTCTCCAAATTTGCCACTTTTTTAGCGTCAACTATCTCTTGAATACACTCATAAATATTTTGGTACGCACGTGCTTTTATGTCCTCAGTAGACTCAACTCAAGAAAGACAGGTAAAATAATACACTCTATACTAGATCATAATATACTTATTGACATTCCATAACTTAACAAGTCGTTAGTTTAGAAAATTTTAATTTGATTGGGAGTAGACACTATCAACGCCACTCTTTCATCTCCACAAACAAATAACTATTAAAAAAAAAACACGGTTTCATTTAGTTACATAAATATTTAGTTATGGAAAAAATAAAAACTAATATTTATTTATTATTAAATATACGGCATGTGCCATTACAAAGAATATTACAAATTAAAATGAAGATATACATTTTACATAAAATATCACAAAATAAAATAAAAATACAAACTTCACATCCATTAGTTGGTACTTAGAAACAATCCAAAGAATAACTTGTAATAATAGTTAGGAGAGGATAGTTTGCAAATTTATTATATGCAGCTGGTCTGCTGACAATTCAACGTTCTGACTCTGCTGATAGAGTCGTTTTCATAATTTTACGTGACGATGACTCCATCATTAAGAGTCGAAACTTGAAGATGAAGAAGGGAGACTTTCCAGACATGGTAAACACGAAAGAAGAACATCATCTATAGGTAAATGAAGACCGTGAAAGCCAACGACAGCATTAAGGTATGAGTTAATATATCGATGGTTTAAAGCACAAAAGACACATGTCCAATATTTAGATAAAATGAGTTAATATAATTATGTACAAGATCCATTGTAACATCATCTATGTTCTGAGTACATTATTACCAATTATACTTATATCATTATCGAAATAATCAATAAAAACCAAATGTCACACGTCCATAAATGAACATTGTTTTGTGCACAGATGTAACAATATGTCACATAAGATAATTGAGAATGCATTCATATTGGCTTTCTTTTTTCTTAAAAAGCACGTTTCCATGAAGTAAATCTTCTGAATTAATTTCAAAGTAGTTAATTAATTGATCTTCTCAAACTTTGATAACCTGTTTTCTTAAAACTGTCAAATGTGGACATACAATACAAACTGTGCCTAATAGTCTACAAAGCTTTGAAGAAAATCGCACCTCAGTCACTTTCTGAGCTCTATGTTCTCAAAACACCTGCAAGTAGACCTCTACGCTCAGCTAAGACTTCTACCAACAAGCTGGACGTAAGCAACAGAGCAAACAAATCCTGCTTTTATGATAGGACTTTTGGCGTCGCAGGACCCGTCATTTGGAATCGACTCCCCAAGGACCTCCGTAAAATGTAGCCGATAACAACGTTCAGGAGCAAGTTGCTCTTCCAACATAGTTTCCCGCACCCTCGAGATGGATGCTCCATTAAACGGCGCCGAATAAATCATCCAACATACATACATACATATTGTGTCTTATGTGCACCATCGATATAGAATATAAATAATATATACATTACACATATGTTCCATCCAGCATTGTGATCGGTGGTATTTATCATATACAAGTATTACCTAAATATTGTATTGTTTATAATAGGTAATAATAATATGTACAACTCGGAGTAACGGTATTTCTCCGAGTACTCCACTACAATAATTCGGTACTGTCAATATTATAGTATAGAACATGGACATAGACATCATACAGACTTTAATGGTTACCTACTGAGTATCGATACCACGTACCTACTGGGATTGTTAGTACGAGTAGGTACTTTCATTGTAAGAAATTAGTCGGTGCAGCTCACGGAATAATAATCGCGAGATATGCATCACTTGCAGGACAGAGAAGAGTATATTAGGTTAATCATATTTTTGATTTTGACAAAACATTTCAATTATTGATCGAAACTATTTGTATAGGTATTAACTAGGTACACTGAGAAAAATACTCACTACAAATCATTGGTACGTACTATCAGATTAGGACCAGAGATAGTACAAACGATTCATTTGTACAAATCTATAATATCAACCTGTCGCAAACAAATCATTGGTAAATTTACCAACGATCTGTTTGCGAAAAGTTAATATTATAGATTCGTACTAATGAGTCGTTTGTACTATCTCTGGTCCTAATCTGATGGTACGTACCAATGATTCGTTGTGAAATTTCGCTAGTATTTTGTATATGTATATGATACACATACATAATAATAATAATAATAAACTTTATTGTACAAAATATATGGATACAAATAATAAGGTTACATGGTATAAAGGAATAATTTTGCACAATGGGCGAGTTTATCGCAGGGACGCGATATCTTCCAACTAACCCAATACATATTATGTGAACTTCCTTTAGGAGTGACATGACACAGAGTTTCGACGCTTTTGAATCGACTCAAGGCTTGGTTAAGAGTACCTACTTTTGAAATCTAGTCTCCGACATCCAATCGTGTCAAAAATTCATAAAACAAAATAAGAGTAAGTATTAGGTATTTTTGGTTGGCTTGAGCGATTTGTACCATAGCAACGTTCACCGATTCCATAATACTCTCTTCTTTACACTGCAAGTGATGCATATCTTGCGATCGAACCATACCTATCGAAATATATATCTTATAAACACTTTCATAGATTTCATGAATCCAGTTTATGTGAAAACAAAAAAGATAATTTGAATGACAATTGAATACAATTTATTGAATTTAGAATATTACTCAATAGACAACTTATCCGCACAACCAATAGACTGTGCAAACTCTTATAAGTATAATATAGTAAAGGTGTTCCGATGCTTACGAACCGGCTAAGGTTGGTTGAAGTGCACGATAAATAAATAATATTGAGAAAGACGTCTTTTGTCTTATAAAGACATTGTCAATCTCATTGATTACCAACACAGTGAATAGTTTCCAATATCTTTTCTGGAAGCAAACATTCATTCATTTGAACAATCTCAAATATTTCTTCCATATCAAACTAACCAACCTGCTAGTTCGATAGAATCAACATAGTGTGGCGCTAGTTTCTACGTCGCTGTCACTAGTATACCATATTAGACTATAGTGATGGGAACATAATAATATTATTAGATCTATTCATTGTATTGTAGGCACTACAGTCGAACTCGGTTATACTGAGTGCGAATTCAGTAAGATCAATTTTTTTTTTTTTTTTTTCAAATTCAAATATTTTTATTAAAATAAAATTTACAATTTAATAATATTAATACACACCCCATTACTAAAAAAACACATTTATTACATATTTGACCCTCAAAATTGAGCAGTGCTCGTGCTTTGAGGGTTTAAACATATTTTATATAATTTAGATAAAACAATAGCGCTCACCAAACAACAACAAAAATAAACACATATCCACAATACAAACAGCAACCAAATACAGTTTCATAACAAAACTCAACAACAGAGCAGTTGAACAGCTATTTAAAAATATCTTTCAGATTCAATTTAAAACTCTGAATTTTTTTTGTAGAATCATACTTAGATTTTTGTCCAGCTTATTGTACCACACAACACCCAAATGAGTAGGTATAGTGGTGTTGTCCAGCAGATGTTTTTCTGGGAGGTACCTTAATTAGGCCTCCCAGTCTTGGACACGCACCAAAATCATCAAGGCTATAATGAGCATATTAATTACGATTACTACTATTAAACCATCATGCCATATCCCACAAATAGGATAGCCAACAGACTTTAAGATTTAAGTAATAAAAATGTAAGCTATCCTCCCCGCATCGACAAAAAATTAAGATGAGTGGCAAACCTGAACGCTGAATTTAAGATTAAAATATTTTCATTTCTTCGAACATCTGCCTTATAAAGAACATTGAAAAAAACACATGGAAAAGAGTGGGAAAATTCGTGAGATATTCGTTTTAATCAAGAATTAAATATTTAGGTTGACAATCGACCATAGAATTTCAACAGCCTCGAACACAATTACTCGCGTGAATATGTTTGATGTTAGTTGACATGTATGCTCAACAGAATGATGTCGAACATAATAGTTTAAATGAGTAATTGGTAGGATTGGTGAAAGTATCATAGATAAAGTGCACGTAAGCCAGCCTAAGCCGATTCGTAAACATCGGGTCACTTTCCCTATTTCCTACTACTAGAGGGATTTCGCACAGTCTGTTGGTTGTGTGGATGAGGTGTCTGTTGAGTAATGCTTATTAATATCTTCACTCACGCAGGTGTAAAACAAAAATCACCGAAGATCGGAAACTATGTTTAAGATGTTTAAGGCCAAGTTTGAGTGTATTTAATACATATAATAATAATAATAATGCTGCGATCATCAACATTTCGCTTTCACTATTATTTTTACAATAATAACTAGTAACACATATTCCTCTATATTAGGTCGCGTACGGTATACTGTAAAACATAATAAAATAATGATATAAAGTGTAGCGATTTTTTTGTAGTGTGATGTGGTGCTACAGACGCATGCTGAAGATCCATTGGTCGGAACACGTCGAAAACGAAGAAGTATTATAGGCGAAAAAAGGCAACTTCTTAAGAGAATCAGCCAACAACGAGCTAACTGGATTGGCCACAACATCAGGCACCCAGAACTACTCATCGCCATCGCGGAGGGTAAGACCGAGGGGACAAATGGCAGAGGCCGACCAAGAGATGCGTATATGGACCAACTGAAGAGGGACATGAACTGTGGCCCATACGTAGAGCTGAAAAGACTGGCTGAGAATAGGGAGGAATGGAGAAGAAAGACAAAACTCGTTGCAGACCAATACAATGGATTGTAACTCATTATAAAGTGTACTATTTTGAGTTACACGTAACATTTGAATGTGTCGTCCTTAAGGTAGGGTTGCCATATCTATCTAACTGGGACCTCTTCGGAGCACAGATAGAAATGCAGAAATTATTACTACTACTAAATCACGGCACATCCCACAAGTGCGGTAGCCAGCTGAACAACCGCATGTAATAAACATGCAAACCGTCTTCTAAATGCCAACAAAACAACTCAAATGATATGAACATGTTACAAATGATGCTGCGCGCCGGCGCACCCAGCAAAGACCTGTAATCTCCGTAATACAGGAGAGACGATGGTCCTGGCTGGGACATGTTCTGAGAATGCCCAATGATAGTCGGCCAAAAAGAGCGCTGTTCTTCCGTCCGCAGGGGTTCCGTCGGCCCGGGCGTCCCTCTTTCACAATACACCGTTCCTATTACAACGACATCAGAGAGCAGGGAATGTCGTGGAAAGAGGTGACGCAATTGGCGCAGAGACGCTCTGAATGGAGGAGGCTGGTTTCTGCCCTGTGCTCCAGAGAGGAGCGTTGAGGGCGAGATGATATACAAATAATTTTGTACAGGCGTGGTATTTTCGAACTAATCCATCATTAATTGCTTTCATGAGTACCTACCTGGGTATTAATAATAAAATTCTTGGGCAGCAAATATATTTGGGTTCATAATTACAGTAAGTAATCAATAATCATAATAATAATATATAATGAGCTATGATTTCGCAATATATAAATTCCTTTCAAACGATAATACGAATATGTAAACATTCCTAGAAGAGCTGCTTGAGTGAATAATATGTGCGTCATGATTAGGTATCGGTACAGACAGATTTATATTACTGTGTCTACCTATTAGGAATAACGGTAATGTTCAGTAAAAAGTAAAAGCTCACAGGTAGTCACATGATTGTCATAGAAATATTGATAATTACCAATCAAATATATAATTCATCAGAACTTATTATGGTGACTTAAAAATTCGGTACAATTCTAGATAATCGCTATTCACCCTTTATTGTGATATTTCTTAAGATATTGAAGAGAGACCCGGATATCTCAGAAGTTTTAGACCTCTATTTATCAGCACATTCAAACAAAATTGTCCTCACGGGTGTGCCACAGGGCAGGCCTGAAGGGCCGACCAGCAAAAACGGCCGTCGTGGAAATCTTTTATAATACTTCTCTCTTCAATCTCCCTTTTAAGATATATAGTAATTTGTCCGATGAATCATGTTCCCGGAGGATTTTTTTTTTAAATTTTACAATCAAATAATTAATTATTTGCAATTACGAACGCATACGTTTGACTGATTCGAAGGTAAGGTTAGGAATGTCATGTGTACCTTTACATTGCAACACATTAAATTTATTGGATATTCATTGTGACGATGTTTAGGTAGTAGAATTCTAAAATGAAATAAAAAAATACAAGTGTTTTTTCTACTGTATCGTTTTGTTATTATTATAGAGACATCTTTCGTCTTACAAAGACAATGTCAATCACGATTGACAATATAGTAGAAACAAGTTATAGAAAAACATTTGTTTTTTGTTACATTTACTCGCAATTTTTTTTATTTTTCAGGTGATATACCTACTATAGAAATATTTATTTCAAAATTCATAAATTGTGTACCGAGTGTATTCTATTATCAAGAATTTTAATGGTCAATTTTACCTAAAAACAACCTCGATTAATAGATATATTATGGTGTTCCATCAGCATGAGAGTAAAGTATATTATTATAAAATCAAGAGATAGATAGGCGAGGAAAAATTTATTATTGATGATAAATGTTGAATTTCCAGGTAAAGAAAGTGATATAAGGAGAAATTAAATCTTAAAGTAGGTCACTGATGTCTGCGCACAAGATAGTATGTATTTATGTATGTAGTTACTCTCGTGACGATATCCTGGTCACAAATGTCCTGTTATGAATATTTATATATAGATATACCACGCATCCAACTATATGCAAACTCAGAATGACCTAAATAACACAAAACAGGTTTTTTTGTTTCAACCCAAACAAAGTTGGTAGATACCACAGATTATATTTTTAAAATTTTATTTGTATTCTCGTGGTGATGGTATATTATATCGACTGTCCATAATTTCTCTGGGATCGCATTGGCCGAAGGCTGTAATGGTCCCAGTAGAATATGGTGTTGTTTTAATAATAATAAGAGTAGATGACAGGCTCAAATACAGCATGCAGGAGGCCGTACTTCTATCGTCCACCAGGATAGTAAGAAGGTTTTTGTCCCTGTAGCTCTGTAAGTGATCTCCCATGATTGTACTATTTCATAGAACATCATGGAAGAATCAACTCGAATAATGTTGGGGTTCTACATTTTGAATATAAATTTATTTTAATATTTTATGGTTTTTGTTATTTAATGTTATATTTAAATTTTATTGTTAATCTTATATTGTGTTCAAAATGTAGATTCTTATGTAGTTTTGTTAAATAGATGTTGAAATAACTTTATTTGTCGGATATTTCAGGAGTCCAAGGACTCCTATTTATCCGTTTAGGTGACAATTTACTTTTATTTCAACTCTCTCTAGTCTATCACCACTATACCAATGTTGGTAACTCCCACCCTACCACGTCAGTGGGCGGGGGACCCGGCTGACGTAGCAGATCCCATCTTAAATGAGATATGAATAATAATAATAATAATTCAACAAACCGAAAATTTGGATTATTTTAATTTTATTGGTAATGTAGGTACACAATCAACGCCGCTCTTTCATTTCCACAAATAAATAACTAAATATAAAAAATACAGGATTTGTTATACATATAAAATATGTATTAATTGTGTCGGAGCACGTGTAGTAGAATTCCATAATTATGTAAATTTAAACAAGTGTTTCTTTCTACTATAGATTATAAATCGTGAGAGAGGCGTCTGTCTTTTTATCAAGTCATTATCAACCTATGCTCTTATGATTAATAATGAATTGATAAGTCGAAAGACGTCTCTCTCATGATTAGTAGAAAGAATCTATAGTAGAAAGAAATACTTGTTTCACTTCATCTTACTAATTAAATATTTAGTTTTGGTAAAAAATAATGAGTAACCTATTTTAAATTCCACAAATTAATATTTTGAATTGTTTAACTATTGAATGGAACAAATACAACATAATATGTATTGGCTGTTGGCTATTGGCTGTGTATTTGATTGGGCTTTGTAACTCATATTGGATTGGTGATTTTATTTTGATTTCTAGTATTTTGGGATTTTTATTTTTAGATTTACTTTGACTTTTTTAAAAAAAATTTAACTTTTACTTTTTTTCTCAAGAGTAATGAGACTGAAAGACTGATTTCTAGTATTTTGGGATTTGTTACTTTTGTATTTTTTTTGAATATTGTATTATTATTGTTTTTAAATTTACTTTGACTTTTTTAGAAAATTTTAACTTTTTCTTTTTTTATCTCAAGACTAAGACATTTCTGGTAAGAGTGGAATCTTCGCTGGTCCACATGTTGAGTGTATTAATTGTTAACATATTATGTAATGACTGTTTGATTCTTTAATATTGTAAAAATAAAAAATAAAAATAAAATGTAAAGAGTTGGACACCAATTTTTTGCCAGGTCCTCCACGGATTACTAATTCTACGAATTACAAGTGTTTTATTAAGTAATTATATTTGTTAGTATGTATATTTGTATTAACAGTAAGTTTTGTTGAATATAGGTGATACACAAACACAATATTATGTTAGTTACTGTATTATGGTGGTTGTAATGTGCCGGTGTGACCTACATAGCTAGTGCTATAGAGAATACGTCAGAGAGTTAAAATCAAAAGTATTTTGTGTAGGCCGATAAGGCTTCATCGGCTCACTATAACGGAAATACCTGGGTGCTACTACAGAACGTCGACTAGAAACGCAGAACTAATTTTCTCAGAAAACAAGTTCCAAAATTAACAGTAAGACAATAAATAAACGTTGGCGTTTCTTATGTTTATTTATTTCTATGTATAATTTTTCAAAATTGTATATTATGTTGTGTATAAAAGAAACAGCCAATAACGAGCTAACTGGATTGACCACAACATCAGACCGAAGCCAGAAATAGTAGAGGCCGACCAAGAGACACTTATATGGACCAACTGAAAAGGGACATGAACTGTGGCACATGTGTAGAGCTGAAGAGACTGGCTGAGAATAGGGAGGAATGGAGAAGAAAATCCAAACTCGTTGCAGACCAATCCAATGGATTGTAACCCATTATATCTCTCATAGTAATATCACCACGGCATATCGTACATGTAGGATAGCCAGCAGATAAGCTGGATGTAATAAACATGCAAGATATTCTCCCCGTGCTAACAGAAAACACTATAATTTATACAGTCAACCGACGATACTTGGTCGAAGTTCATGATAAATTAACAAAAAAAACACTTTGAAATTTTTGATATGTTCCATCTTTTACTTTCTATTACAACTACAAAACTATTCAGTATCAATTTACTGTAAAACTTTCCTGAGATTACTAATAAATATACATAGACAGTTAACGACCAAACCTATCAAAATAAGCTCATAACAATTTTGAATTCAATTTCTAATTATTAAATTCAGTATATCCCAAAGTAAGTGTACTAATAATATTATTATGTGTAACAACTCTCAAATCTAACTGTTAAAGTAAAACTTATAGAAAATAACTGATGTGTTAATTACCAATAACTGATATTAATATAATTATTATCTACAAAATATGTGTATTAATTTTATCAATAAGTATTAATTAAAAATAAAACACACACATATTCGTATATACTATGTTAAGATAGGTTTCTCAGTAACCTCCAGTTGTGTCTCGTCTCCATGCCTACTGGTAGGGGGCTTACTACGACGTTTCGATGAAATATCATTCATCATCTTCAAGAGGAAGACATTTCAATGTGCCTGGAGGTCAAAGCGATCCTTCAATTGAACATCCAAATAAGACGACAACAATATATTCTCAATTTCCCTTATTAATTCAACTTATGTCACGTGAAATATATCAATATCTCCTCTGGAAGTCAATGCGATCTCTGAAGATAACACTAAACAATCAATTCAACTGGACATCCAAATGACACAACTACAATATATTCTCAATTTCCATATATCACGTGAAAGATATCAATATCTCTAGTTAGATATTAAACATTTGAACAGGCTCTCCTACAAAATGTTTCACTGGAGACGGTAAAATGGTACATAATCCTGAGAAGATCCATACGATATTGTTCATTTTTTTAAATGTATCTGGGTTTTTTGTTATAAATCTAAATACAACCTTGTACACCTTTCACAGTAAGCTAAAAGTTTGTGTCATGAAAGGGGAGTTTGCCGGCACCTAGGATTGATCCACGGACTCCCTGTTCATGAGGCCGAGACTCTACCTTTAGGCTACCGTCGAACTAAATATGAAAACTTAAAAAAAAAAAACATTATTTTTAAATTTATAAGGGAAGGTACCGCGTCAACGCTTCAAAGGAGAAACCGTCGCTGGTTGTAAGACGGATCTGGTTGATTACACAAATTTCATTATTTGGTCTAATAATTAATACATTTTAATAATATTATTTACAATTTTACTAATACTTTAAGGTATTAAAAAATAAATAATTTAATATAATAGTAAATAAGTGATGATAATAATAATAATAATAATGTTAAAATTTCACCAGAAACTTATTGGTAGATATACAATACAGTTAACCGGATTATTGTAGATATTTCGGTAAACGGTTATTTTAACCGGATTATCAGAATCGAGAGGTGTGAATCAAACAAGAAAGTATGTTACTATTTAAATTCATTTATGATTTATCTATTAACAAATCAATAAACAATATATATGTACTTTTATTTCTATATTTAACACTGTCTGTGTAGTCAAGACTTAAACCACTTTTTAACTGTAAGCTTACAGGTAAACTGTAAAATGCAAGCATTCGTAAAACTTGACATACAAGACATTTTGACTCTCCAATTTCATAAACTAACGATTCTAAATTTAAATATTCCAAGATATGTCACGTTATTTTGAAGCAGAATGAGAGTCTGCAGAAAAACTCAATGCAAATGTGCTCCTAACAGATTTTTTAAAATTTTAGAATTTTTTGTTTGTGGTTTGTGGAATTGGACGAATATTTAGAAATATACACGGCAAGAAGCCTTTTATTTTTATTTATTTATTTATTCATTCTTTACTGCACATTGATTAAAAACAATTACCTACATAAAAGGTATACATTCAAATTAAATACAATCAATATATTAACATAAATTTTTAAAATATTAAAAAATAACAATGACATAACCATGGGTATAAAATTACTTAGTGTCGAACGATCAAACAGTAACCAGAAAATTATGTATCAAGAATAAATAATTAGTACAGTACTCATATAAATCGACAATATTTACATGCAGCTGATCTGCCTTTGGCTACCCCACTTTTGGGATATGCCGTGATGGTATAGTAGTAGTAGTAGTAGTAGTAGTAGTAGTAGTAGCTGATCTGCTGGCTACCCCACTTGTGGGATATGCCGTGATGGTATAATATAGTATAGTATTTACACGATCACACAAACAATATCAAATAATAATAAATAAATATCATTATTTGATATTACTTTATGCATGCGCTAATGAGGTAAAAATATAGATTTTGAAAAAAATTACAAGTATTTTTATTCTTTACTGTACATTGATTATTATTATGAAATGTGTCTGAAAAATCTGAAAAAGGTATTTAGGTGAAAATAACTGAGTGTATTCTCGTTTTATTGATTTTTATTTTTGTTTTGTTTTTTTTACATGTAACTCTATTGATATTAACTTTAGGTTGGATATTATATACCTAGTTGTGTATGTTTTGTTGCTGAATTTAAGATTTAAGAATTACCCTTTATCCTTCAAAGCACGAGCTCTGCTCAATTTTGAAGGAACAAATAAAAGAAAAATATATGTTTTATTATTATTTTGTATTGATTGATTATTGTTTTAAGTGTATATTTTTTACTGAATAAATATATTTGAATTTGAATTTGAATTATTACTGACAATAAGACAATTCTTACAAGGATAGGTAAGGATAAGGACAACTGAAGGCCAACGCGATTCCAAAAGATAACCTTAAATGATATCCAGACGACAACACAACAAAAATATATCTTCAATTTTCCTATCCTTAAATCTGTGGTATTATGGCAAAAGTTGATATAGGTTTCCAGATTTGATAATCATAGTTTTCAAAACCTAATTTTTTAACTTTGTCGTAGAAAAAATGCTAAAATAATATTGTTTACCAAAAAAATATAAATATTAATATGAAAAGACAATGATTTTATATGCTGATAATAGTAGAGTTCGTTGGTAGTTGTTTCTAAATAAACAAATAGTAGAATAAAACATTTGTTTTATTTATTTCACATTAATCTTAATTTTTTCTTATAAATTCTGCATACGTCATGTCAAAGATATCAACTTTTCCAGCCAGACCATTAAACATTTGAATAGCCCTTCCCACTGGGGAGTTTGACAATATGTTTGTTCTGCTTTGAGGCTGGTTAAAAAAAATTGTGATGCCGAGAACGTCCATATGCATCGGGAACTTTATATTGAAATTGTTCAGTATTATTGGATTAACGGGCTGTTTCACCACCTCTGGATAAAGTGCCAGATAGCCAATCCAACTCAAATCTAACGGATAAAACGAAAAATGCGTTTTACGACTCCCTGACAGCGCTATCCTATAGATAAAGTTCTAGATAAGTTATCCGGCGGATAAATCTTAGATAGTGTTAAACTGTCAAAATTTGTTTACATGTGCGTTGCCTAGATATATTCCTAGGCAACGCACGATATATTTCAACCTACGTGCATACATTCATGCAACAAAAGCATGAAATTACAAAGTTGCCACTGCTATCTGGCGGATAACAATCCGTAAGAAATCTGTAGGTGGTGAAACGCTCGCTTCAGTTTATCTTGTAGATAAATTTATCCTAAGGATTGTTATCTAGAACTTTATCCAGAGGTGGTGAAACAGCCCGTTAATCTGATTGTATGTCATGCAAAGTATGTCGTTTACAGTGCGATTATTATTAGTATATTTCACTTTCTGTTGTATTTTTAAAGCATAATATTAACCTACCAAAATTACAAAAATGGTGATTTCTCGAATATAAGAAAGACATTTCTATTTGTCGAGATATAGAGCTGGACATAATTTCTTTACCGGGAACTCCACAAGATAATTTTCAAGTCATGCTTCAATAAATAGATCAATTTGATAACTTACTAGGTATGTATACTTAGATATAGGTTGAATGAGATAAATAAATAGATAAATGTTTTGGTGGTAAGTATATATTATTATATTACTGAATACAAGTAAAAGTTATCTTTATGTACATAACCTAGAAATGTATCAGAATAACTGGGCTCTGCTCTCAATACCAATATAACATTACGGTACAGTCCAACTACGATAACATGACAATTACAAAACATTATTGCTATAAATGAATTCAATGAAATTAAGTTTTAAACTACTATAGATGACTCGTACACATTGAATTGCTCAGAAAAATGGACATTAATATTTTTGCCTAGTCTGAGGATCGAACCCACGACCCCTCGCTTGCAAGGCGAGTGTGTTAACCACTAGTCCAACCTAATGAATTAGGTACATACTAGTTAGGTATATTATATATACCGTGTGTACGTGGTAGATACATCAATGTGAACTTCCTTAAGGATAGCATGATACAGAGTCTCGATGCTTACGAATCGACACAAGGCTGGTTAAGAGTACTCTTTAAACCCGGGTAACGTTCCCAATTCCTCTATATCATGCATGTCACATGTTTTCAGAATTTTTTGAAAGTTATATATATACTACAATCAGCAAATACTTTCACGTGTAAGACGATTTCCTATGCTACGTCCCTCTATCGCAGTTCGGTTGAAACACACAATATTTGAAGCCTCCAATCCTTAAACTCAACATTGTTCATTTAAGACTATATGCCGCGAATAGATGGCGCTTTAGGCGTGTTATGCCAAGTACTTAGTCAAATATTGTTGTCCATACTATAACCAGTTGAATACATGATTATTGTAACACAGTCTGTTGTGTTGAAAGCTGGATTTTCACTTGCTCAGAAGTGTGGATGTCAATGAAATTAAGTTTTAAACTACTATTTTAAGGACTAGTGGTTAACACATTCGCCTTGCAAGCGAGGGGTCGTGGGTTCGATCCTCAGACTAGGCAAAAATATTAATGTCCATTTTTCTGAGCAATTCAATGTGTACGAGTCATCTATAGTAGTTTAAAACTTAATTTCATTGACATCCACACTTCTGAGCAAGTGAAAATACAGCTTTCAACACAACAGACTGTGTTACAATAATCATAAATGAATTCATCTAATATTTACGAGAAGTTAGATAATCATGGGTGGGGGAGCACCCGGCAAAGAATTGGTCTCCTACTCTATTCCTGTGAAAGTGTCCTGTAAAAGGCAGGTATTGCCGCCACCCGTCATGAATGTCTTAATTTTTGTTGGCACGAAGACGACCGGTTGCATGTTTATTACATGCAGTTTATTGTCTGCTGGCTTCGCCACTTGTTGGATATGCCGTGATGGTATAGTTGTAGTAGATAATCATACCAAATTTCTAATATTGCATCTAATATAATATTTAAGAATATATGGATGTATAGGTGTTGGTTACAAGATATTGCGCTTCTGCGATAAACTCGCCGCCCATTGCACAAAACTATTTGGTCCATTATTATCTTGTTTATGTTTATTTTATTATACACATTTTTGTGTAATAATGATTATTATTATTGTGTAAATAAGTAAAAAAAAAACTTTAATATGAAAATGGGTCAAAACATTTTTTTTTTCAAATGATTTTTCTTAATCTGACTTTCTGGAGCTTACGCTTTCATCGTCAGGCTTACATAAAGTTAAACAAAAAAACAATTTACAAGGTAGAATGTCCAGAGGTCCTGGAAGGAGCAATGGAAAAAGATATCTGGAAGAAGTCCGTAGGTCCAATGGACTCCCAACCCAACTAGGACAAGGGGAATTAATGTATGTTTGAATGTAATTTATTATTATTGTCCTTACGTTAAGTTCCGTGTTAAGTACAAACTAAACAATTTTTTATTACTAATTTAAATGAACTTCAACCATGTTCTAGCGGTCAAAAACATTGAATATATTAAAAAAAAAATGTTTTAAAGTTTCCAATAATTTTCCATTTTACTTAAGTTCGACTGTATTTGTATGAATGCGTTTATTTTTAGTGGTACATATTAAATTCTGCGCAACGGATATAACAGTACACGCTGCTGCCTTCGCTTCCGTCACATTCATATTAAAATAATATAGACAGATGATGATTTTTATCTATTTAGTGCTTGTAAATTCCACACTCCGGCATCCGAAGTGTGGAAGAGCTGTTCCGAGCAGCGCAGGACAGGGACAAGTTCGCCGAGGTGATCGCCAACGTTGGGGGGACCCGACAAGGCACTTGAAGAAGAAGAAGAAGTGCTTGTTTATTTATTTATTTCGTAAAATCTATCTTTTTAATTTTTTTATTATTATTTTTCAATTTTAAATTAACAATTAATTTAAATAAGAACGAGCGATGAGGATTGCCACCCATCCTGAATGTCTTGATTTTATATTGGTACGGAGAGTACAGTATGCATGTTTATTACATGCAGCTTGTCTGCTGGCTACCCCACTTGTGGGATATGCCGTGATGGTAAACTACTCGTAGTAGAAGTAGTAGAAAATTTATAGTGAATAAAAACATTTTAATTAGTAGGTATGCGTGAAACATCACGTATAAGACGTTTTACATCTTCAACTTACCAGTGATATGGAGTCCTGCCACCCATACTGCATGTCTTGAATTTTATTGGCTCAGAAAAATTACTTCAATATTTGTTACTTTCTGGCTGCCGACTCGTGGGAGATACCGTGAGTATAAAGATAATATATGTATGTAGATAGATAATTAATATTATAATGTTAGTGGGTCCACCGCCCATAATCGTGGTAGTATCGGAGATGCCAATACTGGCATAGTGGTACTTATGGACTTATAAAAAAAATCACACGTCACTATCTCAAATGGATAAATAGATGTCCTTGGACTCTTGAAATATGCGGGAAAAGGGGTTATTTCTACAACAGGTATAATGATATTTGATCTAAAAGATACCTATACTTTTAGTTTCGCCCGTAAGGTACTTGAGGGATTTGTTTATCGATGTTATTTTTTACAATTAACAATTTTATGATTTTATTTACGTAAATTCAACATACGTCACAAAACCTCACATAATATAAGACAACCAACATCTGCATGACTAGCCCCACTCGCTCTGAAAATTTTATTTTTTGTTGCCACGGAGAGGACAATCTGCATATTTATTACTAAGAATAGTATGCTGGCTACGCCATTTGTGTGATGTGCCGTGATGAAATAGTAATACAATTATTTTATATTTAAAAATGTATCTGGGTTTTAACGAAAAAATAAAACAGGTGTTTTATTCTACTAAAGATTATATTTTGTGAGAGAGACGTCTTTCGTCTTATGAGGACATTGTCAATCATTGTGAAATGTCCTCATAAGACGAAAGACGTCTCTCTCACAAAATATAATCTTTAGTAGAATAAAACACCTGTTTTATTTTTTCGATATGGAATTCTACTACCTTAACACCGACACAGTGAATATCTGGGTTTTGTTACAAACCCAATTACAACCTTACGCAGCTTTCACAGTATGGTGAAAAAGCGTATGTCCTAAAAGGGAAGTTTGTCGGCACCTGGGATCGAACCCCGCATTTCTTGTACATGACGCCGATACTCTACAAACTTTTTTTACGTGGTGTTTTTTTTTTACAAAATTTTACTTCGTTATTTCAATTTCACAATATTTCATCTTAATAATACGGACATGACATTGATTTCTGATCAATCTGTTATTTCTAAATATACACAACACTACATGTATATTTAATAAATAAGTAGGTAAATCAATTAACATGTTAATAACAGATAAATAACAAACCTAACATATAAAATTCATCTGTACACTAGTTAGTTAGTATGTAATATTATGTTTGTGTGTATTTATGAGGTTCGCAGTTGTATTTGTGTGTTACTTTCACTTATGTAGCTAAAATTACGGTAAATATACGATGCCTATATAAATAATATATTATACACTGTACATATATTTATTAATTGTACAGTATTATTATTATATGGGTACAGTAATGTGGAAGCATATATGTATGTTGTTAGATACACAGTTATGCATTTTACATATTTTACCAGAAGTACATAGTAGACAAATAATTATTTGTTGGAGTTGCTCTTCATTGATTCATCAATGGATTACTTTGACATTACTATTTTTTATATTCATGGTCGGAACACATCGAAAACGAAGAGGTGAAGCGAAAAAAGGCAACTCCTTAAAAGAACAACGAGCTATCTGGATTGGCCACAACATCAGGCACCCAGGCCTGCTTATCACAATCGCGGAGGGTAGGACCGAAGGCACAAATGGTAGAGGCCAACCAAAAGACGCTTATATTAACCAACTGAAGAAGAACATGAACTGTGCCACATACGTAGAACTAAAGAGACTAGCTGAAAATAGGGAGGAATGAAGAAGAAAATCCAAACTCGTTGCAGACCAATCCAATGGGCAGTAACCCATTATATACTGTGGAAATCCAATTTTAATTTTGCTGGTGGTGTTAGTGAGCCACCAAAGACATCCACTCCTTCCACGCGATGCGAGCATCAAACATTATAGAGTCTGAACAATCTGCTGATTGGATTGTTGATTCTCTCTGCTCACTTCACACATGTGTTGGAATATGCCGTGATGGTATATATAATGAGTTACAATCTATTGGATTGGTCTGCAGCGAGTTTGGACTTTCTTCTCCATTCCTCCCTATTCTCAGCCAGTCTCTTCAGCTCTACATATGAGCCATAGTTCAAGTCCCTCTTCAGTTGGTCCACGCGTCTTTTGGTCGGCCTCTGCCATTTGTGCCTTCGGTCCTACTTTCCGCGATGGCGATGAGCAGTCCTGGGTGCCTGATGTTGTGGCCAATCCAGTTAACTCGTGTGATGTAAATTATTAAGTATTTTACAAAAGTCAGTCCTCTACGTGCAGTTACTTTCTAAACTAAAAATTTGAGCACGATTGGAATCTGGGACCCCACCCAATATTTCCGAGCTGCCAATTATATTTTTTTAAGTAGGTACTTATTACACCTTACATTTTTTTTCATTATTTTCACCTTTCTTTAACAGGTACCTGGTACCTATATTACTACAAATTTAAATTGCAGCTGACGACGTAATTACACATGTAAATATTGTAACTCAAGGTTGTACATACGCACTAAAGATACATTGTAATTTGCACATTGCAAAATACCCTTTGGTGATTATCTTGTACCTACTTTCTTTGCAAAGGTAGGCAGTCTCCCTCCTTCGTATGACGTTTCAACGGGAGCTATGTCCCTTTTGGGAGGATTTAATGTTTTCACACCATTCGGACACTGGTGACTCTCGGGCTCGCACCCTCTGAACGCCAAATAACAAGTTTCTGGACATTCCACCTCGGTCTTCTGTTACTCACCAATTTATATAAAATATTTATTTATTCGATATTATTTCTGTTTTATTACTTGTGTTATTCTTGTCCTGATTTGTGTCTTTTTACTAAATTGTTACATACCTCGTGCCGTACCTGGAGATATGTTTCTCCATAACTACACACACATGCACAAACAGGATTTAATGTCGCATTAAAGCGAGAAATGCTGCCCCGAGGGAGCACTCTAGATATAGTGGCCACACACCAAAAATGTTGGTGCAAAAAGGGAAGGGAAGAAATGGGAATATGCCTTCCTCTCTATGCAGTATCGTCAGTTACTTGAAGGGGATATTAGGCTACCAAAGAAATTAAGTTTTTGAAGGCGAAAAAGTGAAGTTTACGTCCATCAGACATGAAAACCCATCGATTTGTGAAATAAGATGAAATAAGAACGTGCAGATTTGAATTGTTACTATTTTATATTTAATTAAATAAACATACTTTCAAAGGGGGCATTGAAGAGAGAGTGTTGCCTAAAAGATTCCTTCGATGGCGGATTTAGCCGGTTGGCCCTTCAAGTCTGCCCAAATTTGGCCGGCCCGTGAGGACAATTTTGGTTTGAATATGCGAATAAATAGGAGATTACAACTCCTTAGATATCCGCGTGAAGAGAAGTTTCTCTTCAATTTACTGATACCCGAAAAAATATCGACATCTAAGAGTACCTACGCGTGTCTGGTGACTCTTTCTCTTTGCCTACCCCACTATAGATAAGGTAACTTTAGAAAAAAAATACACACAACAACATATTTATCAACTCTTTTAAATCCTATTATGTTAAAATATACCTATATGCAAATTAAAAACAGATAAAATTTCATGTAGATATATCTACTGCAAGTATAACATAATAATAATGCGTACATACTTCATAGTATAAAACAGTTATAACTACTAACGATATATAAATGCATGTACACTACGGCACGTGTACTGTCTGCGTACAGAGTCGCTAAACATTACTGACCTACAAACCAGGCGATCTATTGTGTCGAGCCCTTTGATACTAGCTATAACGCTACATACACACATACGTAAGATAGAAATATAATATACAAACAATTAATATAATAATTATTCTATTAGATACAACATTTTATTGCTCACAAGTTACGGAATTTAAAAGTGTATGGACTACTTTTTTCAAATGATATTTTAAGCACTTTGTTTATATTTTCGGTATTAACTATATAATAATTTCTAGACATATTGATATTGTTCTAGATATATTCGCATGGAGAGGATTATCTGCGTGTTTATTAGCACAGTTAAGATGGTTTAGACATGTTGAGCGAATGCACGATGAAAGGGATGACGAAGAAGATGAATTTATCTGAAAGAGGGGGTGTGAGAAAGCGCGTAAGTCCAAGAACCACGTGGATCAAACTCTTAAGGATGGCCGCTTGTTGAGTATGTATGCGTGATGTATGAGAAACTGGATGAAAGAGCAGGGATGCACAGACTTATAGGGAACAGGGGCCACTCGGGAAGATTATGAGCCAAGGACGGGCCGCTATAAGAAAATTAGCACTAGAAGTTTTAATACTGATTTTTTTTTAATACTGGATTTTTTTAACATTATATAATTCGTTGGCGGGCCGCAGACATACTCACAAAGGGCCGCATGATGTCCGAGGGCCGTGGCTTGTGCATCGCTGATGTAGAGGAAGCGAAAGAAGTATGTAAGGATAAATCTATATGGCGTTCCGTTCTCTCTGCCTACCCCATCTAGGACAAGGCGTGAGGGTATAGATAGATAGATTATTAGCACAGTCATGCAGTTAGTACACTGACTGCCTCACTTGCGGGATAGGCCGTGATGATAATATAGTAATAGTATTCGATATAATACTATTTGATGACAGTTATATACAAAGTATCATTTCTCTGTGTATATTTAACCCTTGTACCTGATGTTAAAGAGCGTGGAGGTTGACACACTTACTGTGTGAGTGTGGAGTATTCAGAGCGCACCAGTGCATCGCGATATTATTGTCTCGGAAACATTTAACTTACAAATATAGTATCAAACCACAACTATTTTCTTAGTATTAATACTCGTATAATATTATTATTATACCATCAAGCCGTGGAGCACCCGGCGAAGAATTATTGGTCTCTCACTCTTGTCCGTAAGTTTTCGAGTGTCCAGTCGGCCTAGTCAAAACACATTTTAGCTTTACGTTTTCGTTCAAATGTAGACGACGTTGCGAGAACGTGTTCATTTTCGTAGCTACTTGTGTATTTTAGCTACGAAAATTGACGCGTTCTCGCAACGTCGTCTTGTTTGAACGAAAACGAAACGAAAACGTAACGCTTAAATGTGTTTTGACTAGGCCTACAGGTCATTATGTATTGTCAAATATTGTGTGACGTAAATTGTATGAAATATCGTCCCTCATCTGACTAACTGTCGTAACTGGTGAAATGTAAATTGTTCAGGAGAGCATTTTTAGTGTTTTGGCGTGCATAGTTTCGTCTCTCCCAGCTATACGAAAGACTCTAAATGTATTTCATTATTTTATTTGTATTTTTATGTATCTTTGAATCGTTTTTATGATAAATTAATTTCCATAAGTATATTGGATTTTTTTTTATGCGCCGTCAAAGTAGATAGGACCCTTTGTGAGATTTTTTTTTCATGGCCATATTTAGTTGTGCTCAGATAGGACTTAACTATTTTAAGAGTCAAAGGTTAAAACAAAACGATTTTATAATATGAGAAAGTATATTAATTAACAAGAGTGTTTACAATGTAATAACAGCAGTTTTATGGAAAATAAAATGATAGTAAATCACTAAAAAATAAATTAGTATACAGATTATGGTGTTCGAGAGTTCTCATCCTCATCATCAGATGTTAATAAATTAAATTAAATTCTATCTTTTCCCTCACGCCGTATCCCAATTGGGGTAGGCAGAGAGAACGGAACGCCAATTAGATCTGTCCTTACATACTTCTTTCGCTTCCTCCACAGTCATACAATTTCTCATGCACGCACGTCGGTTTCTTTTACTCTAAAATTAAATTTCGTGATTATTTTCAAAATAACGAATTTAGTGATGGAAGGACTTATAAAACTCAGAGCCTCCTTGAGTAATCTTATCATCGATGTATCGCCAGTAGTCAAAGACATCAAGTCAGCATATTTTGCCTGGGAAATTTTAGATGGAGTGGATTTGAGTCGAGAAATCTCGTTATGCAATATTATTTTAGATACTTGTCGGTTCAAGGATATTGAACGATAATTCGTTTCACCATCACTAGTTTTAAAAGAAAACTTAGTAAGACTGTGTTTTTCTACTGAAAATTACGTCATCTCTGTCCAGTTTACATTTAGCCCTGTGTCGTCAATTCGAAGGGAGAGAAGACGTAGCTCAATTGATAATTTCTTAAAATCCAAAAAATCTGAATAGTTGTGGGGTGTAACGGTAAAAGGTTTGTTTCTACCTGCTAATTTGAAAATAGGAACTAATTGACTAGGGACAAAGATGTTACCACTTTTCTTAAGCGAATAGTTAATGGCACTGTGTACCGAATCACCTTCACTTTTTTTTTTTTTTTTTTGTCCGTGACATGGAACACATAAACGTAATTTTATTTCATTATTATTTCTTGAATTATTTATAAAGTAAATTAGGGTAGAAGCGATTATTGAATTTTTGTTTTGACCGCTACAGTCGTCGGCAAATAAAAATATTTTTTTGTAACATTTTTCATCATACATATTCAGAATAGAAAAACGTAGTTTAAATTTCAGAGGAACCCCTCTTGCTTGCACCTTCATGCCACGTGAAACGATAGCACTCATCAGAAGACATATCGTATATTGTAAAGTTATATACTAATAAACGTCTTTTATTGAAAACTGCATTTTCATTGCTGATTGGTAAGTTGATAACTTGCTGCATATCAAACGTAGCACACTGTGTTGCAGAATCTTGCTGAGCCTTTGTTTTGCCAACCATTCTAACAGGACTAACAAGTATTTTTTTCATTTTCATGCTTAAGTTATTGATTTTTCAATTTAGTTTTAACATCTTCTGAGCCTTCGCAATATGTCGTACACTAGCTACACTGATCCTTTTTCGGTAGATGGAAAGACAGATTTTTTTATATTAAAACTCTTCTGTATGATACAAAACTTAGTTTTTCAGGATTGTTTTTCAAAGTATCCAGAAACAAAGCGTGCATTTTCTCAATGTCAAGTCACTATGCAAGTATTTTCATGTCGTCCTTTCACGACAATAGTGAGACTCAACTTTTGGAAATCTCTCAATTTGTTCCTCAATATTGCGTCTCATTCTCAGATCACTTTCAACGTAAAATGTTTTGCGCCCGCCACGATTTTCTTTTCCTAAAATCCTCGTCGGAGTTATTTTATCGATTGCTGGTTTAACCGTTTTTTTCCAACACTCAGTGTATTTAAAAAAAATGTTCGGCATATCTGCTGTCCGTCTAGCAGAAGATGCTAATAAATTGTAAAATTTCTTCTAGAATTCAAACCAGCAGTTTTTTTCGTCCCAATTTTTTTGTTTAACGATGTACTCGCGTTGTAATTGTACGTTGTGCCGCACTTCGTAAATATTTGACATATTAATTCTTTCAGTACTTTATGCTATACTAAATTATGATCGGGATATTGAGAATCTCTACTAAAATGATTCCAACAAAGAAAAATGCTATCCTATGTGAGAATAAATGAAAAGTTATTCCCAGTTAATGACTATACTAAGTGTCGTATTTCAAGGTAGGGCCTACATCGGATATGTTTTTCATTTATAAAAAAATCACACTAACTGTAGTATCTGCACTTACGTCCGTTAGTGAGATATTATTTTGATTAATTCGTAGATACGACAATAAATCAGAAAGCTGTTCCAGGATAACAGCAGTAGCTACAGCTGTGATCTTCGGTGAGAACATGCGTATCAAATCAAAATACATGGTGGCGGTCATAACTCAGTTTTGTCAAAAAAGTCAGTTACGACAGTTAGTCAGACGAGGGACGATATGTTTAAACCCTCAAAGCACGAGCACTGCTCAATTTTGAGGGTCAAATATGTAATAAATGTGTTTTTTCTAGTAATAAGGTGTGTATATAATATTATTAAGTTGTAAATTTTACTTAAATAAAAAAAAATTGAATTTGATAATCTGATCGATAATGACCTGATAAGTGGAAAGACGTCTCTCTCGTTATACATAATCTATTTTACTATAGAAAGAAACACTAGTTTCAATTTACCTAATAATGGAATTCTTCTACGTGTGCACCGACACTTTTAATCAAATTAAGGGCTAGTTCAGACTAAGCGTCACCTTAAATGTACACTGAAATATTGGGCTTCTTACACTTTTACATTACATTTTTAACGTTCTGAAAACATTGCTTCTGCAATAATATTGCTTTTTGTTTCGAATTCGCTATTAAACAAGCAATTTACTCTAGTTTACAAATAAATAATTTAGTGATGAATTGTTTTTTAAACCTTTTGTTATATAAAATATATATCACCGCTTATTAACCAGAGCGGAACATGCGGCGGACGTTAAATCGATACAGAAACAGATCTGTCTGACAAAATAGTAAACATTTGTAACAAACGTTAACTATGCTGTGGTTTAGACATGTAGGAAGAATGAACGAGAATAGTCTGTCTGTCTATCTATACCCTCACGCCGTATCCCAATTAAGGTAGGCAGAGAGAATGGAACGCCATATAGATCTATCCTCACATTATTGATATTATTATCTTTAAAATGTCACCGTACACTAAGACCATAACAGCTTTTATTTATTTATTTATTAATCGGAGACATCTGTTTGCAGAAAGTTGACAAAATATACACAAAAAATTAAAAAATTATACATTAACTTGGCCAGGCTGACCCTCCAATTGTCTACAGCATACGCACAGTAAACAAAAGAATGAGAGAAAAAAAGAAAAAAAAAGTATTCTTCATTCACCGCATACCCAGTACAAACTGGACCCGCACAAAACAAGCACCAATCATGACAAACCTTATCCATCTTAAAAGAGGAAAGACGATACTAGTAACTTTTCAAAAATCTAAACCACAGCGATGGAACCTAAATGAAATGAAAAGAACAAAGCAAAATCCAAGCAAAAAGTTTTAGAAATAAAATTCTTTCCCTTTTTCTACATATATGGAATTTCCCATACACACACGTCGATTTTTTCTTTAATTATATTTTTTCAATGAAACTCAGCACGGGTAAAAGATATCAAATAAATCAATTCAGCATGCAAAGGGTTAAATTACATACATGGCATGTAAATTATTTTAATTTGCACTACCACCCTTTAATGCGGGTGTTAAGAATTATCAGCAAATACCAATTGTTTAGTGGTAACCACCATCCCGATAAAGAGCTGGTGAAAGTAAAACTGCAAGATAACACACTATAGGTAGTTGGATTTACTATTTAGTATTAGTTACTATGTTCTAAACCACTTAAATTTGTACTAAACTATATATTATTTAGTACTAAAACACTATAACTTATTATAATATTAGTGACATTTACAATGTGATAATTTCGCGACATGATTAATAGAAGCTAGTTTTCTTACTATGTTTTTAAATTATCATTATTAATTTTAATTTTGCGACCGGTTTCGACACGTTATGGTCATTGACGAACACTTCGAAAACTGAGAGCAAATATCTTTATTTCCTTATATGAAATTTATGTATGGTTACGGGGTGGTTGGGTGGGGGTGAATGAATTTGAATGATTGAGGGTGGGCGGAAGTGTGAAAGGGGAGCATTGTTAATATATAGAATGAGTTACAATCCATTGGATTGGTCTGCAACGAGTTTGGTTTTTCTTCTCCATTCGTCTCTATTCTCAGCCAGTCTTTTCAGCTCTACGTATGAGCCACATTTCATGTCCCTCTTCAGTTGGTCCATATACGCGTCTCTTGGTCGGCCTCTGCCATTTGTCCCCTCGTTCTTACCCTCCGCGATGGCGATGAGTAGTCCTGGGTGCCTGATGTTGTGGCCAATCCAGTTAGCTCGTTGTTGGCCGATTCTCTTAAGAAGTTGCCTTTTTTCGCCTACCCTGGTTAATACTTCTTCGTTTTCAACGTGTTCCGACCAATGGATCTTCAGCATGCGTCTGTAGCACCACATCTCAAAGGCCGCCAACCGTCCGCTTTCATTCTTGCTGATGGTCCACGTCTCACAGCCATAAAGCAGAATGCTCCATACAAAGGCTTTAGTAAGGTTCTTCCTTACACTTAAATCAATATTTGGGGATTCCAATATTGTTAATGAGGGTGATTTTTGTGGAGCTATTATTTTGTTCACTATGTTGTATCCTGAATTTATTTATTTATTTATTTATTTCGGATGCTAATAAGTAGAATAATTATTTATATTAGTGTGACTTAACTTAGTTTTGTCTTAAAAAACAGCGTAAGAAAACTCGCTTATATTAATCACTAAAATTTAAATCTTTTAATACATTTAGCACAACTAATACTAAATGTTAAAAAATGTTTCGTCATTACTACATTGTAATAAAATCAATCAACTTGGATTTACAACTAGGAGTACCAGAATTAAGAGAAGGTCTCTCACTCCTTTCGGTAAGTTTTTGAGTGTCCTGTCAAAGACAGGTATTCCTGAAACATACGATATTTATAATCTTCAATGCAGAGGTGAAGATGTTGACGATGCTACTTAGTCAGTCATCCCTTATTTTTAATGCCACAAAAGGGACGATATGTATGTTTATTACGAGTAGTTGTTCTCCTGGCTACCCTACTATGAAAATGCTGTGATGGTATAAATGATTGCATAGAGAAGTGTCTCCTATATTTTGGCTTTATAATTACGTTACGATGGTATAATCAAGGAATGTGGTTTTTCAATATATTTCAATGTGCCCTTATCCTGGACTAGCCCTTAATTTGGTTTAATTTGCATTTATAACTTCTTTATATTTCACAACTATTTTACACCAAGATGTAAGTGACAGATAGAGTGAATTCAGTAACATGAAATAGCCATTATAGTTTAGTATTTTTATCATTATTATCAAAATTAGTTTGAACAATTTATATTGATAATAATATTACCAAAATTTCTGGGCTCATATTACCACTGAGAATGAGAATGGTATGAACTTATTGTGAAATATTGAAGTTTTTGGATTGTTGATTTAATAATCAACGGGTATTTGGTCCAATCAAAGCCACGATCGGATTACAATATTTATTATTTGGAAGGAACAAGCACACAGTATAGTTTACAACAGTTTATAAGCGGATATGACCAAAGAGAAAGAAAGCTAATATGGCCGCCCCTTTTATAGCTTTTTAGACGCGAGTGTTGCCCGACTGAGAAACCAGTGCGTACAGCACCCACGTCTATGGTAAATTATTAAATTTAACATGGATGTAAAAGCAAATCAAATAAAATTAAGTGCTAATTCAACATAAAGGTCCCCCTAAGATAAGTCCACATTGAAATATTGGTCTTTAGTCAAATAAGTCGCATATTTTTTCTAGAAGAGCATAGAAAACTGTCACCTATCTATGTATATATTTTTATACCACATTGGTATAATCAGGGAGATGTGTGCATAATCATCTTAGAAAACAAATTATCCATCCTCCTAATGTATAAAGTAGTACCTATCTATAATTGTAATAAGTATTGAGGTATATATTATTTTGTCGTTTGTATATTATATATAGCCAATATGTAAATTTCTGTAACTTATTATCACATCCTAGCATTATACTTGACGTCGCTGAAAACTCTTTTCACTGTTCATTCACTGGCCCATGCTTTTTATTGTATATCGAAAACTTTTAATGAAATTCGCAAAGTTCTTTAATTCTAAAGTCTGTACGTTCACAGAGTGAAAATTCATTCAGATGATATTTTATTTTTATTACAAAACACAGTTAATTTTTCACTTTGATTTATTTAAAATCTCGAGTACTTTCGTCAATTTATATAGATTGACATTTTCAAGACAATGTATTTAGATTGATATTTTCAAGAGAACTCTTGTAAAATAGTATTCATTGACGAGAGTAGTCGAGATTTTAAATAAATCAAAGTGAAAAATTAACTGTGTTTTGTGATAAAAATAAAATAACTTCGCAAAGTTCGTTGGAGAAATGATACATTATATTTTTGGGAATCCTTTTCTTTACCATAAGCGTTATCAGGTTTCTCCAAAGTTGGCATTCACCTCTGCAAAGGCCTCTCTATCTTGTGCCAGCCGAAAGAGTTCCACCACACGCACCATTCTTATATTGGACAACCGTGAGGTGTCTTCTGCCAGGACCACTTCGTCACGTCTTTTAACCTTTCCCATTAATATTATATATGAGTTAAAGGATTTCATATTTATTCCCCCACAGAATATTATGACTTGCGAATCTTTATGTTGGGCAGTAATTGCCTGCTTCAATTTGCACTTCTCAGTACTTCCAAGTTAGTGACCAGAACCGTCCACGGTATACGAAGTATTCTTCTGTTCAACCACATATTCTAGATGCTTAAAGACGGTTCATGGATTTTACTTTCAGTCCATGACAGTTCTTGTTTTTTTAGTGAGTCTACAAGTGAGATTTCTGAGCAATACAATAGCACTATACAGTACATTACATATACAGATTTAAAAGAAATTCTTACAGATTTTCAATTCAGTGATGATCCACCCATCCTGAACGTTTTATTTTATGTTAAGTTGTCACACAGAGGACCACTTGCATGTTTATTTCATTCAAAACTTTAACGTATAAATGGATAATATTAATGAATGCAAATTTACAAAGAGGGCATCAGTTTTCTTAGTGCCAATACTCATGTATGCAAGTGAGACGTGGACATGGTTAAAGAAGGATGAAAGTGGTATAAATCCAGTAGAAATGAGATCGTTGAGAAGGATGTGTGGTAAAAGTCTGAGAGATCGTGTGTGGTAAAAGTCTGAGAGATCGATTCCTTTCGTGATATACGAAAGGAATGTGGAATGAAAGTTGGTGTGGTTACAAGGATGAATGTAAATAAGTTACGATGGTTTGGGCACGTGGAAAGAATGAATAAGGACAGAATGACCAAGAAGATATATTTGGCTGAGAGGAATGGTGCTCGGAGACGTGGACGTCCGAGAATCAAATGGCAAGATCATTTAAATCAAATCCTACAGGACGGTCACGTGTTGAGCACATTGAACAGGAGAGCATGCATGAGGAATTGTATGACAGTGACGGAAGCGAAAGATGTATGCAAGGATAGAAGGAAGTGGCGCTCGATCCTTTCTGCCTACCCCGCAAGGAAAGCGGCGTGATGGTATGTATGATGTAAGTATGTATGCATCAGTTTTTCTATTAAATTTAAAAATGTACTCACATACGATCGAACTGTAATAGTTATGCTGCAACTTATATACATTATATGTAGATATATAATTGTATTAATGTATCAGGTATATATTATTATATATTAATATAAACAAGGAAATGTGATTCACGTGGTGGTATAATATGTGGGACAGAGAAAAATATATACACCAATTAAACTAAATATATTACTATTACGTATATAAAGAAGACGGGAATATATTTACTTATTGCTATTTATACTAGCTATCTATCTATACCTTCTCACCTTGTCCCAAGTGAGGTAGGCAGGGAGAAAAGAACGCCATATTGATAGATCCTTACATACTTCTTTCGCTTCCTCCATATTTATCCTGATTCTCATACAAGTGCGCCGATTTTTTTCTCACTCAACACGCGATCGTCCTTTAGGATTTGATACACATGATCAAGCCACGTCGTTCTTGGCCGTCCGCGCTTCCTCACACCTCGTCTTTCAGATACATACATCCTCTTCGTCATTCTTTCATCTTGCATTCGCTCAACATGTCCAAACCATCGTAACTTATTTACACGCATTCTATCCACAACACTCTTCTCGCATCCGCTCATTCTCCTGAAATATACTAGATATACCTATAATAATCGCACTGTTTAAGACATACGTTGTCTTTCTTTCATTCAATAGTTGAACAATTCGAAATATTTATTTGTGAATTGAAAATAGGTAAAAATAAGTAAATATTTAATTTATTATAAAGAGAAACGTGTATTTTTAATAATTATTTGTTTGTGGAATTGAAAGAGTAATTAAACAAATAAATTCAAACAAATGTTTAGTAGAACAAAACATTTGTTTAATTAATTTCGTTATGGAATTCTACTACCTAAACATCGATACAGTGAATAAAAAAAATGGCCTTTTTATTTATTTACTCTTCATTATGGATCATACAATTATTGTAACAATAAATATAACAATGAGCAAACCAATTAAGATTCTTCCTTACCAACTAATAAACAGAAATTTGAGGTATTTTATTTAACAAAAAAATGAAAAAAAAGTGATAACATATACCACACAAAATTCACAAACTCTATAATTAAAAATAGCGTTGATTGTGTCATATACTCACTTAAAACAATAAGTCAACAATCAAAATATAAAGAGTGCTTTTTTAGAGTGTTCTTTTTTCCTGACTTGTTGGGTTATGGAACAAGATAGATAATCGAATAATCTAACATATAAAATTTTCGTGTCACGGTGTTTGTTATCATACTTCTCCGAAACGGCTGGAACGATTTTGATGAAATTTTGTGTGCTTATCGGGTAGGTCTGAGAATCGGCCAAAATCTATTTTTTATACCCCTGAAAGTTAAGGGTTGTCCATCCCGATTTTTTTATTTTATTTTTAGGATATAATTTTTTATTTTTATTTTTTTATGGTGAGGCATTAAAAAATACATACAGCCCTAAATTTTCACCCTTCTACCATCAACCTCTATTTTTAAATAGCGCTCTAAGTAGGTATATGGCAAATCAACGTTTGCTGGGTCAGCTAGTAATATTATATTGTTGTAAATTGTTATAATATGTAATTATTTAATTTACGTAAATAAAGACATATATGTTACACTCTATATAGGTTGATAATATATTATATTAACATAATATTAGGTATACATAGTTAGCGGACAAACAATTCAGTATTTAATATTAATGAGTTGGTTAGGAATAATAACATGAACTCTGATGTACGTTAGTTCACAATCACAATGCACATATCGCACATATTATGCAGTCATTACTAGTAACGGACACCGGCGTATTGGAATAAACGGAATCAATATGATAATATTATCATCTATTTTTGAAAGATTAACTATGTAACACGTCGAAAACGAAGAGTTGTTGATCAGGGTAGGCGAGAGATTGTTGATCAAGAAGGCAACTAAACATAATATAATATAAAATATACCTACTAGATATTTTATTAAACTTACCCCTAGACAAACACGCACTTGGCGATCGAGTACATACGAATTTTCGACAATAACCGCAACAGTAACGCAAAATTACACGGTACATGTCAAAAAGTTCGCCAGTAATCGATCACTAAGTACGGTTTGTTTACGGCCCCTTATTATGTAATAATTTACAAAAATAAATAAATGGGTACTTAGAACATATGAAACACAAAAATACACGGTACATGTCAAAAACGCAAAATTACACGGTACATGTCAAATAGTTGGCCAGTAATCGATCACTAAGTACAGTATGTCTACGGCCCCTTATTATGTAATCATTTACAAAAATAAATAAATGGGTACTTAGTACATATGAAACAGTGTTGGTTGATCTAATTTACCTGAAGGTCGGGTTTTTCAACATCGACTCGTTATTCGTAAAAAAGTTTTTGATGATATTTTTTTGTAGGTATTTCTAATGTTATTTACATATATGTTAATTTTATGATATATTTACACTTTCTATACACAGATCAGCTAAAAATCCCATCAGGAATCAGACAACATTACGTACAAAAAAAACATCATTCCTGAATAATAATAAAAAAAATAGAAAAGATTTCTAAATATATCACAGAGAAGACACTCTGTACATCCATAACATGAAAAAATCTCACTAGTCACTCAACTTGTAGAAATAATTTAAATTGGTGAAGATTTGTTAATTTTCAATGTAAGTTTGAGGGTGCTACAAATTTTCTTCAGTTAAGACACCACTGCTGTTTTCTTTAGTATTCATATCGACCTAATCAATTTATGTATCATATACTTTAGAAGTCTATAAAAGAAATAGAATTATATACTTATATTATTATCTTACACAACAAGTTATATTTTATCGATAATGAATGAAAAAGTTTGAATGAAACATTAGCGGGCGACAAAAATTTCAGATGCAACCAAAATTTGACAGCCTCCAAACTCGCCGCATGTAATTAAAACACAGTCATCTCCTCCATATTATTGAATCTATTTTAATATGCTATCACGGCGTATCCCTTTAAATGCTCCTCCTAAGACCAATCTCTTCCTTTCAGAGAGCATATATATCTTTCAACCTATGTTTATTTATTTACATAATATACGGCCTTTTAAAATAGTATTTACAATACAATAACATAAAAAAACACACTTGAAACAAAACACAATCAACATATAGGATACAATGAAAACAAAAACATGACAACAGAAACTACATGAGATTCTCAATCCGCTCATAGCATATTTCCTCACGGTGTACTCTGAATCGTTTAAGATATCAACTTCAATACAGTAACTATGCCCTATTACATGGAGTCTATTCATTGCTGAGTAATAACTATAGTTGGACGATGATCCCGTAGCATAGAACAATACCAAACTTCGGGTACTACGACTCGGGACACGCAAGTTCGCTAAACCAAGCAACTCTGGGCAATTCAGCCAGAGAGCCAGTCACTATCCTTTTCAGAGTAAGGATATCGAAGAACACTCTGCGATCTATACACATTTATGTTTATTATTAATTTAAATCACGAAACATTCGAAAAAATCATTTATATTTATTTGTCCATGTCTCAGAAATAGAAAATCTATATCCCACTTGTTTCTATAAGTGAATAAAACATTACGGTCTTAAAGATAATGATATGAAAGACAGAAGTTAGGCTGATCCACAAAATAAATATAAGATTACCGGTTGCCTGATGGTGGAGTCTTTGACTTTCAATTGAATATCCCAGATTCAATTCTTTCGGCTACCGATCTATTCCTCCTGACAATCAACAAACATACTATTATTGTTTACTGTAGACGTTTTATGGGTGTATTTGGGTAACTTTATTACAAATCCAGATTTATCTTCTTAAAAAAGTAACCTAATAATATATTAATGTCTGAAAATTTTCAATAATGGAGATCAAACTGTTATTGTTTAGAGTATATCCAAGGAAACGAAGTAATAAATTCATGCATCGGTTTTATTAGTATTGTACATACAAGACATATAAAAATTAAATAATTATCATAAAAAATAAATAAAAACAATTATTAACCTACCTTTTTGTTAAGCAATCCATGACATTTTACGACTGGGTTAAACAATTTCCAAGCAATTTTTAATGTTTGTGCCAATTATTTATTTATTACCAGTTATTATTAATTGTTTTCTTTCTATATATGAAAATCACTTTTATATTCTTTATACGTTCACGTCCAGTGTTTGTTTTTTTTTGTCAGTTTTTATTTATTTATTTGTTTGTTTTATGTGTGTTGGATTTCGTAGAAGAGGTTATATGAAAACAGAAGAAAATCTTTTTGTATGCGTGCTATTAAATTAGATGGAACATAGAATAGTGGAAATAAATATGGTTAGAAAAGAAATTAAATATTATAATTAGGAAATTACTGTAAAAACAATAAATTGACTATTTAAATACTCAAGAAAATAAAGTATTGTAATATTATGTTTGCATATTCGATTTGAAATATTTTTTTCTAAGTTTTATTAATGTATTAATTAAATTTATTTTACAGAAATATTGTCGCAAAAATATTGTCTGAATTTACAATATTTGTCAAATAAATAACTATATTATTTACAGAAGAAAATAATATAACAAACATTTTGATTTTCCTAAGTTTTGGAACTAATTTATTTTGCAGTTAGTTCTTCGCTATTTTATCTAAAAAAATACTGTTGAGGTTTCGCGTGTGTCCTCTCGTTTGATGAAAAATTGCCAAATTTATAAGGTGACTAAAAACCTTTCCGGACTTGCACCAAATTGTATTATTAAAAACTGTTACCGAGAAGGATCTTATATCAACTGTTAATCTTTTGCTATATGACACATCTGTTTGTTAGATAATCTACAATGTATTTCATATCATTATACCGATGTAATAGTTCTCGGATTTTCCGGTAACTTCGGTGTGGAGAAAGTTGCGAAAGAACGGAACGGCTGACTATTTAACGAATGACTAATGATAATGTTATTACTTGCAATACGATATTTGCAAGATACTTTTAATTTTATATAGCTACATACCTAATTATTAGGTGAGTCAAAATACTCAGATTTTGAGGAAGTCTTCAAAAAATTTAGAACAGTCTTCAACTGTTTCTTTTTTATTTTCTATTTCAGGCAGATTAATCAATATATGTACATTCCAAAAAATGTTTTAATAGATAATCCAAAATTGTTTTATTATTACAAAATTTTCATTGACCTATAAAAAAATAATCAAATTTTTAACCTTAAATTTAAAGCCGTTCTTAAAAGAAGTCAAAAGTTGTTTCAGAAAATTTTACTTGTGTTTTTTTATAACAGTACTTCCGGTGTCATAAACAATTTCAAGACTTTTTTATATGTATATTTACAGATATTTCTTTCTAGTCGAAGAGTGCCTACATGCAAAACTGAAGTATGAACAAATTAAAAGTTGTAAACAGATAATATATTCTGTTCAATTTATTTTTTGTTTTTTCACAAGTATAGAGCAAGAAAGATAACATATATATAAAACTAAAATATAATTGTTAGTTTCAACTGAATATTAATATTGTTTAGTAGGTGTAAAAATATGATAAGAGGAAATATAGAATTTTTTCTTTTTTCTTTAATGAGACAAAAATATTTAATACAATAATTCGTCAATTAACTCTTTCAGCACCGCAAGATTACCAGTATGTCTTTTTAAAACGAATCCCATTTTTATTCTCAAAATGAAAGAATTATAATTTTTAAAAAAATGCAAGTAATATGAATTCATTTTTCTTATGTATAAAGTGTCGGCAAAATATTTTCATTTGTCCATAAAGGGACTCATAACATAATAAGTACAAGTTTTATTTACGGTATAGCAAAATTGTAATAAGTCAATTTTACGTTACTCTCCAATATTTTTGCGGTTTTTCAAATTCAAATTTGACAAAAATAAAATATAACTAAGGTCATCAAAAACTGAGATTATATCTTTGGGAAGTATAATTTTTCTAAACTTGAAAGGGTTAAGTGAAGGATTTATGAAAGGATAACTCGAATAGACGATTATTTCTTTCAGCCTATCCAATGAGTGATTCGGTTTCAGAAAAAAATAATCAATGATTATTATAGTTAGAAACATTAATTGTCGGTAGAGATTATCATCATTAAAGAAAAAAGAAAATATTAATATTTTGGGGTGAGAATTTCTACTTATGGCAAGAATTTCTACATAACTACGTAAGAAAATATAAAAAAAGTTGTATTACTCACAGAAATAATGAAATTTTTGATGTTTTCTTCTCCTTAATATCCAATTGTACAATAATATCAATAAAAAGTCCAGAAGAGAGTAAATTATAAAAAAAAAATAACAGAGAAATTGAGAACAGAATGAAAATTTTAGAAAATAAACTAAAAACTATATTTAAGGAATTATGTACAGTAGAGTCCTAGAAGAAGCGGAAAATATTTTTCAAATTATAGTTTTTTTTTTAAATTGAGGATATTTTTTTACATTTGTATGTGTGCGAGTGAGAGAGAGTATGTGTATGTGAGTTAGTAAGTAGTATATATGTATTGGTGTTGGTAATGAAAGCAGGTCAGCGTGTCACATTGAGTACAGTAAACCCAACACACATACAATGATCATATTATTTATTATTATACTACTACTATTACTAATACAACCACACAGTATGCGGTAGTGGAAACTTGCTAGGAACACCGTACACTTGTATAATAATATGTATTATAAGAGATTCTTCACTAACACAACCTTAGTACGACGCCTACAACATTAATAGTAATACACACACACACGTACACAATATTTTCTTGTCTTGTATTGGTTATAATTTCTCCGCGCGAGATACTTTAATCATAATACGTCCATACAATAATAAGAACAAATTCAAAAAATGTTCGATTTTCGAATTTACAGGAACCAATCACGTCAACTATTATTCAGATGTTATTATTGTTATTTCTTATTTCAAATTTGGAATCTCGGTTTTATTGTTTCAATTGATCGGGTGACACACTTTTTAATGAAGTATTCCACTTTTGAAAATCGTTCTATTTTTTTTTAATTATGAAGAAAAATTTCACTGCAATCCAAGTTTATATCAGCACTTTGAAATTTTAATTTATACTTGATGTTTTTTTTATAATTAAGCACTTGACATTGCACTGAATGTCATGGTTACGATATTTTAAAAATAATCTATTTGTTTATTTTTTTTAATTATTATTAATTTATTATTTTTTATTTATTCCACTGTGTTGTCACTTATTTTCTACTGTTCTACATAACAGTACATTTTCGGATAAAAAAAAAACTTTCAATGTCAAAAATTAATTGAAATAAAAATCAACCAAATATCCATAAAAGTGTCATTTTTTATCATCTGTCAAAAATAAACAAACACAGAAAAAACATCAAATTCACAGTTCTATTGAATGTGGAACAAAAATTGTTCTAATTCCAAAACAAAATGGAACACATTTTATTTATTTTATTACTGTCACAAATCAAATTAAAAATCACAACACAGTTTGTATTTTTTTTTAATGTAAATGGTCCGTTTAGTTTTTTATCCCACTTCAATTAAACAAATTCGGGTGGTTTTTGGGTCACAACTAATTTTGGGATCGTAATTTTATTCCCTGTATTCCGTAACGGCGCGCGCGTCGACAACACGACAACTTCCACTTAACGACTGAGCGCCTCCGCTAAAGGCAAAGAAGGCAGCGCGTTAACAATTCGACAATTCCGTTATCTATGTGAATATTGATACTAGCTCAGTACAGAGAAAAAATGTATAGAAAGAATTCAACGAGTGTGAAAAATTAAATTTTAAACTTGTTTCAGGAAAAAGAAAACAATTTTAATATATCGTATTTTGTATAACTCCATACTAACTTTAATTAGAAATGTAGTATTTGTATTTTACCAATATTTTGTTGGCTTGTTATTTACAATTTAATGCATTTTTGATAGATTTTTTTAAAATTGTATTTTATTTATATTCAGAAATATGAAATATTGCTCATACGAAAATTTGATAGCTTAAATTATCCATCAAATACTTACACATATTCTAAATGTAATGATAATAAATTATGGAATTTACTGCCTCTTTAGAACTACATAAGTCTGTTCTGATGCAAAATAATTTATTTCCAAAATCGTAAAAACAAAGATTACTAGGTTTTCTACATTTAAAAAAAAAACTAATTTTGATAAACTTATCTAATTTGCACTATTTATCCTCAGTTAGTATTTCCTAATACATCTCTATGATTTTAATTACAGCATTTTGTGCAATGCACAATATTTTATTTCGCTGCAATGCACCTGTAATAGATCGAATGTAAAATAAATAATCCAAAAGCACTCGCAAACGAGTTGATGGATGGCCTCGACAAGAATAGGATAGAATAAATACATTTTAATTGACCAAGGCGTAAAAATACAGTCAAATGAGATAAAATAACTCCGGGCTATTATGAACATATAGCTATTTTGCGTTTAACTTGACTAAAATGCTTCATAATAATGATTATTAAAATCTTTATTGCACAAAAAAAAACCAACATTAGTAAATAAACATAGCAGAATTTTAACTAGACATCATGGTAAATAAAATATATTTCCAATTATTCATTTTGATTTAATAAAAATATAAATTTAATAACTTTTACATTTTCTGTTACAGTCAGATAATGTAATACTCGGAACTATCTCCAACATTTCTCCGCGGCCTTCTCCCACTGCCATACATACTTCCTCAAAGACGCTTTTACCACTCCACAACGCAACCAGCAACAAGACACCTCGCAATGAAACATACACCAATACTACGAACAACAAAACACAGCTGTACATTATACATGACCCTTTTACAAAGTCGTACAAATTACTTTCCGATAATCAACAATTTCACTGTCAGATTAAAGATATAATAATTTATAATCATCCTGAATTTGATATATAAAATAAAAGGGTTATTTTAAGGCACTGCACAAAAATATCAAACTATTCTGTTGCATTATAACATTAATTAATAGGCTTTCAATTGTCATTTTGATTTATTTGCTTATTTTATTGAGACAAATTGACATTTTCTTGATGAAAATTTTATAGGTTAAATATTTAAATTTGAATATTACAGAACATGTTCTCGGTGCGTTATAAAAGGGACTAATGTTTACACTGTGTTATTACATGTGCTATACCATTTCACTTTACCTTTTTACTTTTGTGAAGAACAATTCGAGTTTTTTTTAAATATCATTTCGTTCTTTTTGTTGGTATTTTTATGATTTAAAGCCCAAAGGCCATTAAAAACTCTTAAAGGCTTTTTATAGGATACTCTCATCTCATAATGGCTTTTAAATAGTTATTATACTAATATAAAATCTATCTATATACTCACGCCACATCCCAAGTGGTGTAGGCAGAGAGAATAGAACGCCAAATTATAGAAATTTACTAATTTTTTTTATTGTTTAACCGGATTTGGGTGCAGATGACAAAACTAATCAGAAACCTCGATTGGAGATGCTTCTAAGGTTTGCATACAGCGTCTCTCGATTGGTGGACCTGGTGACAATGACAGTGACAATGGTGGAATTGGTGAACGTTGTCCATGGACACCGAAAGTGATCACTTAAGCCAGCCTTAAACCAATTCGTAAGCGCTGGGACACCTTTCTCACTTCTTCCGATTAGATTCTACACAATGTTGCATTGTGTAGACATGGTTCTCCAATCGAGGTTTCTGATTGGTTTTGCCAAATTATAGATCTTTCCTTACATATTATTTCTTTCGCTTCATCCACATTCATCTGCTATTACTACCTACTACTACTATACCATCACGGCATATCCCACAAGTGGGGTAGCCAGCAGACCAGCTGCATGTAATAAAAATGCAAGCTGTCCTCTCCGTGCCAATATAAAATCAAAACATTCAGGATTGGTGGTAAACCTCATCTCTGAATTTAAGATGTAAAATGTTTTATTTTTTTCGAACACCTGCCTTTTACAGGACACTCGAAATCTTACGGAAAAGAGTGGGAAACCAAGTGTCCCACTGTAAAAGGCGGTTAATCGTTAAACATTAACTAAGAAATATTTAACATGTTCAATAATTCAGAAATGATGCCACCCATTCTGAACGTCTTAATATTTATTGGCACGAAGAGAACAGCATGCATGTTTATTACATATTACACCGCTGACTACCCCATCAATGGGTAATGGCGTGATGATAATATTATGAGTGAATGAGTTACGAGGTTCTGGGTTCGATTCCCGGCCAGAGCAAAATGAAGAATAACCTTTTTCAAATTGTCCCAGGGTCTGGGTGTTACATGCATGTGTGTCTTCGCGTTAGTACCTACCCATAATTCAAGATTCATATCTTATTTTGGGACTAGCTCGATCTGTGTGAATAGTCTATACATGTTATGTTATGAATCAATAACATAACATAGTATGTAGGTATATGCATCATTATATAAACACCCATAGATTTCTGAATAAATCGACAATTATTTTGTTACCTGCAAATAATTAAGTACAAATAATATACCTTCTAAAAATGATTCAACACTGAAAAATTACTCATGTTTTATTACATCATAGAAAGCTTGTCAATACGACTACTTAATTACTATTATGTCGGATGATTTATTCGGAGCCGTTTAATGAAGTATCCATCTCAAGAGACGATCCTCTCGGGAGCACAGGGCAGAAACCAGCCTCCTCCATGCAGAGCGTCTCTGTGCCAATCGCGTCACCTCTTCCCACGACATTAGATGTCGTTGTCATAGAAACGGTGTATTGTGAAAGAGGGACGCCGCGTGTCGACGGAACCCTTGCGGAACCTTGAACCCTTCCTTGAGAAGAATTTGCATTAAGAGTATGGATGACATGGGAATTGACATTCCTACAACATCCATGGGTGAAGGAGGGTGCAACCCTTAATGCGTGAGAAACCCTTGCGGACGCGAAACTATGATGGGAGAGCGTAATCTTCAATTCGCTCCGAACATTGATATTGATTGGTCTTTACGAAGGTCCTCGGAGAATCGATTCCAGTGACAGATCCTGATCAATATCTAATTTTTGAAACGAATGACACACGGGATGTTTCATGGATCTACTGATAACATTTAAGATGGTTTTCTCTATCTATCTATCTATACCATCACGCCGTATCCCAAGTGGGGTAGGCAGAGCATATTGATACCTATACCAATAAGCATATTGATAAATCCTAACATATTTTTTCCCCTTCTTCTACATTTATTCAATTGAGAATTTGATCCAGGTTCATTTACATATTTTTTTGTATTGTTTTTTGTTGGCACAGAGAGCATGTTGGCTTGCATGTTTATTACATGCAGTTAGTTACCCTGCTTGTGAGATATTATAAGATATTAATAATAGAAATAGCATAAGTCACTTTGGCCAAAACAAGACTTAGTATAATTTCGCCTCCATATTCAGAATTATTTCATCTTAATTTCCATATTTACAGTATTGTGTGTAGGTGTAAGTATAAGTACATTGATATTGTAAGGTAAGTTACATACATAGACACATTAATATAGACTAGAAACTCAAAACCAAAAATTGGTGACGAGTCCGATCGAATAGTTGGTCCAAAACAATTTCAATTAGTTACTTACTTACTTATGCAGCTATTCCTGTCCACTGCTGAACATAAACCTCCAGGCATCTCTGTCGTGACCTTTCTGCTACCAGTCACTAGCGATTCTTCTAATATATTTTGAACTACTACAGATTAATCATTCCAACTGATCACACTCATTCTATTTGACTATGGATGAGTGTGATCAGTTGGAATAGGTATTAACTAGGTAGTATGTTGTACTACCTAGTTAATACCTATTCAAATAGGTTGACTATGGATGAGTGTGATCACTTGGAATGATTAATCAGTAGTAGTTCAAAATATGTTTGACATCTACACTTCTAGTAAGTAAAAAATCCAGTCCCCGACATCCAATTGTGTCAAAAAATTCATAACATAGATTCTTTTGTCGTCGTTTGTCGTCTGATCAACGTGTTAGAGATCTTCCTCTGTTCCTTTTATCTTCACGAGGTCTCCACTGCACTACCCTTTTTGATCTTTGATCTTTAAGTCTAGCAACATGCCCTTCCCATGACCACTTCAATCTTGCCACCTTTTTGACAACATCCGTAACTCCCGATCTTCTACGTATCTCCGTATTTCTAATGCGATCAGAGAATTTTATTTGTAGCATCGCTCTTTCATGCTTCCTTTGAGCTATTCGGAGTTTCTTGATAGTCGACATGGTTAAAGTCAAAGTTTCTACCCTTACTTACTTAATTTTAAGGTCATCCATTGTTTTTTTTACTACTATTTTAAGGGTCTTTTTATAACTTAGCCAGGTGTGCAGTATATCATATTATTGATATATATATTTTATTCAGATATATTTATTTTAATAAGTTATTTATAATGATTTTCTATTTCTCTTCTTTCATTTAAATGTGGATGTCAAGTTATGACCGACCACGAGAAGAATAAATGAGTCTATGGTGTAAGTCGATGGTTAGGTACGTTAACATTGCAGCACGTCTATCTTCTATGTTCCGGTTAATTTGCTATGTGTCTCATTAATCTAGATGGAATTTGCAGAGTGCAATGTATAATATCTATAACGACTAGTAATAAAATAAAATACAAACATACTTACAGACTGTTAAGCATCATATTTTATATCTACACTGAGAAAAATACTAACGAAATTTCACAACGAATCATTGGTACGTACTATCAGATTAGGACCAGAGATCGTACAAACGATTCATTAGTACGAATCTATAATATTAACTCTTCGCAAACAAGTTGTTGGTAAATTTACCAATGATTTGTTTGCGAAGAGTTTATATTATAGATTTATAACAATGAATCGTTTGTACGATCTCTGGTCCTAATCTGATAGTACCGTACCAATGATTCGTTTTGAGTATTTTTCTCAGTGTAATGAACATAATAATATACACAAAACACGCAAAGAAATTTAAAATAGAGCTTGGTGGTAAAATCATGGCCCCTTGAATTGAGATCTTAGGTTAGAACATTTCATTTCAGTTTCAATTATATTTTTTTTTTTTTTTTTTGTACCTACAAATTATGTTTTATCCAGGAATATTCATTTAATTTATAATCAATTTATGTGCATGCTGCTATAACCTGTATTTTTGTCATCGTCTGTCAAATTGTTACTGTTATTTTTTTTTCTTTGGTATGTAAAAGGCTCTGCCGTGTAAAAATGTAATTTTGTTTTTACGCGGCGGCAGAATTGCCATCCACACTACTCAGCATTATACAACCAGATAAGTCTCCATATGATCAGTCATGGTCACACAAAAACTTAACAGTCTAATGCCGGGAAAAATTCACCTATCCAGATATACAGGATATCAAAGGATTAGGCTCAGAACGCGGGTTCAAAATACCAGCATTGTGCTGAAATATCTGTGTTCAAAAACTTTTTTACAATATTACAAGTGTTTATTATAATAGATTTTTGAATTTTAATGTACAAATTAACCGGTAAATCTAATTTTTGTAAATTATTTATTAAAGATTTCGGAGTTACCCCTTTAGCTGACATGACTAAAGGTATTATATAAACGGACCTAGAATGTCAAATATTTTATATTTCTCCTGCTAGTTCTGTCCATTTACGTATTTTTTCTGCGACGGTTGTTTGTATATTATGTGTATTTGGGACAGCGATGTCTATTAGGTACGTTATTTTATTACGTTTATCATGTAATACTAAATCGGGTCTATTATGATGTATTTGTTTATCTATATTCGCTGATATTATTATTATTATTACTGATAATAAGACGATTCTTACAAAAATCATTACAGCTGAAGGCCAATGTGATCCCAGAAGATAACCTTAAACGATATCCAAATGACAACACAACTACAATATAATTATCTTCAGTTTTTCTTATAAATTCTGCATACGTCACGCTTAAGGTATCAATTTATGCAGCAGGACAATTAAACATGTGGATAACCCTTCGATAAACCGACGGTTTTTGTTGTAAGTTCATTATAATAAGAAATAAAAATTAAACAAAATGTATAGTAATTTCACTGGTGAATATGATAATTTAAGAAACGGATTTCGAAATCTTCCCCATTATACTTGCCTGACCTCAAAAAAGACCTCAGCAAAATAACAAAATTAAATGCTCAATCCTTTCTTGAATAATTAGACATTTATGCAGCGATTGCAAGGCGTCCTCTGACTACCCTATTTGTAGGAAATGTATAACAAGTATTGTAACATTACTTTTGTATATTTTGTAATATCTGAACTTCCTGTAAAAAAATATGTGTACCTTTATTAACTAATATTTATAGAGTGCGTAATCAATAGATGTTATTGCAATAACATATCTATATTCAATTGCGAAGTATAATTATTAAGGTTCTATGTATAACTAGCTGACCTAGCGAACTTCGTACCGCCTAACAATCAATTCAAATTCAAATATATTTATTCAGTAAAAAATATACACTTAAAACAATAAACAATCAATACAAAATAATAATAAAAACATACATATATCTTTCTTTATTTGTTCCTTCAAAATTGAGCAGAGCTCGTGCTTTGAAGGATATAGGGTTATTCTTATATCTTAAATTCAGCAAACAAAACATACACAACTATAAAATATCCAACCAAAAATTAATAACAATAGAGTCATATGCAAAAAAATAAAATAAAATAAAAAAACGATAATACACTCAGTTATTTTCACCTAAATACCTTTTTCAGATTAGGTAAATCTAAAATTTGAAAGCTTATCTGCTGTTTTAAACTTATATTCTCCCTTGAAATTGTTATACAGTCTTACCCCAAGATAATGATTAATATTTTTAATCACTTTACAAACTCCCGTAATTGTCCAAGTGTGTCATCGTATAGTGTAAAAAAAATAAAATTCATTTATGTTGAACAAATATACTTAACTCAAATTTGTTTATAATCAGCTGTACGTAATATAATCAGCTGCTGTATATAATTATGTAGGTACTAATTTATTTTTTAGGTAGATACCAGTTCATTTTAAATTTATAAAAATTCTTTCCATGATTTCTTCAAAATTGAAATTTCAGAACCACAGATGTTAAAGTGTATGGATAACGATTCTAATTTCAAAATGTATACAAAAATTATTTTATAAATAGGCCAATCTATAAAAAAAACTTCATCGTGGATTTTGTATAATTCTCCATATCGTTTTTTTTATTAAATTTAGAAATGTATGGCGTAAATAATTTTCTTCATTATTTTTCTTCCCGTGAATTTGAAAGATAGAGGCGGAGAAGAATCCAACAAATCAGAGATCATTCAAATCGGTACAGCCATTCTTGAGTTATAAATGATGTAACTAACACGATTTTCTTTTACATATATAAAATTGAACATTAATTGTTGCTAAAGACAAAACTAAATTTTATTCTCTCAATTTAGTCTCCGTGGTTTCGTTGGAATAATTTAATAGTGTACTAACTTTTTTAATATAAGTGTCATGTGAAAGCCATCCTGACTGTAAATTATTTTTTACATTCTTTCTTTTTATGATCGCTCACAACTTGACTTCCAAATTCCGCAGCCACCAAATCACGTCGTCCGTAAGAGTAAGTCCTGAAGTTCTACTCGAAGAACTCGTTTATCAGATGATCGATAGTTTGTGTCATTCGACATGTGCACGCTGGTGAATCAATCCATCCCCATTTGTATTATAAGTTAGATGCAGTGCAGCCTACTACATCACATCTTATACGATTTATTGTTCACTATATTTTCCTGGGAAATGTGAATCAAGGCAGTTCTTTTGTTGGATCTGGTACTAAGTTTTGGTTTCTTACTGACGATAATAATGATGATGATAATTATGGATGATTTTGTTTTGACGCCGTTTAACAGTCCCTAGACCGTCTCAAGGGCGCCTATTATTTTTATTTAACTATTATACAATTTTAAAAACACAATTGTGATTGTCACAAATTTGATTAAAATGCGAGAATTTTATGTGAGTTCCAATTGAAGGTATTATTAATTGTCACAAATATTATTCACTAATATTCACATTTTTAAATTTATTTTTTTTAACTATTTTAAAAATAATAACACCCAAAAATTTTACTTTATAAAACTATTGAAACTAAAAAAATGTATTAATATTTTAATAATAAAAGATAATAATATTTAATTTTGAAAAATGAGACGTCAGAGGTTTCAGGCAGCTACTACCAGCGCCATCCACCGACCGACCTTTTATGTCCTTTTGTCTGATAATCTCCTTTGTTCTCTCCACCTATCTTCAGTACTGCAGTCTAAGCTTTGAGCTACATTTTTCCAATAAGGACATCGTGGTTTAATTTTTATGCGACACAAAGGGAACGACCACTCGGTTCTCTGGTTACCTCTCTTGTGGGAATAGCATTATGGCATCGATTAATATAAAATGGACCTTATAAGCATGCTATTATAATTTGCAGTTATTCATGATATAGTGACCTATTTGCTTCCGATGGTCAAAGAGACTTTATAGAATTTTCTTCGATATGGGGTATCCAATAAAATAATATGCACAACAAATAAAACAAAATACTCATAGATAGAGCCTTAAAGTTGCAACACTGCAATGTATCAATATCAATAATATAACATTTTTGTATGAAATAATATATAATAAAATACATATGAAAGGAAATTGTCGTAGCATGTGTTTTACATCCATACCTTATTATAGTGTTCGTGTTATATATGTAATAATAAAAATAATATGTTGGTGTTGGTCTACCATTCTGAATGCAGCGCTATAAGTAATAAGTATTGTAGTATGTACAGTCGATTCCACTTAATTGGGACACCGCTCAATTGGGAAAGCTGCTCATTTGGGACAAATCTCAAAGAACAGAAACTAAGCCATGAAACCAATAGTAAATTTATATGTTTAATTGGGACAACATTCCGTTGAATTGGGACAGTAAATTTAAGATCACAGCAAATATTATGTTACACATACTCTCAAGAAAAAATATATACCTACAAATAATTGACTAATTTTTGCATTGAATTAAATTGTATGTATACCTACCCAACTATTATTTTAACAAGGATTTTTTTTCTCTTAAAAGTTTATATTGCATATTTGTAAATTATGTGATAATTTATATAACCTATATGTAATTTACAGTTTGCAAGAGTTTATAAAATAAAATTATTGAAAAAAATGCATGGTTTAATTTTATGTGTGTATTACTGGTTAATGGCCTTAGTTGCCAAATAAATGAATTTAAAAAAGTGAAATTCGCTTAATTGGGACAGCCGGTTAATTGGGACAAAATGACCAAGTCCCGATGTGTCCCAATTAAGCGGAATCGACTGTATTTACTCAGTTATTGCGTGTTGAAAACAATGTTAGTTACAAGTGTTACAGAATTGTATGAGATTTAATATCCGTATGGAAGACCGTCTTCCATAAGTGGGGTAGCCAGCAGACTAGTTACATGTTATAAATATACAGGCTGTCCTCTCCGTACCAACAAAACATCAAGACATTTATGATGAGGCAAACCTTATCGCCTTTTTATTTATTTATTTTAATAGACATCACAGCTTTGACAATGAATAGTACAATAATTCATGATAACTTTTACGGGACATTCGGAAACTAATGGAAAAGAGTGGGAGACCAATTCTTAAAATATATAGGTATTTAAATTAAAAGGAATAATATTGAAAAATGCGTAGGTAGTTTCACTTAAATTTTTATTGTTAATTTTAGAGGATTTTCGGCCATATCTAAGGCTTCAGTGAAAATCGTCTAGAACAGTGGTTCTTAACCTGGGTTCGATCGAACCCCAGGGGTTCGGTGGGTCAGTCTTGGGGGTTCGGTGAAAATCATTTGAAAGGCAAGATAGTTTTGCGAATTGGAAAAAGAAAAAAATACTCCGATAATTCCTTCAAACCGCCATCACAAGTTTGAAAAACGTTTCCAGTTTATTCTAACAATCCAAATATTACATCTGGCAACACCTATTATTACATCTGGCAACACCTATTATTACATCTGGCAACACCTATTATTACATCTGGCAACACCTATATATAAATATATTTATACCATGTTTTGAATTTGTAAAAATCTAATTTTATTTTTCAAATTGTGAGGGGTTCGGTGAATGCATATGTAACTGGTGGGGTTCGGTACCCCCAAAAAGGTTAAGAACCACTGGTCTAGAAATTAATAATGATTTAAAAAAAAAATGCAATTTCATAAATAAATTTGAATTAAAAAAAGTCGAAATCCTACAGGGCTACTCTTGACACAATCTAAATACGATCTTAATCCTGTCTAAATACGATCTTAATCCTGTCTAAATACGATCTTAATCCTGTCTAAATACGATCTTAATCCTGTCTAAATACGATCTTAATCCTGTCTAAATACGATCTTAATCCTGTCTTGATCTTAATCGTACGACGCACGAAGGGACTATGTATAGTCAAAAATACATACGCATTACACACCAATCTCGCGGAAACGGTAGCGCGGTATTTAGAATATTGATTGATAATGTCCTTATAAAGCAAAAAACATAAATTTTGGTAACAAAAATCGATAATTAATTAGTGGAATCAAAATGTCATTTTTTATTAATCCAATTGAAGGTAGGTAAACCTGTTCACGTCCTAACTATTTATTTATACGCCTTATTTATTAACCAGCATTACGTTTTCATAATCTTCTATATATAAAAGAAAGTGGTGTGTGTTACACCCATTATAACTCAAGAATGGCTGTACCGATTTGAATGATCTTTGATTTGTTGGATTCTTCTCCGCCCCGAATAGCCGATAGGCTATTAAAATATTATACAAATTTACGAGAAGAAAATTATTTACTCCATACATTTTTATTTATAATAAAAAATGCAATATGGAGAATTACACAAAATCAACGATGATGTTTTTTTTATATATTGGCCTATTACAGAATAATGTTTGTAGACATTTTGAAATTAGAATCGTTATCCATACACTTCACATTTGTGGTTCTGAAATTTCAATTTTGAAAAAAATATGAATAAATAAATTTATCAATTTAAAATGAATAGGTATCTTATTTAAGATTACTAAAAAATAAATTAGTACCTACATAATTATATTACGTACAGCAGATTATAAACAAATTTGAGTTAAGTATAATTGTTCAACATAAATGAATTTAATTTTTTTACATTTATCGATGACACACTTGGACAATTTCGGAAGTTTGTAAAGAGATTAAAAATATTAATCATCCATTGATTCTTAGGCGGTACGAAGTTCGCTGGGTCAGCTAGTATATAATAAAACCATTGATAGCAAAAAATAGGTAATTATTACTAGGTACTCGAATGGGTATTTGCTAGAGGCATGTGTAATGTGTGTGTGTTGTGGTACATCCTCGTGTATGACTGTGGTGTTTGTAGAGTGTAGACTGTTACAGGAAGACAGGTAGCCTTGCAAGGTCGTTTCGGTGATGAGCACTATGGGCATGTGAGCACTGAGCGCTCAACATTAGCAACAGTGGCAAAGTATATGGAGGAGAAGGGGTACACCACTGTTTTGAGGAATGTGCCAACTAAATACAGGGATGACAAAATTATACATAATAATTAAATTAAATAATTAATAAACGATATCATCATCATCGCCCTCCTCTCGGGACCACAGGGCAAAAACCAGCCTCCTCCATTCAGAGCGTCTCTGCGCCAATTGCGTCACCTCTTTCCACAACATTCCCTGTACTCTGATATCGTTGTCATAGGAACGGTGTATTGATAAACGATAATAATTATTGATAAATTAATAAAACATTGCCGAGTTGTACCAGCTCTAAGATGCTGTCTGGGGAAATAATAATTTTGGAATTTCAACTTTCATTTAAATTTTATAATCATGATTTTTCATCGAAATAAAAATAATGGTATAAGTAAAAAAAGGAGGGTTTAATGTTTTCACACCATTCGGCACTGGTGATTCTCGGGCTCGCGCCTTCTGAACGCCAAATAACAAGTTTCTGGACATCTCACCTTGGCTTTTTGTTACTCACCAATTTGTATATATCATATTCACTCGATGCTATCTATCTTATATTAATTTTACTATTTTTGTCCTGTTTTCTGTCTTTTTGTACACATTTGTATTACTTTATATCCAATAAAATAAACATACTTTCAAAAGGGGCATTGAAGAGAATGTAGTTTAAAAGATTCCCACGACGGCGGTTTTAGCCGGTCGGTCCTTCAAACCTGCCCAATGGCCAATTTTGGTTTAAATGTGCTGATAAATAGGAATCTATGACTCCTGAAATATCCGGGTGTGAGGTGGGTCTCTCTTCAATAAGTAAAAAAGATATCATTTTAATTTTTTTCTCGATATATAGACCGATCTCTCATCAATTAAAAGTTTATTTAATTCTATTTTAGAAATATACACGCCAATGAGCTTTTAAAAAAGACACTACCGAAATTATTTTAAAATCGTAAATAATTTTAAATTTTCTTGGTGGCAACCCTATCGCGTTGTATGATGTGTACACTGTATGTACCGCTGAAGAACGTGAGGCAACAATAAATATGTTATTGTTTTCATATTGTTTACTTAACCATGTGTAGCCAGAGATACATTTATAGGTATTTATACAATGTTAATTAAATTTATGAATATTATATCTATGTATTATAATTATAGGATATAATAATATTATTCATGTACATACCTACCAACACAGATACATAGTATGGAAGTGTAGTACAGATATAAAAACAATTTCATGAATGAGGAAACGAACAGATCGTCTTCAATTATTATTAATGAAAAAACATTTTGCCAAATCAGTCTCCCGAGCTTTAAGCTTTTTGCTTACAAGAAAGCTTGATTTAATTTGACGTGATTAGATAGGAGAAATCACTAATGAACAGTTAATTGTACTTATATTTGGGTTAGTTGGAAGAGATCGCGCATTTGCGATAAACTGGTCCTCTGTACACATTGATAATATTTAATTTGATTTGAATATATTTTTTTTTTTTTTTTTTTTTTTTTTTTTTTTTTTTTTTTTTTTTTTTTTTTTTTTTTTTTTTTTTTTTTTTTTTTTTTTTTTTCCTTCATTTATGGCATAGCATCCTACGAGGATGATTTGTGCCAAAAACAGTCTCAAGGTATAGTTAAATAGTCAAGAAGATAGTCATCACAGAATAATAAAATTGGCTTTCATTGATTTGAGAAGGGACAAATGGATTGATTCGGATGTCATACTCAGCAATGATTCAATATTCAAAGGAAATTGGCAATCGTTCTGAAGAGCATCAACGAAAATATCATATGCATCCCTGATAGGGCACCCCAGGAAAACATGGTCAAGCGTCTCCTCGTCCAGGCCGCACTCGCAGTATGGGCTTTCAACAAGTTGGATTTTAAAAAGATGAGCGTCCAGTCTACAGTGTCCAAATCGCATTCGACATATGGCAGTAATTTCAGATCTGTTGAATTTCGATTTGTGGAACCAAGGTTTTCTTGCGATTTGGACCTGGATCGACCTATATCTTTTTCCTTTTATGAGTGATACGTCCATCCACAATTCACTCCACTTTTTACGAGCATCAGCTTCTACGGTTCGCTTTATGTCATTGTCTGGAAGGATGAAATCTTCCATCGTTGTTCCGAGGGTGCAAGCAGTTTTAGCCAATTCATCGACAGATTCGTTGTGGCGGATACCACAATGTGCCGGAATCCATGCGATAATGGTATCTTGATTGGATAAGGATCGATAGTACATAAGGTTTCTAATGCGCATAATATTCGGATTATCACTGAGAGTCGAAGAAGGGGACATAAGAGTTTGAACAAGAGACAGAGAGTCAGTAAAAATGACGCATTTCATGATATTATGCGTATTTGATAGACACAAGGCTTCAATTATTGCAGCGCATTCCGCCGTGAAAACTGATTTAGATGTCAATTTCAATTGAGAGGAAATATTTAGAGAAGGTATGAGGGCTGCAGCTCCAGTGCTTTCACTTGCAGAAAGCTTTGAACCATCTGTAAATATCGTTACGTGATTAGGCCACTTGTCGGCCACTATGGAAAGAAAATTTCGATTCATGCATTCTTCAGATAATTTAGTATATTTGTTCAATCCTATGTTATCAATCACATTAGGCATAAATTGTAGAAGTTCAAATGCGGAATCGTAAAAAGGTGAAGGGAACGGAAACTGTTTTATGTTGAATGAAACATTATATTTATTTATACTATTGCATAGGTGAGGAGTAGGCTTATTAGACCAGTATCTGTTTGTTTCGTAGAGAGTTTTCAGAATATGAAGGCTTTTCAGAAGAGGATGATTGGAGTATTTAAGTCTTTTTAGAATAAAAGTGTCTGATAAGTATTGTCTTCTGAGTGGAAGTGGCATATCCACGCACTCTACTTGAAGCGAGTTAATAGGAGTGGACTGCATGGCTCCGACTATTAGTCTGAGGGATTTGGATTGAATTCTCTCCAACTTAGTTTCCAAATATTTCGGAAGTGGGCAAAAGAGGAAGCTCGCGTAATCCAAGTGACAACGAACAAGTGCATTGTAAATATTCTTCATAGAGGTGGGATGACTACCCCAAGATACACCAGTGATCGCCCTCAGTAAATTTATAGAGTTCTCGCATTTTTCTGCAACATGGTTAATTTGGGATCTCCAACATAGTTTTCGTTCCATATGTAGACCCAAAAATTTGAGTTCATTCACTTGGGGGATTGGTGTTCCATCCACATCAAGGGAAACGGAGGGAATGTTGTGTTTTCTTGAAAATAGAATAGATTTGGATTTGGAAGCAGAAATACAGAAAGAATTTTTATTCATCCAATTGTTAATGTTCTCCAAAGCTGTTTGTATTAGAGCAACTGCACTATCGATATTTTTGTTTGCTGCATAGAGGGCCAGATCGTCTGCGTATTGAATTATTTTAACGCCACTAGGAAGGACTTGATCCAAGTCAGAGCAATAAATATTAAAAAGCACTGGGCTTAAAACAGAACCTTGCGGGAGACCCTTCCATACTTTTCTACGAGTGCCCCCAAGACCGTCATCGATGACTATTTCTCTGTCAGAGAACATGTTGTATATTATATTGCAAAATGGGAGAGGAAGATTAATATTTATGAGTTTTTGGTAAAGTGTGGAAATACATACGTTGTCAAAAGCTGAATTTATGTCCAAGAAAACGGCTGCTACGTGTTCTTTATTAGTAAAGGCAATATTTATGTCTGTGATGAGTATACTAAGATTATCTGCACATGAAAGTGATCTTCTGAAACCAAATTGACTTACAGAGAGCAAACAATTATGCTCTATATACCAGACCAACCTATTTTTAATCAGATGTTCAAAGAGTTTTAGTGCACAGGAGGACATAGCTATTGGTCGGTAAGAAGAGCCCGAATTGGGATCTTTACCTTGTTTTAATATTGGTAATATCAAATGCTGCTTCCACGGTGTTGGAATTGTTCCTAAACAAAATATTTCGTTTAGAAATCCAAGAAAGATATCAAGAAAATGCTTTGGGAATTTTTGGAAAAATGTGTAAGGTATTTTATCAGTACCAGGAGAACTATTAGGTTTTAACAAGTGAAGGCAAGTTTGAAGCTCGTTGAGTGAGAATGGAGAAGTTAAATTATCGGTGTTATTATTTGGTATTGACACAATAGGTGGGTCTTTGACGGGGACGTGAGAAGGGGCCAATTTATCAACAAAGTTTGGAAGCCATGCTGATCTAGATCCGCATACTTTAGGAGGAATTACAGATCCTTTGAATCTCCTGATCATCTGCCATACGATTGTTGAAGGTGTATGGGGAGATAAATTGGAACAAAAGGTCTGCCATCCTTTGCGCTTCTTCTGTCTTAATACTTTTTTAACTTTGGCTTGTATGGCTTTAGCTTGGAGGAAGGTGTGCATGCTAAAAATTTTTCGTAATTGATGCATAGCTTGTCTTCTCTCGTTTATCAGATTAGAACATTCATCATCCCACCAGGGAGCATTTTTTGCTCGCTTGTGGTTAGTTTTAAGAGGCATACTACTGTCTGCCGCTTTATATATTTCGTCTGTTATATATTTGTACTTAGTATCTATACAATTCGATTGAGATAAACGAGATTCAAGAGTTGATGAACACAAATCCAGCTTTTTCTGGTAAACATCCCAGTTAGCCTTACGGGTGTTATAAAGAATTCTTGTGATTGGGATGTTCCTTATTGGTTTTGTGAGTAGAGTCATAAATATTGGATAGTGATCGCTTGAACAAGCGTCTTCCGAAATACGCCAGACGATAGAGGGGAATAAATCACTTGTGCATATACTCAAATCAATAGCACTGAGGTTTTGGGATGGAGAGGTTATTCTAGTAGGCGAACCATCGTTTATGATGCACAAATTGTGTTTATCCAAAAAGGAGAGGACACAATTTCCAGATCTGTCTGTTATTGAGCATCCCCAAGATGAGGAGTGGGCATTGAGATCTCCTAGAATCAGGAAACTAGATGGGAGGAGAGGAATGATAGAATCGAAATAGGAGATGTCGAAGCCAGAATTTGGGGGAATATATACAGATACGAAGCCAATGTCGTTAATTTTGACTGCTACTATTTCCAGAAAAGGATTGTGAGGAAGTGATATAATAGAAAAGGGAATTGAGCTGTTGATAATCACAGCAGCACCGCCACCGCGACCCACAGAACGATCTGCCCTTATACAGCTATATCCTGGGATTTTAAAGGTATAATGTGGTTGTAACCAAGTCTCACTTATTGCAGCTAAGTCTATGGAATTTTGGTTTAATAATGTGATTATTTCATGTTTATTAGAGACTGCGCTACGAGCATTCCATTGCAGAAGGTTAACTGGTGTCTGATTACTCATTGCCGTTATTGTTTGAAATTAAATTTAATAAATTCGTTAAGGAAGGAAAAATTTCTGTATTTAGTGTATTCTCAGAGTTGGATATCAGCATTGTTAATATTTGGACGAGCAAATTTATAATAATATGGGGTTCAGTACTTGTTGGAGTATTTTTGGTAGAAGAAAGAGTAGGTGGGGTTGAAGATGAGATTGAAGATGAGCTTGCATTCAAAGCACAACCATTTTGGGGATTCGATGGTTGTCCGTTTGTATAAGATAGAAGGCCATCGATCATCTTTTTGTCTAAGTTTTGCTTAAACGCAGAAGGCCGAGGGGTAGTTGTAGTTTTAGTGTCAGCTGAAGCTACTTTTGTGGAATTTCTTGTCACATTGCTATACAAGTTACTGCGTTTTGGGATTATTTTTGCTGCGTAAGAGAAGGAGACATTTTCATCAGCCATGGTCTTCTTTATTTCTTTTTGTCGGAGAAATTCTGGACACGAATTGCTGGTGGCTACATGAGAAGCTTTGCAGTTAACGCAGTTTGGTGTAGATTCTTTTAAAGGACAATCTGTTTCTAAATGAGTATTACCACACCTTGCACATCTGGCGGTTGATGTACATCTAGCCTTAGTATGTCCATACCTCAGGCAATTGTGGCACATGTAGCTTGGGTATATGTACTGTTCAACTCTCAAAGAATTGTAAAACAAAAAGACGCGCTCTGGCAAAGATTGACCCTCAAACGTTAATAAGATCGTTGTGGAAGGTTTCCATTCTGACGAGTCAGAGGTAGTGACTTTTCGGTTGAGCCTACGCAGTTTGACAACTTTGCCAAAAGGAGAAGGTACAACGATGTTTTGCAAAATATCCTCATCTGTAAGTTCAAGACGGACACCGCGGACGATACCTAGTTTGTGTAGCTTATAGTTTGGAATAAATGCTTTTAAGTGATTTTCAGTGATGATCTTATTCGATAGAAAGTTATTTGCATTTTGTGGGGAGTTGAAGGTAATGACGATTTTCGTTCTACTATCTGAACGCACGCCTCCGGGAACAATGCCGGTTATATTTCCCTTCGCGCATATTTCCCCGATAAACATGGGATGAATAGGTTTGCCGCCCATCTCATTCTCTACTACTACTAGGTATGGAGACTGAGACGTAATAGAATACATATTGGAAGAGTTTGAATTGGCTTTGTTGGTCGCAGAATGCAGGGAGATATCATCTAAAGATAATGGCTTATTTTTGGAATCTTCAGCGAGATTACAGGCATCGATCGATTCAAATCTTCCGCGTTTTCGGTTAACACCCCCGGTGTCCGGGGGCTCTGTTTCATTCATCCTTAATAGTTTATTTTAACTCAGTGTATAAAACGATAATATAAGAAAAGAAAAAATCCAGAGAAAAATCAAACAGAATTTGCAATCAAAATGCAAAAATAACAAAAAATATAAAAATTATGTATATCGTACAAATTTTATTGAATCTGTTTGACCGCACCGCGGTTCAATGACCTCTAAATAGGCGAACGCAGGCGCTCGCCGCTCTCGGTTGGTAAACAAACAATTATATTTCACGATATAAATGAAAAAATAAACAAAATAAATTTATTAATAATAATTAAGCACGGAACTCGTACTGTTAGTATAGTTAGTACTAAGAAGAAAAGAAAAGAAGAAAAAAATATGTTAAACTTATGTTAGTTTCAAAGTAATTATGTTATTATAATAAATCAAAATTTTATCTGAATGTTGTATCGTCGACACGTCCGCCTTCCACAGTGCTCCGATGCGAAAAAAAAACGATTTGAATATATTTCTCTATGAAATCGTTTGTAATAAATGTACAGGAAAGAATCTTCTTCTTCTTCCTGACACTGTCCCAACTTATTGCCGCTGAAGGCCTTTGGGGTCGGCTCTTTTCGTTCTAAGGTTAGGTATATTATATTTTTCTATTCCGTATGTCATCTTCATCCAGAGACCATTTCTCCCAGGATCCTATTACATTGTGTCATCCAGCTATTCTTTGGTCTCTCTACTGATGGATGTCAAGGGAAATTTAAAGTAACTAATTTATTTATTTATTCTAAACCAGTTACACAACTCGGACAACTTACTTACTTATGCAGCTATTCCTGTCCACTGCTGAACATAAGCCTCCCCCATATGTCTCCAGGCATCTCTGTCCTGGGCTTTCTGCAACCAGTCACTAGCGATTCTTCTAATATCTTCTGACCAACGTGTTGGGAGGACAACACATACAAATAAATACAAACAATTATAATTATTCCACAAGAGACCATGCATTGCCTAATTTAAAAGTGTAAACAAATCAATTATTTGATACATATCAATAGCCTATAAGGTTGTCATTTATTATAAAAAATAAATAAAAAAACATTTGAGATAAAGTATTATACATACATACATACATACCATCACGCCGCTTCCCTCGCGGGGTAGGCAGAAAGGATCGAGGGCTACTTCCTTCTATCCTTGCATACATCTTTCGCTTCCGTCACTGTCATACAATTCCTCATGCATGCTCTCCTGTTCAACGTGCTCAACACGTGACCGTCCTGTAGGATTTGATTTAAATGATCTTGCCATTTAATCCTCGGACGTCCACGTCTCCGAGCACCATTCCTCTCAGCCAAATATATCTTCTTAGTCATTCTGTCCTCATTCATTCTTTCCACGTGCCCAAACCATCTTAACTTATTTACATTCATCCTTGTTATTACACCAACTTTCATTCCACATTCCTTTCGTATATCAATGTTACGCACACGATCTCTCAGACTTTTACCACACATCCTTCTCAACGATCTCATTTCCACTGCATTTATGCCACTTTCATCCTTCTTTAACCATGTCCACGTCTCACTTGCATACATAAGTGTTGGCACTAAGATAGCAGAGTGCACCAACCTTTTAGCTGTGGTGGATATGTTTCTATTTGCAATTAATGATCGGATTGCACCATTTACCTTATTGCCAGCAACTTTTCTCCTTTCAATATCGCTTTCACACTTCCCATCTCTCGTGAACAAACTACCTAAGTACACACATTCGTCAACTTGCTCTAACACTTCGTTGTCAATCATTATCTGGCATACTGTTCTCTCACTTCCTCTTTCAAACACCATGATTTTTGTCTTTTTTGCATTCATTCTCAATCCATTAATCGCACAATTTTCATACACACAATTTTCATAAAATATTAATTGTGAAATAAACAATAATCATTATTAATGAATAAATAATTGTTTTTTTTTTTAATTTGTTTTAAAAAGAATAAATTAAATAAATACAAAGACACACATAGAGTTTTGCACAGCTGTAGGTATGTATAGGTAAGTTAGCATATACATATTATGTACAATTAACTAATATATACATATATTATCTATGTATCATAATATTACCTCTGTAATGTTGAACAGCAAGCCTATTGCACCATTTCCCTTAATCCAACATTGGCATACGATGTAGCTGGCTACCCACCATTGTTTATAATATACAGTGTATCGTGTAGAGGGAAGTCGCTATACTGCGTCAGCATAATAACACGAACAGGAAGGGAAATTCATGACTACTTACCTCAGCAATGGTGTAAACTTTATAATGATATTATTTTACATCAAACAACAAAGTATTCATAATTATTTACTTATGAAGCTATTCCTGTCCACTGCTGAACATAAGCCTCCCCCATATATCTCCAGGCATCTCTGTCTTGGGTTTTCTGCAACCAGTCACTAGCGATTCTTCTAATGTCGTCTGACCAACGTGTTGGAAGTCTTTCTCTACTCCTTTTTATCTTCACTAGGTCTCCATTCCACTACCCTTTTTGTACATTTTTGATCTTGTAAAGCAACATGCCCCGCCCATGACCACTACAACCTTGTCACTCTTTCGACAACATACGTAGCTTCCGATCTTCTACTCATAATAATTATTTACTAGGTAATTTACATTAAAAATAGTAAGCATATCTAATTTGAGTGTAATGATAGATTTATTTCGTCGGTAGCCTGGAGGTAGAGTCTCGGCCTCGTGAACAAGGGGTCTGTGGTTCGATCCCAGGTACCGGCAAACTTCCCTTTCACGACACAAGCTTTTAGCTTACTGTGCTAAAGGTTTATAAGGTTGTATTTGGGTTTAAAACAAAACCCAGATAAATCTTTTAAAATAAAATGGCTTTCCGTTCTCTCTGCCTACCCCTACTTGGGACACGATGTGAAGGTATAGTATATTATATAGTAAATCTAATCTGAAAGAAGGGGGTGTGAGGAAGCGCGGAAGTCCGAGAACCACGTGACTTGATAACGTGGTTCAAATTCTCAAAGATGACCGTGTGTTGAGTAAGAGAAATCGACGTACGTGCATGAGAAATTGTATGAATGTAGAAGAAGCGAAAGAAGTATGTAAAGACAGATCTATATGGCATTCCGTTCTCTCTGCTTACTCCACATGAGATACGATATGAAAGTATAATAATATACATAGTAGTATAATACTGTATAGTGTTATCTTTTTTAATGGGTTAGTTGGAAGATATCGCCCTTCAGCGATAAACTCGCCATTGCACAAAATTATGTATTCAGTAGTAATATTGTCTTGTTTTATTTCTTTGTGTACCTACTAATTTTGTGCAATAAAGATTTTTATTATTATCTTTTACTTGATTTTTTCAATCGATATGAATTTCGGCGTAATTATGTGATTACCTTCCAACCACCTTCTCCAACCCGCCACCCTTTTGTTTCCATCCCTTCATTAACACATCATTCTAGTATTACTTCGCCCGTAGATGGCAAAAGTTTTCAGAAATCTTTATCGATATGTTAAAAAATCAAGTAGGTAACAAATAATAATAAAGAGTATAAATACTTTATATTCTAATTTTGTAAACATGTTTCGCAACTGTTACATAGTTAATCCTTCGAAAATAAGTAAAAAATCTTTTAAATTTTTTTTACCATGCCATCCACTAGTTTGATTTAGGATTTTTTGTTCTCAGTAACAGTAACGCAATATTGTTATTATTATTATTTACCGTTAGAAATATTATGATCCTTGGAAATTATAACTCTCTGTCATCCCCATAAAGTAATAAAATGTAAAGGGTTATTTTATGATGATTGCAGCAATCAGCTGTGCGTCGGAAGTATTTCAAAAGCCTTTTTCAGCTTATCAGTAAGTCACATAACTGGAATATTATTCATTTATTTATTTATGATGACAATAACTGTATTTATTTAAATAATATTATTTTTATCTTCTACTGAATATTAATAACTTGGAGTGCTCATCATCGCCTCAACGCTCCTCTCGGGAGCACAGGGCAGAAACCAGCCTCCTCCATTCAGAGCGTCTCTGTGCCAATTGCGTCACCTCTTCCCACGACATTCCTTGCGCTCTGATATCGTTGTCATAGGAACGGTGTATTGTGAAAGAGGGACGCCCGGGCCTACGGAACCCCTGCGGACGGAAGAACAGTGCTCTTTTTGGCCAACTATCATTGGGCATTCTCAAAACATGTCCCAGCCAGGACCATCGTCTCTCTTGTATTACGGAGATTACAGGTCTCTGCTGGGTGCGCCGGCGCACAGCATCATTTGTAACATGTTCATACCATCTGACATCCAAAATCCTTCTAAGACACTTGTTTTCAAAGCTTAGTATCTTCCGCTCTTGAGCCTTGGTTAAGTGCCAAGACTCGCAGTGCTAGTCAAGTATAATTTATGTAACATCGAATTTGGTACAAGACTTCCTTATACCTAATTAACTATTTGATTGAGAATATTTTAGACTGCACAAACTCCCTTCAATAATGAAAACAAGAAAGATGATCCGATGCTTACGTATTCTCTTATACTCATGGCAGGATGTAAAATGTCTTTAATTTTTCGAACAATTGCCTTTCACAGAACACTCGAAAACTTACGGTGGGAGGCCGATTCTTTGCCGGTAGCTCCACGGAAGATTGCAAGTGATGTCGATGGTTATCTATATTTAGGAAGTTTGTTTGCGAGGGATGAAAGATGCGACAAGGATATCGAAAGAAAAACAGTGGCCGGTGCTAGGGTAAACGGTGCACTTCGACCCATTGTCAGCAATGACAATGTGTCGAAGTATAAATATTATAATTTAATAAAAATAGGGAACTAATTATTTGATCGGCTATTAATCCATTCGTTCGGCAAGAAAAAAGCAGCATTTAAGTCATTTGCGCAGCTAACAATGTTTTCATCGGCAATAAATAAAAAATAATCGCAACTCTTGTTTTACAACCAAACTTAGTTATATCAGCAAATTAACAAATTTGAACAGCTTGATAAATAATCGCACAACAAAATAATTAATTGACCAGCAGAATTGTTATTTGAGCAGCAGAATTATTATTTGAGCAGCAGAATTATTATTTGACCGGCAGAAAATATTAGAAAAACAATATTTTTCACACACCGATTTACCTTCGGATCCACATGAAGTTTTTGTGATTTCTTACCAAATTAATGATGACTACGAAAATAATGCCAGTTTCCGCTTTGCTATATTAACGAAATATCTTACTGAAATGTCGAAAAACGCTATATATGCTATATATAAAATC
>OX388326.1:16874890-16979025 GCA_947579605.1 Athripsodes cinereus
ATTAAAACATATATTAAAGTTTTACATACTAACCTTACAAAAGAACTACACAGTGTTGAGTGGGATGTTTTTGAGGATAAAGTGTACGATCTTGTGAGCATTAAAGCTACAGAAAAGAAGAAATGCTTAGACAAAAAACTACAGAATCTCAAGGAACAACAAGTAACTAAATTACATAATAACGAAAAACATCAACATTTCAAAAAAGTGTTTTATAACAGAGTAATTAATTTAAGCAGTGTAAATTTAGACGAAAAATATTTAAACTTCCTAAAAAGAGGATTCAAATTTAATCTCACTCCAATATATAATTCTAAAAATATACAAAATCTCGCTATAGACCTCGATATTGCTCTAAATAAAGAAGAACCTATATTAAAACATAAATGTGCCAAAATTATTAAAGAAGTCTTAAATAAACCAGTCATACAAAATAAAGATCATAAAATTCTCAACGAAATCATCAATATCATAAAAACAAAACATTTAATCATAACCAAAGCCGATAAAGGGAATTCCATTGTCATACTTAATGACAATGATTATGTAAATAAAATAAAAGAAGTGATTTCTGACGAAACCAAATTTACCAAAGTGCTTAAAAACCCAACAGATAAATTCCAAAAAGAAACAAAAGAAATTATAAAAAAACATAATAAACTTTTTCAAAATAACAATAAAGATTATTTAACTATTATGAACCCAAAAACGCCACAATTGTACGGATTAGCAAAAGTCCATAAAGACAATATACCTATCCGACCTGTTGTTTCATATATAGATGCTCCCTCGTGCAATTTATCTAAATTTATCAACAAAGTATTTTTAAATGTTACTCAATTTAAACCTAAATACACAGTCAAGAATTCCGTTATTCTTTGTGAAGAACTTAATAGAATAACACCACCTAAAAACTGCTTGCTCGTTTCTTTTGACGTAAAAAGCTTGTTCACAAACATCCCAGTGGAAGAAACATTACAAGTAGTGAATTCAATTTTACATGAGAAGTGTGAAGATAGTGATACAGCAAATAGTATTGAAGAAATTTTAAAAACTTGTCTCAAACAAAATTATTTCCAGTTCAGAGAAGACATCTATATACAAACTTCCGGTTTACCGATGGGATGCTCGTTAAGTTCAATTATGGCAGATATCTTCATGGATCACTTTGAGAAAAAACTTTTCGAATCGGATAATCCATTAATTCAACATGTTTCAAACTACCATAGATATGTGGATGATATTTTCTGTACTTGGTCAGGTACGAGGAGGCAGCTAGACATGTTTCTAATATATCTCAACAAACAACATCCTAACATCCAGTTCACAGTGGAAGTAGAAGAAGATGGAATATTGAATTTTTTGGATTTATCTATATCAGTCAAAAACAATAAATTCGATTTTAAAATTTATCGTAAACCTACGTATACAGATACAATAATACATTCAACATCATGCCACCCCACATCACATAAAATGGCCGCTTTCAATTCCATGATTCATCGTTTGTTATCCATCCCTTTATCACCCAACAACTACAATGAAGAATTAAAAACAATATTAGATATTGCAAATAACAATGGATATAATAATTGCGATATTATGAAAATAGTACAAAAAAAGGAAAGAAATATTCTTACATATAAATATATTTATCCTAAAATACAACCACAGTCAAACAAAGATCTCACATATAAAAGAATAGAATTTATGGGTCAGATAACATATAATGCTTTAAATATGTGTAAAAACTCAACATTTAAACCAGCATATTATACCTCAAATAATATAGGTAAAAAATTGTTCAATACTAAATCCAAAACTAAGAAACTAGACCACAGCGGCATTTATAAATTACAATGTAACGATTGTTCAAAATATTACATCGGCCAAACTGGAAGAAAAATCTCATCCAGATATAAAGAACATAGAATGGCTCTAAACACAATTCGAGTAAATTCGGAAATGGCGGACCATGCCAAAGAATGGGGGCACTCTTTCAACCAGGAAGGCATACATGTGTTACATAAATGCAAAAAAGGTCAAAAAATGAATATACTGGAGGCAATGGAGATCAACAAAAATAAAGATGACACCATTAACATTCAAATCCCACCTCTAATTTCTCCTCTTACCTACCCGTTTACTACTTCCACCCATAGATTACCTTAAAACAATATCTCTACCAATACCTTCACATATCCATTTTACATCTCTATTAACCCCGCCCACTACCCCTACCCACATTTAATTTTGTATTATCATGTACCATCAATTTGTCATTTGTCATTAGTTATAAGTAATTATTACTGAAGATGGACGTATGTCCGAAAAGCTTTTAATATTATAACAATTTTAAATGAAAGTAAACAGTGTTTTTTATTTAAATATTTATTATCTAAAAAAAAAAATGATAATTTATATAACCTATATGTAATTTACAGTTTCCAAGAGTTTATATAATAAAATTATTGAAAAAAATGCATGGTTTAATTTTATGTGTGTATTACTGGTTAATGGCCTTAGTTGCCAAATAAATGAATTTAAAAAAGTGAAATTCGCTTAATTGGGACAGCCGGTTAATTGGGACAAAATGTCCAAGTCCCGATGTGTCCCAATTAAGTGGAATCGACTGTATTTACTAAGTTATTGCGTGTTGAAAACAATGTTACTTATAAGTGTTACAGAGTTGTATGAGATTTAATATCCGTATGGAAGACCGTCTTCCATAAGTGGGGTAGCCAGCAGACTAGTTACACGTTAAAAATATACAAGCTGTCCTCTCCGTACCAACAAAATATCAAGACATTTATGATGAGGCAAACCTTATCGCCTTTTTATTTATTTATTTTAATAGACATCACAGCTTTGACAATGAGTGGTACAATAATTCATGATAACTTTTACGGGACATTCGGAAACTAATGGAAAAGAGTGGGAGACCAATTCTTAAAATATATAGGTATTTAAATTAAAAGGAATAATTGTTGAAGGGTGTCTGTGTTCACACTGTGAAAATTCATATTTAATAATTTATAAATAATCAAAACACTGTTATATTTTCACTATATTTATTTAAACTCTAACGTTTTGGCCATTCTTAAGAGTACTGAGTAGAGTCAAGAGTACAAAAGTACTCTTGAGAAGGCCCATTGAAGTGGGCGAAAACGTTAGAGTTAATATAGTGAAAATATAACAGTGTTTTGATTATTCATAAATTATTAAAAGGAATTATATTGAACAATGCGTAGGTACTTTCACTTAAATTTTAATTGTTAATTTTAGAGGCTTTTCGGCCATATCTAAGGCTTCAGTGAAAATCGTCTAGAATTTAATAATGATTTAAAAAAAAAAAAAAATTTTGCAATTTCATAAATAAATTTGAATTAAAAAAAGTCGAAATCCTACAGGGTTACTCTTGACACAATCTAAATATGATCTTAATCCTGTCTTGATCTTAATCCTACGACGCACGAAGGGACTATAGTCAAAAATACATACACACCAATCTCGCGGTAACGGTAGAATTCCACAAAACAAAAACTTAACACATTGCAAATTGATTGACAATGTCCTCTTCTCCTATAACAGGAGGTGATTTTTAGAACAATTGCTTAGGGCAACCGGTCCAAAACTAAAAACACATATGTATAATCTATGCTTGGACATTTGTATTTAACCTTTAGCATTTTTTCCTGTACATTGACCTAATATATTTTTATGATTTCAGATATCGAGTGAACAAGCACTGCGTCTTGAAATATCCATTTGTTTGATGAAAAATGTATTTAGTTTTTAAATTTCCATAATATTATTCTTTTCTTTTTCCATTTGTTTATTATTCTATTGGGTTAGTTGGAAGATATCGCGTCCCTGCGATAAACTCGCCCATGTAATCTTATTATTTGTATCCATATATTTTGTACAATAAAGTTTATTATTATTATTTCATATCTCATTTATTTAACAAAACAATATTAGATTCTACATTTTGAACACAATATAAGATTAACAATAAAATTTAAATATAACATTAAATAACAAAAACCATAAAATATTAAAATAAATTTATATTCAAAATGTAGAACCCCAACATTATTCGAGTTGATTCTTCCATGATGTTCTATGAAATAGTACAATCATGGGAGATCACTTACAGAGCTACAGGGACAAAAACCTTCTTACTATCCTGATGGACGATAAAAGTACGGCCTTCTGCATGCTGTATTTGAGCTTGTCATCTACTCCCAGTTTTTATAAAACAAAAACATCTCCAAAAATAATAATAATAAATTAATAAACGATAATTAATTAGTGGAATTAAAATGTGATTTTTTATTAATCCAATTGTAGGTATAAGTATGCCTGTTTACATCCTAACTATTTATACGCCTAATTTATTTACTAACATTACGTTTTCATAATCTTCTATATATAAAAGAAAGTGGTGTTAGTTACACCATTTATAAATCACGAATGGCTGTTCCGATTTGAATGAACTCTGATTTGTTGGCTTCTCCTCCGCCCCTAATAGCCGATAGGCTATTAAAATATCTTACAAATTCACGGGAAGAAAAATTACGAAGAAAATTATTTACTCCATACATTTTTAATTTCAATAAAAAATGCAATAATTATGGAGAATTATACAAAATCAATGATGATGTTTTTTTATATATTGGCCTATTTATAGAATATTTTTTGTATACATTTTGAAATTAGAATCGTTTTCCATACACTTTAACATCTGTGGTTCTGAAATTTCAATTTCGGAAAAATCATGGACAAGAATTTTTGTAAATTTAAAATGAATAGGTATCTTATTTAAGATTACTAAAAAATAAATTAGTACCTACATAATTATATTACGTACAGCAGATTATAAACAAATCTGAGTTAAGTATCAAAGTTCAACATAAATGAATTTTATTTTTTTACACTATACGATGACACACTTGGACAATTTCGGGAGTTTATAAAGTAATTAAAAATATTAATCATCCATTGATTCTTAGGCGGTACGAAGTTCGCTGGGTCAGCTAGTACTGTATGTAATATAGCCATTAATAGCAAGAAATAAGTAATAATTACTAGGTACTCGTATGGGTATTTGCTAGAGGCATGTGTAATGTGTGTGTGTGTGTTGTGGTACATCCTCGTGTATGACTGTGGTGTTTGTAGAGTGTAGACTGTTACAGGAAGACAGGTAGCCTTGCAAGGTCGTTTCGGTGATGAGCAGTATGGGCATGTAAGCACTGAGCGCTCGACATTAGCAACAGTGGCAAAGTATATGGAGAAGGGGTACACCACTACTTTGAGGAATGTGCCAACTAAATACAGGGATGACAAAATTATACATAATAATTAAATTAAATAATTAATAAACGATATCATCATCATCGCCCTCCTCTCGGGACCACAGGGCAAAAACCAGCCTCCTCCATTCAGAGCGTCTCTGCGCCAATTGCGTCACCTCTTTCCACAACATTCCCTGTACTCTGATATCGTTGTCATAGGAACGGTGTATTGATAAACGATAATAATTATTGATAAATTAATAAAACATTGCCGAGTTGTACCAGCTCTAAGATGCTGTCTGGGGAAATAATAATTTTGGAATTTCAACTTTCATTTAAATTTTATAATCATGATTTTTCATCGAAATAAAAATAATGGTATAAGTAAAAAAAGGAGGGTTTAATGTTTTCACACCATTCGGCACTGGTGATTCTCGGGCTCGCGCCTTCTGAACGCCAAATAACAAGTTTCTGGACATCTCACCTTGGCTTTTTGTTACTCACCAATTTGTATATATCATATTCACTCGATGCTATCTATCTTATATTAATTTTACTATTTTTGTCCTGTTTTCTGTCTTTTTGTACACATTTGTATTACTTTATATCCAATAAAATAAACATACTTTCAAAAGGGGCATTGAAGAGAATGTAGTTTAAAAGATTCCCACGACGGCGGTTTTAGCCGGTCGGTCCTTCAAACCTGCCCAATGGCCAATTTTGGTTTAAATGTGCTGATAAATAGGAATCTATGACTCCTGAAATATCCGGGTGTGAGGTGGGTCTCTCTTCAATAAGTAAAAAAGATATCATTTTAATTTTTTTCTCGATATATAGACCGATCTCTCATCAATTAAAAGTTTATTTAATTCTATTTTAGAAATATACACGCCAATGAGCTTTTAAAAAAGACACTACCGAAATTATTTTAAAATCGTAAATAATTTTAAATTTTCTTGGTGGCAACCCTATCGCGTTGTATGATGTGTACACTGTATGTACCGCTGAAGAACGTGAGGCAACAATAAATATGTTATTGTTTTCATATTGTTTACTTAACCATGTGTAGCCAGAGATACATTTATAGGTATTTATACAATGTTAATTAAATTTATGAATATTATATCTATGTACTATAATTATAGGATATAATAATATTATTCATGTACATACCTACCAACACAGATACATAGTATGGAAGTGTAGTACAGATATAAAAACAATTTCATGAATGAGGAAACGAACAGATCGTCTTCAATTATTATTAATGAAAAAACATTTTGCCAAATCAGTCTCCCGAGCTTTAAGCTTTTTGCTTACAAGAAAGCTTGATTTAATTTGACGTGATTAGATAGGAGAAATCACTAATGAACAGTTAATTGTACTTATATTTGGGTTAGTTGGAAGAGATCGCGCATTTGCGATAAACTGGTCCTCTGTACACATTGATAATATTTAATTTGATTTGAATATATTTCTCTATGAAATCGTTTGTAATAAATGTACAGGAAAGAATCTTCTTCTTCTTCCTGACACTGTCCCAACTTATTGCCGCTGAAGGCCTTTGGGGTCGGCTCTTTTCGTTCTAAGGTTAGGTATATTATATTTTTCTATTCCGTATGTCATCTTCATCCAGAGACCATTTCTCCCAGGATCCTATTACATTGTGTCATCCAGCTATTCTTTGGTCTCTCTACTGATGGATGTCAAGGGAAATTTAAAGTAATGTCATGGGACCCTTATAATTTAATATCCAAAAAATGGTACTTGTGTTGCCATCTATCGAAATCCTGTGAAAGCCCTGGCCCCTATCTAGAGAAATCGTAAATACCTTTTGCTATTATCATAAAAACAGATTCCTTCTTCTTGATCCTTTTCCGGGAGTCAGCCATTTTGGCCAGTCTCCTGCTATCCGCCTAAGAATAGACATAGCAGGGGCTCGCTCCAAAAAAAAAAGGTCTCTTCTCTTCTACAAAATACTGTGAGTGTCGCTATAATAATGTAATTCAGTATTAAAAAACTGTGAATTGTTTTGTTTGGTGTAATAATAATCTGTGTAACCATATTCTTCGTCAATAAACTGATCATACAACATCATGCTAGTGTTTACTTAATGCAACCACCACAATAAATTTACCCAACGATAAACCCTGAGAGAGTCACTGAAATCTGCCGACTATGGGAGAAATGTTACAGTTTGAGTGTTACAGATTGGCGCTCCAACGTGATGCCTAAATATTGTGGTGTTTTGTTGTGTTTTGAGTGAATTTAACAGTGCATAAATGATAACATTAAATAGTGCGTAGATAAGTTCGTTACGTATCACGTGACCCACCCATGTTTCCATGTATCACCAACACACACACACACTTCTCTAGAATGTTCGATCAAAAACAGTTGAAATTTTCCCTCCTTCGCAACAAGACTGTGCAACTGTCGTTTTGCTCTTCAAAAAAATTTCACCGCATGACCAATAAGGACTACGATGGTGCTTCAGTGAAAAATCGATTTAAATAAACAGTGCTATAAATAATAAAAAAAAAACATTTTAATAAATAAATAAGTGAGAATTAATAAATAATCAAGTGCGTGATACATTTGCGCGCCCTCAAAAAAACTCATATAATAAGGAAAAAAACCGTTACATCAACAAAGAAAGAATGAACGAGTCTATTTATTTGAATTATAAACAGTGTTAAAAATAAAAACGATTTAATAATAAATATATGCGAGATACATTTATGATCTTCAAAAAGAAATCCGATATATTGCAAGTACGATCAGATATTGTTAATGAATGGAGAATTTAAGAAATAAATACAACAAGAAATTGACAAGATTGTGAACAGATACTCCAAACTTTCCTAAGACGTCCAGATAATTTCCTTCTGATGAGATGAAGATCTCCAACGTTGCAATCCCTTAAGAAGCCTGCTACCACCACTACGAAGGATGTCCATGACGGAATTTTCTTCCTTGACGGTTCCTGACCTCCAATAGAAGGATGTCCCATGCTTTGTCATCTAGATCTCACGTTTCTTCGAGGCCTTCTTTATCTACGCGGAGAGCCCTTGATGCTTGATGGTTTTGAGGAAGATGAAATGAATACTTCCTCCAATTCGTAATAGACAACCTTATTCATCTGACTACTATACAGGTTTTTATGGAAGAATATGGTGTTGTTGTGTTCATTTTGTACTGAAATATTTTATATACCTACTATAGATACAGTTTTTTACATGTTGTTCCATGCTTTGCCTTTTGTGCCAAAGAGATTGTAAAAAAAAATTCCAGTTTCAATTTTGCATAAATTCAAGTGATACTAGCTAAGATCATTTTACAATTATTTGCGGAATTATTTGCTTGTTGATGTAAGATTCTACACTGAAGGATCTACAAAGTAAGAGTTGTAAATTTATAAATGTCCAGTTTGTGAAATAGTCCAAGTAAAGTTTTTTCTATATCTGGTTAAATACACTCAAAAGTAAAGAAATCAAATTTAAATTCATTATACTTGTACCTACCTAGCGTGCGTGTCACGCAGGCTGTAGATGTATTTATGTATGGTTTGAAGTGAAAGGATCATAGACCTCAATATTGCTGGAAGAGGCTTAACAGAACAGATTTGAATAATTACCAATAATTCTTTACTCATATGCTGGAATTGTTAATTTTATGATATGTAATGTATGTAATGTTATGTCTACGATATTTCCAGGGAATGTCAAACTTTCCAGCGGTTTCCAAACTTTAACAATTTAAAGAAATAATTGTTATTGATTTTTTTTCGAGTCTTATCAAAGGACAAGACTTCCAAACAATTTTTTTTTAGTATCCAATGGTTCCCAACTGTTGAGATTTGATGTTACAAAGGTTGCCAAACTTTTTTTTTAAACATTTTTTTTGCTTTGAGGAATTTTTTTGGATTCTTATTAGGAGTCCATATTTCCTAGAGCAATTTTCAAACCAAGGTGTCCACTGTTTCTCAACTTTTTTTTGTTTTGGAAAAATTTTTTTTTCCTCTTTTAAAGAATTTTTTTTAATTCCTGCAAGTCCATCGCAATCTATCCAGCGCCGAAGATTGGTACGTATAATCTTTTGTCTTGTTGATTATTATTTGCCAATTTTCTTTCAGATCGTCAATTCAAAACGTTTTGCATGTGCAATTTTTCTATTTCTCCTGTGTAAGGATCAGCTTATAAAGAAGAACCGTTTATTATTCTATTATCATTCCACGCTAGAATCTCAAAATGTCTGAATCATCTGTAATTTTTCGAAAAAATTGGCACCTCGTTTCATCAAGTCTCTGTTTCTCCAAAATTTTGTTGTTATATTTCATTCTGAATGTAAATCCATCCATGTAAAATTGAAATTTTGATAATGTAAAGAATTTATGTAAAAATGTAATGTTTTCTTGGGCTGCAATTTTAATGAATAAAAAGAACTATGTCTATACATCACAGGTCAATGTTAATAGCGAATTTTGTATGTAATAAAAATGTTAGACTCACAAAAGAAATTATATTTACAGTCATAGTAATGTCAAAGGAATTATCTTTCTTTCTTCTTTAAAGCAAAATAAATTATAATACTGTTGATAGTCAAAAATTTGGTATTTCTACTCTTCAAGTACTTGTAACTTTTGCAGCCCATCTTATTGTAAACATTTAGTTAAGAAATCTCATAGAGGCTCTTCAAGGTTCCGCTTCTGTGAGAATTTTGAATTGTTCGAACTTTGTGGCGCCCTTAAATAATTTTTTTTTGTATGTTTTGATCATCTTTTTGTTTGCGCCCGTGGATGCATGAAGTTGCCTTTATCATCTCATATGCTAGCCGTTTTCATTAGCAACGTGTTCACAATAATCTGAACCCATCCACTGTCGCAGACAAAAGTCATACAACATGGTAGTCTTAAGGAATTTTGTACTGTATAACTGATGTAATTTTGACCCTCCAGTATACGAAAGTATACGAATTCTTTTGTTGTTTTCCTTGAATTTTTGCGTGAACTCCTGATTCACTGAGTTAAGTGGTAACTGATTTATTTATTTGTTTATTTATATATCTATATATTTCAAGGTGTAAAAGTAGAAAGTATGTCAGATTGCGCAATAAATGATGAAGTATGAAAGTGTGTGAAAGGTTACCACTAATTCTCTTAGTATATCAAATCATTAATGCTAAATCTTAAATTGAGGATCAAGGTCGCATCAGTCAAATTAAAAAATAAGTTTATTGTTTTTAATCTTTAGTGTGCATGGTTTTGTAATTAAATTATATGGCAAGGTTTCTCACATGGTGTGAACCTGCTGGCCATTTTGCGGCAATTTTACTGTATGGAATGCGTACCCTTGCAGTAATTTCTATTTGCCTAGTATGAATGTTAAGGAGTCATTGGATGATTCGCCATCTTCCATGTACATCTCCTGGGTTAGACTGATATAGAGATATGACTAACCGTCCTACCCTAAAACAATCAGTTCTAACTCAAATTTATTTTAGTAATTATCAATTTTTTAATGCCCGACAAGCTTATTGTCCAAGTGAGGTTTGAGGACGCTCAAACAAAGAAAATTCATACAGGTCGCTTAGAGAAGCTCTGCGCGATAGGTTTGGTACCTGATATTAACCATTTGCCTGTATGAAATTGGTGGGAAGTTTCCACAAAAGAAAAATGCTATAGGGTAAAGGATTACCGCCCTTATAATAGAGGTAGATCAGATATAATTGTAATGGATACCTCCTCTTGGAGTAAGGAAAAGTGTTTGGGAAATTGTTGAAGGTTTTGTTATATAATGTAAAAGAATTTTTTTTTGTTTTGTCTTAAGCATGTAAAGGTTTACCTAGAAGTATGGCGAGAACATTGTCTACGATCCCGTTTCCGCGACCTGTTCTGTCGGTGCATCTTCCTGGTCCCTTGCTTGCTTGAGACATGTCTATTTGTAAGGAATAATTAAGAATTTGTTACTAATGTCTGTTATGATAATTTGTATCCTTGTTTTGACACTCACAGTGTTGTAAAATCTATCTTGTTTTGACACTCACAGTATTGTAAAATCTTTCTTATCTTTGACACTCTTAGTTCTGTAGAATCCTTCTTATTACTGACTTTGAAACTTTTCTTTTTTTTATTCATTTTTTTTCTTTAAAAGACAACTTGAGATGGTGTCATGGGACCCTTATAATTTAATATCCAAAAAATGGTACTTGTGTTGCCATCTATCGAAATCCTGTGAAAGCCCTGGCCCCTATCTAGAGAAATCGTAAATACCTTTTGCTATTATCATAAAAACAGATTCCTTCTTCTTGATCCTTTTCCGGGAGTCAGCCATTTTGGCCAGTCTCCTGCTATCCGCCTAAGAATAGACATAGCAGGGGCTCGCTCCAAAAAAAAAAGGTCTCTTCTCTTCTACAAAATACTGTGAGTGTCGCTATAATAATGTAATTCAGTATTAAAAAACTGTGAATTGTTTTGTTTGGTGTAATAATAATCTGTGTAACCATATTCTTCGTCAATAAACTGATCATACAACATCATGCTAGTGTTTACTTAATGCAACCACCACAATAAATTTACCCAACGATAAACCCTGAGAGAGTCACTGAAATCTGCCGACTATGGGAGAAATGTTACAGTTTGAGTGTTACAGTAACTAATTTATTTATTTATTCTAAACCAGTTACACAACTCGGACAACTTACTTACTTATGCAGCTATTCCTGTCCACTGCTGAACATAAGCCTCCCCCATATGTCTCCAGGCATCTCTGTCCTGGGCTTTCTGCAACCAGTCACTAGCGATTCTTCTAATATCTTCTGACCAACGTGTTGGGAGGACAACACATACAAATAAATACAAACAATTATAATTATTCCACAAGAGACCATGCATTGCCTAATTTAAAAGTGTAAACAAATCAATTATTTGATACATATCAATAGCCTATAAGGTTGTCATTTATTATAAAAAATAAATAAAAAAACATTTGAGATAAAGTATTATACATACATACATACATACCATCACGCCGCTTCCCTCGCGGGGTAGGCAGAAAGGATCGAGGGCTACTTCCTTCTATCCTTGCATACATCTTTCGCTTCCGTCACTGTCATACAATTCCTCATGCATGCTCTCCTGTTCAACGTGCTCAACACGTGACCGTCCTGTAGGATTTGATTTAAATGATCTTGCCATTTAATCCTCGGACGTCCACGTCTCCGAGCACCATTCCTCTCAGCCAAATATATCTTCTTAGTCATTCTGTCCTCATTCATTCTTTCCACGTGCCCAAACCATCTTAACTTATTTACATTCATCCTTGTTATTACACCAACTTTCATTCCACATTCCTTTCGTATATCAATGTTACGCACACGATCTCTCAGACTTTTACCACACATCCTTCTCAACGATCTCATTTCCACTGCATTTATGCCACTTTCATCCTTCTTTAACCATGTCCACGTCTCACTTGCATACATAAGTGTTGGCACTAAGATAGCAGAGTGCACCAACCTTTTAGCTGTGGTGGATATGTTTCTATTTGCAATTAATGATCGGATTGCACCATTTACCTTATTGCCAGCAACTTTTCTCCTTTCAATATCGCTTTCACACTTCCCATCTCTCGTGAACAAACTACCTAAGTACACACATTCGTCAACTTGCTCTAACACTTCGTTGTCAATCATTATCTGGCATACTGTTCTCTCACTTCCTCTTTCAAACACCATGATTTTTGTCTTTTTTGCATTCATTCTCAATCCATTAATCGCACAATTTTCATACACACAATTTTCATAAAATATTAATTGTGAAATAAACAATAATCATTATTAATGAATAAATAATTGTTTTTTTTTTTAATTTGTTTTAAAAAGAATAAATTAAATAAATACAAAGACACACATAGAGTTTTGCACAGCTGTAGGTATGTATAGGTAAGTTAGCATATACATATTATGTACAATTAACTAATATATACATATATTATCTATGTATCATAATATTACCTCTGTAATGTTGAACAGCAAGCCTATTGCACCATTTCCCTTAATCCAACATTGGCATACGATGTAGCTGGCTACCCACCATTGTTTATAATATACAGTGTATCGTGTAGAGGGAAGTCGCTATACTGCGTCAGCATAATAACACGAACAGGAAGGGAAATTCATGACTACTTACCTCAGCAATGGTGTAAACTTTATAATGATATTATTTTACATCAAACAACAAAGTATTCATAATTATTTACTTATGAAGCTATTCCTGTCCACTGCTGAACATAAGCCTCCCCCATATATCTCCAGGCATCTCTGTCTTGGGTTTTCTGCAACCAGTCACTAGCGATTCTTCTAATGTCGTCTGACCAACGTGTTGGAAGTCTTTCTCTACTCCTTTTTATCTTCACTAGGTCTCCATTCCACTACCCTTTTTGTACATTTTTGATCTTGTAAAGCAACATGCCCCGCCCATGACCACTACAACCTTGTCACTCTTTCGACAACATACGTAGCTTCCGATCTTCTACTCATAATAATTATTTACTAGGTAATTTACATTAAAAATAGTAAGCATATCTAATTTGAGTGTAATGATAGATTTATTTCGTCGGTAGCCTGGAGGTAGAGTATCGGCCTCGTGAACAAGGGGTCTGTGGTTTGAACCCAGGTACCGGCAAACTTCCCTTTCACGACAAGCTTTTAGCTTACTGTGAAAGGTGTATAAGGTTGTATTTGGGTTTAAAACAAAACCCAGATATATCTTTTAAAAAAAATGGCGTTCCGTTCTCTCTGCCTACCCTACTTGGGACACGACGTGAAGGTATAGTATATTATATATAGTAAATCTAATCTGAAAGAAGGGGGTGTGAGGAAGCGCGGAAGTCCGAGAACCACGTGACTTGATAACGTGGATCGAATTCTCAAAGATGACCGTGTGTTGAGTAAGAGAAATCGACGTACGTGCATGAGAAATTGTATGAATGTAGAAGATGCGAAAGAAGTATGTAAAGACAGATCTATAAGGCATTCCGTTCTCTATGCTTACTCCACATGAGATACGACATGAAAGTATAATAATATACATAGTAGTATAATACTGTATAGTGTTATCTTTTTTAATGGGTTAGTTGGAAGATATCGCCCTTCAGCGATAAACTCGCCGATTGCACAAAATTATGTATTCAGTAGTAATGTTGTCTTGTTTTTTTTTCATTGTGTACTAATTTTGTGCAATAAAGATTTTTATTATTATCTTTTACTTGATTTTTTCACTCGATATGAATTTCGGCGTAATTATGTGATTACCTTCCAACCACCTTCTCCAACCCGCCACCCTTTTGTTTCCATCCCTTCATTAACACATCATTCTAGTATTACTTCGCCCGTAGATGGCAAAAGTTTTCAAAAATCTTTATCGATATGTTAAAAAATCAAGTAGGTAACAAATAATAAAGAGTATAAATAATTTATATTGTAATGTTGTAAACATGTTTCGCAACTGTTACATAGTTAATCCTTCGAAAATAAGTAAAAAATCTTTTAATTTTTTTTACCATGCCATCCACTAGTTTGATTTAGGATTTTTTGTTCTCAGTAACAGTAACGCAATATTGTTATTATTATTATTTACCGTTAGAAATATTATGATCCTTGGAAATTATAACTCTCTGTCATCCCCATAAAGTAATAAAATGTAAAGGGTTATTTTATGATGATTGCAGCAATCAGCTATGCGTCGGAAATATTTCAAAAGTCTTTTTCAGCTTATCAGTAAGTCACATAACTGGAATATTATTCATTTATTTATTTATGATGACAATAACTGTATTTATTTAAATAATATTATTTTTATCTTCTACTGAATATTAATAACTTGGAGTGCTAGTCAAGTATAATTTATGTAACATCGAATTTGGTACAAGACTTCCTTATACCTAATTAACTATTTGATAGAGAATATTTTAGACTGTACAAACTCCCTTCAAAAATGAAAACAAGAAAGGTGATCCGATGCTTACGTAATCTCTTATACTCATGGCAGGATGTAAAATGTCTTTAATTTTTCGAACAATTGCCTTTCACAGAACACTCGAAAACTTACGGTGGGAGAGTGGGAGATCGATTCTTTGCCGGTAGCTCCACGGAAGATTGCAAGTGATGTCGATGGTTATCTATATTTAGGAAGTTTGTTTGCGAGGGATGGAAGATGCGACAAGGATATCGAAAGAAAAACAGTGGCCGGTGCTAGGGTAAACGGTGCACTTCGACCCATTGTCAGCAATGACAATGTGTCGAAGTATAAATATTATAATTTAATAAAAATAGGGAACTAATTATTTGATCGGCTATTAATCCATTCGTTCGGCAAGAAAAAAGCAGCATTTAAGTCATTTGCGCAGCTAACAATGTTTTCATCGGCAATAAATAAAAAATAATCGCAACACTTGTTTTACAAACAAACTTAGTTATATCAGCAAATTAACAAATTTGAACAGCTTGATAAATAATCGCACAACAAAATAATTAATTGACCAGCAGAATTGTTATTTGAGCAGCAGAATTATTATTTGAGCAGCAGAATTATTATTTGACCGGCAGAAAATATTAGATAAACAATATTTTTCACACACCGATTTACCTTCGGATCCACATGAAGTTTTTGTGATTTCTTACCAAATTAATGATGACTACGAAAATAATGCCAGTTTCCGCTTTGCTATATTAACGAAATATCTTACTGAAATGTCGAAAAACGCTATATATGCTATATTATATAAAATCACATAAAAAGATGCTACATACAAAGATTTATTATTTGAACAAGATTAAAAATTTAGCTTCACAAGTTTAATTAAAATTAGCTCACGGTTTGCTGCTCATTTATTTATTTTGCTGCACAAATAATAATTTATTATGCTGGTCAAATAATAATTTTGCTGGTCGATTAAATTTAGAGTTTTACAATATCATATTATTTGCAATACAAATATAATTTTCTCGCTGGGCATAAGTAGCATATCAAAATGATATATTTGTCGACAGAATACATTTTTCTGCTGAACAAAACTTCAATATTATGCTGATCGTTTAAATGATAGCCATAAAAATATATAGTACATATATTTCATTTTTTGTTGTGTTTTTGAATCATAATAACATAAATTGACCAAAATTATAAAATTGGTGACATCTCGAATATTGATATTCCTACTAGTTAAGTTATGAAACTGAACAGTCGCTATTATCTTGGTTTTTTCGTAAATGTCTGTAACTGTATACGAGGGGCAGTAAAAATAATAAATATAAATCTACAACAAATGCCTATTTAACTGTTTATGTGTTAATTTTATGATTTTGCAACCCATCACTACTTTTTTTCATCTCAATCTCTTTAACGGGAACATTTTTTTGTTCAAAGTACACACATGTTTGTAAATATTTATGCAATGCAATAAACTTAGGTACAAAAGTATTTTTCTTTGAATATGCCGCCTTTAAATAAAAATGTCATTATTAAGACATGTTTATCATATTTAATATTTTTATTGTTTTATTTTAGGGGGTAGTTCTGTGAATACCGTAAATCTCTAAATAGGTTGATGGTTGAAGTTGAAAAATATTATTATTCTAGTCCGTACGCAATTACCAACATTTAACATCAACATTTCGGCGATGAGACGGGACAATGAGAGGACAATATGCGTGTTATTTACATGCAGTTGGTCCGCTGGCTACCCTACTTGTGGAATATGGTTTAGTAAATTATATAGTAAGTTACAATCCATTGGATTGGTCTACAACGAGTTTGGATTTTCTTCTCCATTCCTCCCTATTTCCAGCCAGTCTCTTTAGTAAATTATAAATGATATTAGAAAAATATGTCTCCATGGAGCTAGGCAATAGAACCAACTCCCTTAGGGAATTCGCACACATTCGTCATTTTTTCGATTTTCAAAATAGAATTTTACGATGTTAAGGGTTCTTCGGATTTTTGTCTTCGGTCGATATAGCTGTATTTCCTTTCCTTTTCTCTTAACCTCTCTTTTTCTGGGCAGCAATCACATTTATTTTACTTTTTATTTTCTTACTATTTCTTCAATACAATATTACTACCACCACTACTTTACCATTACGGCATATCCCACAAGTGGGGTAGCCAGCAGACCACCTGTATGTAATAAACATGAAAGCTGTCCTCTCCTTGCCAACAAAAATTAAGACATTTATTTATTATTTTTGCACATCATCAATTATATAACATTTATTTATTTATTTTATTACAAAATAAAACAGTGTCATATAATTTTATTATTATTATTATTTGGATGATTTGTAAAGCGCCGTTTTGTGAAAAAAAATCCACCTCAAGGGCGCTCTTTGCTAACTAAGGTTGTGCTTGGATTATTCCGTGAGATTTCTTGAATAGATAGGTCTTCAGTTGGTTCTTGAAACGAGATAAATATCAGTTATACAATTCAATGCACAGGGGGTGAGTTTATCGCTAAAATGCGATATCTTCCAACTAACCCGTAATAACAAAACAATATAAAATTTAAAATACTAGGACGATATGCAGTGGCGAGATTATCACTCTAAAGTGATTTCTTCCATCTAACCACGACACATTGAGATATACCTAGTTAAAACAAATTTACTTGCATACTTGTATAGAATATCAATACACAACAAAAATAATATTTAAAATAATATTTGACACACATGTGGTAGAGATTATGGATCGAAGGAGGGGGGGGACCTCAACACTGCTGAATTTAAGATGGTATAAGTACAAAAGCTGCAAAAGTATTATATGTGCATTCTTAAGACAAAAACACTCTTAATTAGGTATACTTATTTAAATAATTATACAAAAAAAAATGTGTATTAAATTTATTTTTTGTTAGGCTATATTCACTTGTAAAGAGTTTCCGACACACAGCATCCCCGCTGCGCCATTCGACTACCGTAAATGCGCAATTCAAAAGCATCAGATATACAAAATTCAAAATATTTTGAGTCTACCTGTCTCTTTGACATTTATTATTGTTTAATTCAAAGGTGTCATAAAATGCATTGGGATGTTTGTAAACGTAACGAATTAGTAAAACAATAGTTTTTTTTTCAAGAAGTTCCAGTGACAAAATTGGTCTTTACCATAGACATATATCACTATAGACTAACCATAAAAGCAAAATAAGTGGAACACTTAGTGAACCGGTATGTGCCCTGACTATAAAATATATGTGGTGTTTATGTATATAGGTATATATGTGTCGGTGGATATCAAAATCGGTAAAATCCGTTTTAGGTAAAAAACGATTTTTATGGCAATACTATAGAGATTTTAGTACTACATAGGATGTCTACAGCTAATGTGACAAAATGCAACGTTTTACTATAGTAATTTAAGTTTGAAATTCACCTCTAAATCAAACTCAGTACCATCCATATCATGCTGTTACTCATAATCATTTTTGAAACCGTATTCTATATTAAGAATATTATTCGATAGACACATATCTTCACAACGAACAGATTGTCCAAACTCCCTTTAATGGCTAAGTGCTCCGGTACTCACGAATCAGCAAAGGCTGGTTTAAGTGCGCTTTATACATGATACGTTGATCAAGCACACCAATTCCTGTTTTAAACCATTATATTTGACATCTATATTCTACCTCTTTCTTACTCACACATTAATTTATAATATGCATGGAAGACAAAGACAGGAATAGGATGTCTCAGATGTGAAGGTTGTGTGAATAGTCTATAGTTATATATGTCAATGATCTACCTTCTACCCTTATATTTTTAGTTAAGCTTTGTTATTACTATTTGTTTATGTCTTTTTTATAAACAATAAATTATTTAAGGTATGCATGACTGATTTGAATTCTTTGTTATTTTAACCAAATTGGTTCAGTTTACTGAAACATGGGCATTGTTTCTTTTTTTGTTTTGTTAATAATATCTACTCTTATATCTACGTTAAAAGTTAAAATATTGTATCTACAATATTTATACTATGGTTTATTATTCTTTCATCTCTGCCTACCTGAAAAGTGATGTAGTTCTAATGTGAGATAATAATAGACTTATGTAAAATGAAGATATTGATGTTTGCATATTTTTTTCTTTATTTTAATTTTTCATTAATGAAACTAAATACTGCATAAATACTAACTTGTTCTTTTTTGTTTATGCCCCACTTGCTGGGGCCATCTTCAGGGATCTTTTACTATACCTTCTCTCCTCTTACGTCGCTTGAACTTCTGTTCTGTATTATAAACTTTAAACAATTTTCATATTTCAATAATTTATAACATGATTCAGGAAAAACAGCAATTTCTTTGTCATTTATGTTTTAGTTAGAGGCATCCTTAGAGTTTCCAATATGTGTGCTTGTACGTAGAATTGGTAACATGTAGCACTTTTCCAAAACATTCCTCAACAAAATCAAAAAGAACGTGAAATATTTCGAATTCCTATAAATTTTACGACAGATCCGGGGGGGGGGGGCGAAGGTAGAAATTTAAGTGTAAGGAAACCACAAAATTTCGATAATTGAGATCTAAACAAAAAGGTTAAAATATCGTAAAAATTTATCTACGATTTTTGGTCAATTTCTACTATAGGTTATCCAATAATATACATACATACATACATACCATCACGCCGCTTCCCTCGTGGGGTAGGCAGAAAGGATCGAGCGCCACTTCCTTCTATCCTTGCATACATCTTTCGCTTCCGTCACATTCATACAATTCCTCAAGCATGCTCTCCTGTTCAATGTGCTCAACACGCGACCGTCCTGTAGGATTTGATTTAAATGATCTTGCCATTTAATCCTCGGACGTCCACGTCTCCGAGCACCATTCCTCTCAGCCAAATATATCTTCTTAGTCATTCTGTCCTCATTCATTCTTTCAACGTGTCCAAACCATCTTAACTTATTTACATTCATCCTTGTTATTACACCCACTTTCATTCCACATTCCTTTCGTATATCACTGTTACGCACACGATCTCTCAGACTTTTACCACACATCCTTCTCAACGATCTCATTTCCACTGCATTTATGCCACTTTCGTCCTTCTTTAACCATGTCCACGTCTCGCTTGCATACATAAGTGTTGGCACTAAGATAGCAGAGTGCACCAACCTTTTAGCTGTGGTGGATATGTTTCTATTTGCAATTATTGGTCGGATTGCACCATTTACCTTATTGCCAGCAACTTTTCTCCTTTCAATATCGCTTCAATATCCAATAATATCCAGTTTGAAAATATACCTATATTGATGATTATTGTCTGTTGTATTTATTTTTATAATCTTTCACTGTACACTGTCACAAGTTTTATCATGAGGCATCTAGATATGAGATGGGGGGGGGGCACAAGTTATATTTATAAAATGATTTATTCATCCGCATAGTTGATTTTCATGGCATAATTATGCATCAAAATAGTATTGCAATCACGGGACAAGATACACCCCCTCGCCTCCATATGACTTCTGTGGTATCTTGTAACGGTACACAGTGAAGGATAATAATAATACGTAATACTATATGATCATCAATATTTATGTTTTCATAATGGATACTACTGGATAACCTATAGACCATTAAAGGTCACGTGGTCTTGTCTATGGATTTGCTTTTGCTTGGGGGGCAAACAGTCAGATTGCGCGAATCATCCTTGCAAGATGTTATGCCATAAGAGAAAAAAAAGAATGTCAGACGACAAAATAATGACAAAATCGACACTGACAAGTTTTTTTTTATTATTAGGTATTCTTTAGACGTTCCACCTAATATTATGTGGTGTTCTCACTTTGGCGAATATCGCCAGGCACCAAAATATCGCCAGCCATTTGAACCGTGTGAACAAAATGACAGCTAGTCTGAAACGATAAAAACCAGTAGAAACGATATCGTCTCGAGTTGACCACCTTCCAACTTCTCGGACGATTGAACGATTTGCACATGCGCAGATATGCGCGGCATTTGTATCTATGGTAAAAGCTTTATAACCTATAAATTTTATAATGTTTCCCGCTTCGTGACAGCTGTTATCTTTTTTGTTGGTTTGTGGCGTTTGTTTCCTTAATTAAAAGGCGCCTTATAACCCCTACTATAACATTTTCGACTAAAAATAAACACTTCGCGATCTCCATCTCGACGCCATTTTGAAAACAGTGTCAATATCAAAGCGCATCTGACAGATCGTTTCTATATCGGTGGACTTGTGTGAACAGGTGTGACGATCAATGGGCGTACGGCGAATTTTGTTTTTTCGCCTGGCGTTATATTTTGAAATTCGGCTGGCGATATTCGCCAAATGTGAACACCCCATTACACCGTAATCGTCTGTTGTAATGGGATGCCTGATGCCCCTCAATGATTTTTCTGTGACGTCATCCTTTAATGGTCTATAGCAGAAATTGACCCGATATTTTAGTCTGATCTACGTCTTTTTAAAATTCTAGTTGGAAACACTGTGTATCCTATCTATAGACACATCACTTGCATATTGCATCCTATCATAATTTGTGATATTATAACGCAATACAATGTTATTATCTCGGCAAGATATAAATACTATCAAAGACAATATTATCCTTCTTTTGTGATCTGTTGTTTCATGTTGGACAATATGATAATAAAAGCGAAACCAAAATATTATGTCCAATATGAAACGAATAAAGATTTATGGCCTTTGAATATACATAATGTAAGTATACCTGTTGCAACGATGAAGAATAACAATAAATTATTATTGTTTCACTAGTTTTGGACCCAGTGCTGCTGCTAACTTCTTTAATGAGAATGGGGAACATGCATGTGTGAGGAATAATTATGAAAAAATGTTATCAATTTATATTAATAAATATAAATATGCTAATCACGAATATCCTAATATGAAACGATAAAATTAAACTTTTCATTCATTATTTTCATTTTAAAAATACATATTTTCTGTTAAGTTAAGATGGTTTGGGCACGTGGAAAGAATGAATGAGAACAGAATGACTAAGAAGATTTATTTGGCTGAGAGGAATCGAGCGCGGAGACGTGAACGTTCGAGGATTAAATGGCAAGGTCATTTAAATCAAATCCTACAGGACGGTCGTGTCTTGAGCACATTGAACAGGAGAGCATGCATGAGGAATTGTATGACAGTGACGGAAGCGAAAGATGTATGCAAGGATAGAAGGAAGTGGCGCTCGATCCTTTCTGCCTACCCCGCGAGGGAAGCGGCGTGATGGTATGTATTTATGTATGTATGTATATTTTCTGTAAAAATTTTAAACGCCATGTTATTGAATTAGCCCGTTGTGACGTCGTAGGGCGTCGCTATGTTGTATTGGCACACATTTCAATCGTAATATATTGTCTGTAGCGTAAAGATGACGTCACACACCTGTTCCGCCATCGGTGGACCTTAATGCGACGAAGTCCGAAAATTGCTTCTTGAAATGGTGATAAAAACCTTAAAAATGCACACTGGAAAATATAGAAAGCACCATAATTTTGTTAGCCAACGCTTGTTATAATATAAGACTGTACGAAATTATTTTAATCGCGAAATTCGTTTGGTTTATTTCAATTTTTTCCTTTGAATTTCTAGTACAAACTTACAATAAAAATAGTTGAATAGACATATCGTGAACAGACAAAAATATTTATGTAACAATTTAAGGTAGTATGCGTGCTAATTGGAGACATGAAAATATTGACATTATTCAATAGACAAAGCCCCAATATGGTGAGTTATGTGTTGTGAATATTATTCCATGGTTCCTATAATACTACCTGTCCTGTATTGTAGGAGCGGAACTAATTAACAGCAGGTAAAATTACATACCAAACACCTTAAATATATTATTACTCAATAACCTTATTTTATTCATCAACCTACACTGTATAGAATAGAAATTGAAACGAAAAATTGGTAGGTAATGCGACCAATAAAATTTTGCGACCAACCACATTAATTATTGTGTAAGGACATTGATTGTTTTTTTGTTAATTATTTCTTGACTAACATTTCAATTTAATTTTTTTTAATACCAACAAATTATGTTTTATTCAGGTATATCATTTTTCTTCATCACTTTATGTGTATGCTGCTACAAGCTGTATTTTTATCATCAACTGCCAAATTGTTATTGTTGTTTTTATTTCTTGTTAATTAAACATGTAAAAGGCTCTGCTGTGTAAAAGTGTTAATAAATGAAAAATATAAAATAAATTATAAGTTTTCTTTTATGGATTTGACAGGTAATAAGTATAGAATGTGCAATACTTAAATATAAGTAGGAAAGAGACCATTTGTATCTTTATATTATGGAGTGAAACAGAATCGTGGTTAGATCGAGGATATCAATACATAATATGTAATGATAATCTCGTCAGGGCACGTCGTTCCAGAATTTTTGAAACTTATATTGAAGCTAAAAACAAATGTTTTCTTCTGCTATATTGTTTTTTTTTGCGAGAGACGTCTTTCGTCTTTCAAGGAGGTTGACAATGTCCTTATAAGACGAAAGACGTCTTTCTCAATAAAAGTCAATAGGTATGGTAAAAGAAAACTTTTTTAATTTCATCATGGAATTCTACTATCTTAACACGGGCATAATTAATGAATTTTATAATTATATTGTTAAGACTGTTGTATAACGATAATGTACAAAAAGAATAAATAATTTTTTATTTTATTTTTCACTGTAGGTACATTGGTTACAATATTTCAAATCAATACAAAGTATCATAAAAATATCAGCTAAGTATAAAATTCAATGTACAGAGGGCAAGTATATCGCTAGAATGCGATGTCTTCCAACTATCAAAAATATTGTAGGTGTTCTCTGAGAGAATTAATACTGCGTGACTAGTCTATACCATTTATGTCAATGACTTTATTGTCAAAATACTTTATTGTCAACATGATATTTATTTTGTGGTGCTGATTATAGTTTGAGTCATCATTAAGGGTTGTTTATTATTTATTTATTTATTATTCTTCAGGCAAAGCTTTTGATTGAAGGCATTATATTATAAACAACCTTATTTGAGTCATTCGTGATGACGATTTTGTATGATGCATTTATTAATGAACTGCATGATTATGACGTAATTTGGAATTTACATATTTTTGCAATATATTAATATACCAAAACATGCATCTACTGGATGATATTTACCACTGCTGATGATAATATCTAGATCAATGATACCCAAAGTGGTCCAGGTGGACCCCCAGAGGTCCACGGGAGACTTGACGGGGATCTACGATGGCGTGACTAAAAAGGGGGGTGCACGAGTTTAAGTGGGGGTCCACGAACCCATAGTTAAAGTATCGGATATTCGGTAAAAGCACCAGATATTGACATAAATAATAGTCAGAACAAATACCCGGTGCATTGTAGAAAAAGGTACCTACCTACTGTGAGAAAATATTCTGTAAGAAAACCGAGGAGTTTTTGAAATATTTCAAATTGGTATACCCTACCATTTCGAAAATTTAGCGACGGGAGGAGGGTAGGAAAATACAGGAGGTCCACCGGAACTAGCAAATTTTTGAAAGTGGTCCATGAGGAAAAAAAAGTTTGGGAGCCTCTGATCTAGATTAAACCCTCCTCTGTAGATTTTAGTCCAGCAACACAGGATCGAAAGCTCTGTAGAAGTAGGATCAGGAGAGCCCACTCCAAGGCATAACAACTGACGGCGAAGAATGCCCGTGGAGTCGCCGATAAAGAATTCTTCCACTCTTTTCTGTAAGTTTTCGTGTGTCCTGTAAGAGGCAGGTATTTGTTAAACATTACATTTAACATCTTCAGTTCAGCGCAGCGATGGGAAATATATGCCACCCCTCCTCAATGTTTTACCTTTTATTGGCACGAAGTAGAGGATAACATGCATGTTTCGTACACGCAGTTAGTCCGCTGGCTACCCCACTTGTGGGAAATGTACTTATTTATGTGTATTATTTTTTGAGAAACAAATGAACTACCTAGTGGGTAAAATTTGTGAAAAATAATAATACCTACAATTGGAACTCACATAATTGTTTCATATTCCAAATAACTGACAATTACAAAATCAATGCATTTAATTTTTTTTAAAGTTAAATTAAAATTATAAAATAGGTATATTAAAATTTGATAATAAGGATAGATACATGAAATGAAAATGCGCCCTTGAGGTGGTTTGTATCACAAAACGGCGCTAAATAAATTGTCCAGATTATTACTATTATTTTTTTTAACAGTTTTTAGAGTCTCCGGAATAGAATTAATCTCCCATTCTACCCACTGTAAAAAAGTTTAATAAAACATTGAATTATGATAGTCCAAAAAACAAAAATTAATTTAATTTTAAATACTGTTACTGCCATCTATCGCCGAGTAGCAAAATCTATAAATAATCAGAACCATCTATGGAAATATTATAAAAGCAATATGCCCATATACACAGTCAATTTATAAAATGTTACAAGTTTTTTTCTACAGATGTCTCTGCACGTCACAAAATATTCTGAAAATACTTCATAATCAATTCAAGAGATGGTTCTGATTCAAGCGTTTGGATTAATCTCATTTATCAGAAATTAGTTCACAGGTGAACGGTGTATTGCCTATTGAGTAGCCGCGTTCGTGGGAAAAGAATGCGAACACATGGAGATAATATAGTTATATGTACTATACAGTTTATATATATTTATTTATACCTACACCGAGTACATTTACCTGCGTCATGAAGATAAATATATATTATTATTATATAAATACCTACATACGGGAGGCAATGTTGTGTGACACAACATATAGGATAAACTTCATGGCGATTTTTTTATGAATTTGTAATAAATTTGGTATAAACGTGTTTTTCCGTGTATATTATTTTTAATGTATAATCTGCATGTGTCGAACATGGCAAAATTGCTAGTGCACAATACCATCCTGGTACCGACACTTATGTATGCAAGCGAAACGTGGACATGGTTGAAGAAGGACGAAAGTGGAATAAATGCTGTAGAGATGAGATCGCTGAGAAGGATGGTTGGTAAAACGTTGCGTGATAGAGTGAGGAATAAGGATATTAGAAGAATGAGTGGATGCAAGAGGAGTGTTGTGGATAGAATGCGTATAAATAAATTGAGATGGTTTGGTCATGTGGAACGAATGGATGAGGAAAGAATGACAAAGAGGATATACTTGGCTGAAAGGAGGGGTGTGAGGAAGCGCGGGCGTCCGAGAACTACATGGCTTGAACATGTAGATCAAATTCTCAAGGACGGTCGTGTTTTGAGTAAAAGAAACCGACGTGCGTGCATGAGAAATTGTATGACTGTGGAGGAAGCGAAAGCAGTAGGTATGTAAGGACAGATCTAATTGGCGTTCCGTTCTCTCTGTCTACCCCACTTGGGATACGGCGTGAGGGAATAGATAGATAGATAGATTATTTTTAACCGTGGAGCCTCCGGTAAAGAATTGGTCTTTCACTCTTTTCCATAAATTTTAGAGTGTCCTATAAAAGGCAGGTGTTCAAAAAATAAGGATATTGAAATCTCAAATTCTGCGATGAGGTTTGCCACCCACCCAGCCACCCCACTTGTGAGATAATAATAATAATAAAAAGATAATTTGTATTTGGCGCTGTTTAATGGCTCGTGACCATCTCAAGAGCGCCTTGGCTTTTTAGTTGCATTCAGAGGTCTGTAGGCTGTAACAAGAACAGACAGTAGTGAACTCGTCCACGTCAATGGAGCCATAATTGCAAGCATCTTCTAGGTCAAACATGAAGTTCATGTAACGCTGCTGCCACTGCAGAGGACGGTCAGTACTTTGGGCAAACTCATCCCGCACATATATCCCACGGGATAGCCGTGTTAGTCCAGTAGTACTAGTAGGTGTAGGTATATTATTTCTAGATCTTGCTTTATTTATTACTTTATTTAAGATTTTATTTTATGCAACAATATTATATCTATCAAGCTCATCTTTCATAGAATCCTCGTAAATATACATGTATCACTCTTTTCTGAAGTTTTAGTATGTTCTGTAAAAGCAACGTATTCTGTAAAACCTCACGAATATCACAATTAACATCATGAGGATAAGGATAAGGACGGCTTGTATGCTCATCACATGCAACTGGTTTACTGACTACCCCATTTGTGGTAGGTAGATATATGTCGTGATGGTATAGTAGTACCTTCCGCATAATGCGGTGTTCACATTTGGCGAATATCGCCAGCCGAATTTCAAAATATAACGCCAGGCGAAAAAACAAAATTCGCCGTACGCCCATTGATCGTCACACCTGTTCACACAAGTCCACCGATATAGATTTTGACACTGTTTTCAAAATGGCGTCGAGATGGAGATCGCGAAGTGTTTATTTTTAGTCGAAAATGTTATAGTAGAGGTTATAAGGCGCTTTTTAATTAAGGAAACAAAGGCCACAAACCAACAAAAAAGATAACAGCTGTCACGAAGCGGGAAACATTATAAAATTTATAGGTTATAAAGCTTTTACCATAGATACAAACGCCGCGCATATCTGCGCATGTGCAAATCGTTCAATCGGCCGAGAAAGTTGGAAGGTGGTCAACTCGAGACGATATCGTTTCTACTGGTTTTTATCGTTTCAGACTAGCTGTCATTTTGTTCACACGGTTCAAATGGCTGGCGATATTTTGGTGCCCTAGCGATATTCGCCAAAGTGAGAACACCACATTAGGTTCATATACGAAAGTGTATTTTTAGGTAAGTATAATACCTATATTATATTTTGTTAACAAAACGTAATTTGTGTATATACATAACATAACAATTTCAATTTGGTTAGTTGATAGAAATTATCTCTTTGCAGTTAACACGCTATTTATGGCATATTATTTTTTCTAACCATTTATTTATTTATTAATATTACATTTTCGTACACTCCATAGAATCGCCGACAGTTAATAAATAGCTCTGGACAATATTGACTATTTTTATAAAATTATATAAAAAAAAATACTGAATCGTTTTGTAAAGTTTATTCTAATTTTTTTCATTTAATATCGCACGGGTGCACAAGAATATTTCATTCATACCATCACGGTATTTACCACAAATGGAGAAGCCAGTGAACTAAGAGCATAACATAATAAATATGAAAATCGTCCTGTCTGCGCTAATAAAAATAAAGACATTTTTAGAACCTCGTCATTGAATTCAAGATGTTTAATGTCTTAAACATGATGTCTAATTAAGAATAACTGCCTTTTACAGGATACTCGAAAACCTGTAGGTATTCTCTGCAGGAGATTCCACGAAACGTTAAATCGAAATATGGTTAATGAAATTGATCCAACAAGCATTCTCGAAGTATGTGAAAAAGTCCTACCGCATCCCAACACAAAGAAAAAATACTTTTTTCATTATTTAACCTATATTACGAAATGGGTCATCGGGTTTTCCACCCTCGTAGTGAAAATATGTACGAATGTACGCCTTCTACCACTCTGCTGATTAATCAGAGTTGCGTTCTGAATTCTAACCCTAGGGGGATGGTTTATTACATATTCACTGTCCAGAACCATGGCAACAGTCGCCCATAACAAAAACATGCAACGCATATACCATATGGAACTATTACAGTGGTGTAACATAATAATATGTATAAATGAGGATCTATTTGGAAAGGAGGCCCGATATTTCATAGTATACACAATAAAAAAAACGAGACACATACCTAAAAGCAATCTTTTATACTAAGAAATTAGTTAGACAGAAACAAACGGTTGATTCTTACAACTTCTTCCATTTATTTATTTATTTTATTTAACAATAATTATACAGACATTACAATACATAGAATATTTGATAAAACTTAAATCTAAACATCCTCCTTATAGAGACAAGTCTCGTGTAAAGGAGGGTTATTATATTTCAATCTCGATATTTATTTATTTTTATTTTATTTTATTCATAATTCACTCGATTGCGGGTGCATTGCCGTAAAATGAAATAAGAATTTTATTTTATTCGTTTTGAAAACAGACTATTTTAGACTACATAAATGATGTCAAAAAAGTATACATAGATAAAAAAAAAAACAGTAAAGTTTGCCAAAATATAAATACATTATGGATGATACAAAATAAATACCTACTATCGAAACTCATAATCCAGATAAGATATTTGACATTCTGTTAAATTATTATTCTTTAAATACAAAATTACCTACATTAAGGGAACCTTGATAAGTTTAAAAACCAATTTAAAAAATTGAATGTACCCTTATAGTCATTGTCACAAAACGGCGTCAATTAAGTTGTCTAGTATAAATTATTGTTACGATAGATACTTGTGAGCAAAGATATACTAGATTGGTAATTCAAAGAAAAAATCGGTCATGCGGCCGATCAAATTTTGCATCCAGTTTTATACTGACGTTGGTTGTAAGACAATACATTGCTAATGCTTGTAGGCCATCGTACACTAAAATTCCGTTAAAATGTACCAAGCTGCAAGTCTAGTATGTCTATGCTTATGAGTTCTTTTTCTACCAGATATAGAGATACCACAGAATTCCATACAAAACCTAGAACCCTAACTCATTTACAAAAGTGAGGCAAAAAATCTATGAATTTTTGACAGAACGGTTGGCGAAAGCGTGTGTTGTTTCCTACATTTTATGAAGTATTTCTTGCATTTTTATAAAAATATATCATTTTCACATTTATAAAAACGTAATTGGACATTTTTTGAAGTTCTTGTCGACGTTTTCAGCGATTTACCACACTTATTTTCGCCAACCGATCTGTCAAAAGTGCCGAAAAAAGATGCCTCACTTTATTGCAGTGAAAATACATACGAGTACTCCATCTAGGTATTATATATAAAAATCTATGAGAGATACTTATCTATTTATTTGATATCTTTTCTCTTTCCTCCAATCAAAAATAATCTATTATTTTGTAAGTTATTTTTTTTCTGGTACCATAGACTTACTATCTTTCCACCCTCTAGGTGTATCCCACTTAAATTTAAACATTTTTCATTCAATTGATAATAAAATTCTACAAATTCATACATAGTGTGAATTAAACCACTTCTGTTTCATCTCAGTATTAATTTGGAGTTTAATAAAATCAATACCAAGACAGTCATGTAATTATTATTAGAAGCAGATTCTCACAGATATAAAGAATATATAACAATATCTACTTACAAAATAAAAATACCATGAGACTTAATATTTTTTTTTTACCTGGGAGTCTGAAGTAAATAGTTCCGCCACTGCATGATAAGCGTTAAGATAATATCATGGAAATAATAAATGGTTGCATAACTTAAGCAAAAGCCACACACTATAGGTATTGCATTATGATTATGTTAATTAGATGTTTTTTACTCAGGTTATTTGGCTAACAGAACTATTATGATTGTCCGTTGGGATATAACATAGACTCATGCTCTGTACAGTCATAATCGATTGTTCTTTAAAGTACTACTATTCGAAACAAATGTTTTATTCTACTGTGTGATTTGTTCTCGAGAGAGATGTCTTTCGTCTTATTAAGACATTGTCAATATCTACGATAATGGCAATATCTCTAATGGCAATGTCCTAACAAGACGAAAGACGTCTCTCTTGAGAATAAATCACACATTAGAATAAAACATTTGTTTTATTAATTTCGTTATGCTTCAAGGAGACGATTCTGGAGAGACCATGTGGACAGGATGGCTGAAAACAGGATCGCCCATATTGCTGCGAAGAAGACACCGGCTAGCTCACGTTCACGAGGAAGACCACCAAAAAGGTGAAAAGATTGCTGGTCCTCAGGGTCATATGAGGGAATGACTTCCGAAACAACAGATCAATGATCTATCACACGAGGAAGAGGAAGAAGAATTTCGTTATGGAGTTCCACTACCTAAAACATTGAAACAGTGATAATCACAATTATTACTATATAATTAGTCGGCATATCTCTATCACAAGACATTGAATCGGTATATTTATATCGGTACAGCAGTGGTGAGGTCGATCTATCCTAAATTGTTGTTTATTTATGGCACAGAGAAGATAATATGATATGAATTTTAGTCTTTCAATTCAATTTCTCGATTTTAAAACCATAAAGAAGAAAATTATATCTACAGGAACAGTCCTGTCTTCTGCTGACCACATACCTTGTCCATATTTCTTCAGGCATCTCTGTTCTAGGCTTTTTGTAACCAGTCACCACTATTATTTATTAAGTACCTATCTTCATTGTTTTCTTCCTCCCCCCTCCCATTGACATATCTCTAGCATGTAGGTACTCAATTATTATTAAAATATTTCGGTAAACAATAATAACTTGTTTTTCTTCTAATAATTGAGAATAATTTAGCATCAAACACATTCAAATAATGCGAATACTTATTATGTTTATTTTTCACTTGTAGGTATGTACGTATTATGTGAGTCACAACACAATATTCTGAATATTAATATTAATTATACAACTGATCAAATAAAAATCTACATTCTTAATAAATTATTTATTATGGTCTGTGTAATTTATATCTGTGGTCGGGAACGTTTCAAGAGACTGGATAAAAGATTTAAATTTAATAAATTCAATTGGGTATAAATAAAAAAATGCATTTTTAAAAACAATTTTAATTTCATTAAATAGTTGGGTGTGTGGATTGTGGATATTTTTTCTCTTTTTCTTTGCTTCTCTACGTGTCTTGTCGGGTCCCCCCGACGTTGACGACCACCTGGGAGAAATCCTTCCTGTTCTGGACAGCACGAAAAAGCTCCTCCACACCTCTCATCCCGGTCTGAAGCCAGTAAAGCCGCCTTCTTCCAACCCCTCTACGACCCTCAATCTTTTTGGTTTACATAAATAGCGATCTTTCTTATTCTTTGAGATGTTTTGTTTTGTTTTAATATGGCGTGGTTAAATGGAAGAAATCACTAATATAGTGATGTACTTATTTATTGATAATCTTGCCACCGCATATCATCACATTTTTTCTTATGTAAACTGATTTGTTGATTTTGTTATATAAATGATGATATGCAAAAAGAATAAAATAAAGAGATATGTAAATAGGAACTCATTGAGTTGGTTGGCCCCAATGTCAGATATCTGTCAAATATAGTTTTCTATGGAGGAAAATTGTTGCTACAATAATATTATTATTTGGATTTTTTGGCGAGATATTTTTTTTTCTTTTTTTTATTTGCAAAAATAAAATAAATCCGGCAAAATAAAATCTAATTCAAATATAAACTTTGGGAAAATTGTATTCGAACAAGGTTTTATTACGAAGAATTAGATTTTATTTTATTTTTGCCGGCAAAAATAAAATAAAACCGGCAGTAATGAAATCTAATAGGAAATTTGTATTCGAATTAGATTTTATTTTAGTTGGTTTTATTTTATTTTTGCCGGCAAAAGTAAGCTGTAAGTCAAAATGTAAGCTTTGCCGGTGTCGAAAAACTTGGTGCACAAAAATAATTTAACGTGGTAACCAAAAAATAATTCTACATATGGCAACAATTTCGTGAATATTACTTTTTCTATGAAATCTCACATTTGACAACAGTGGGGCTTACCATCTCATATAGTGCCTTTAGAAAGTTTTTCGATATTTGGCAAATATTAAGGGATAAAAAAAACAGTATTATTTTATGGAAATAAACACAAACCGTTTGAGTTTTACTATATTTAGTAATAGATACAGTAATCTGGTTTCTGTAAATATTACTAAATATAGTAAAACTCAATCAGTTTGTCTTTATTTCCATAAATCAATATGGAGTTTTACAAAATAAACGTTAACTCAATCGAAACATTATTATTTACTCTTTTTTTATTATTCGCATCTTCAAGGAATAAACAGTTTTATATAGGTAAAACATATATCATAATTATTTTGGTAGGTAATTCAAAATGTCGTAGTGGGTAATTCGATTGCTCACGGGTAGTAGGTTGTCGACCACTGATTTATACCTATAGGTACATACTAGTGATGTAACGAATGTGTGATTTTGGATATTCGCGAATGCGAACGCGAATACTGACTTGCTTAAATTTCTACAATTGCTCAATATTAAAATTTCAACCCCCCCCCCGTCGCCGAATTTTCAAAATGGTATAAGAATTTTAAATATTTCCAAACTCCTCGGTTTTCTTAAAGAATATTTTGAAGTACCTTTTTCGACAATGTACCGGGTAAGTATTCGGTACTATTACAGAATATCCGATACTTTAATACCAAAATAATATTCGCATATTTTTTACGAATATGAATGCGAATGTGAATATTTTGAAATCTGCGAATGCGAATGCGAATATTCGTTACATCACTAATACATACCAATTCTGTATTTAACACATGTGGGGTAATCAAATAAATGACTGCATGTAATAAACAGACGTGTAGTCCTCTGTATGTCATAAAAGGAATTTACGATGGATTGCACAGCTCATCACTGCTAACCTGAAAATGGTAAATGACTTATTCTTATTGGTTTGATTCCAACCAGACATCTTGAATGGAGAACAATGTTTACATAATGTAACGCTGTGCAAAATCTAATCGGAAGAAGTGAGAAAGGCGTCCCAGCGTCTACGATTAGGTTCTATAGGCTGGTTTAAGCGATCATTTCGGTGGATGGCGCCCGTGGTGGCCAGAGATATGTTATACCTAGATTTGCAATATGAATCTCAAACATGTACCATCAATAAAATCTCGTTGCGGTCCTTGGTGCCGCAATTTTTAGTTTGAAAAAAAAGCGACACACATATAAATTGTTTGTAGATAACAAGAGATAGACAATATGAGAATGAGGATTATTACATACGACAAAGACCGGTAGATAGAGATGAATATATACATAAGAAAAGAAATGAATATATATTACTCAGGTATTGTACCTCGACGGGTGAGTACACATTTTTAGAGAATATTTGTATGACATTTCGAATCTAGTTGTAACATATCACTGGTAGTGGCTGCCTGAAACCTCTGACGTCTCATTTTTAAAAATTAAAATATTGTCTAATAATGTTTCAAAATAACAAAATTTTAATACAGTGTTTTTAGTTTCAATAGTTTAATAAGGATAATTGTTTTTCAAATGTTAAATTACTTTCAAACTAATTAAAAATTACAAATTTAAAAACAAATGAACTAGTGGATAAAATTTGTGACAATAATAATAATACCTACAATTAGAACTCACATAATTGTTTCATATTTCAAATTTGTGACAGTTAGAAATACATTACCTAATTATTTTTAATAGTTAAATTAAATTCATAAAATATATTAAAATTTGATAAATAACAATAATTAAATTCAAAAAACTGTAAATGCGCCCTTGCGGTGGTTTGTACCAGGGATGTTGCGGATGTCGATTTTTACACATCCGCGGATGTGAATGCGGATGCGGATTTTTGAAGGCTCACATCCGCGGATGCGGATGTTTAAGATGTCATAGAAAAAAAAGTAAGAACTATCTTAGTTGGTAGGCCCCACTGTCAAATATGTGACGAAATTTTTGCCACAATAATATTATGGATTTTTTGGCGAAATTTTTTTTTTCTTTGTTATTTGCAAAAATAAAATAAAACCGGCAAAAATAAAAACGCGTCAGATCTTGTCACCATTATTTTCGTTCCCATTGGTTAATGTCAAGTGCAAACGGCACGCGCCTTTTTTCCGGCCCCGCCCCATTTCTTTCTTGTCGCAAATTGTCTTACATCCGCATCCGCATGAACATCCGCATCGATTATTGCGGATGCGGATGCAGATGTCCAAATACATGCGGAAGCTCCGCATTTGCGGAAGCGGATGCGAATATTCGCAACATCCCTGGTTTGTACCTACCACAAAACGGCGCTCAATAAATTGTCCAGATTATTATTATTTTCGGTGTCCATGGACAGCGTTCACCAATACCTTCATTTTCCCTGTCAAGAAATGCAAACCATAGCAGCAAAACATGGATCTCCATTCGAGATGTGTGATTGGTTTTGTCTTTTTATTTAATCCAATAATACTGGCAAATTTCAATATATATGTTCCCGATGCATATGGACGTTCTCGACATCACGATTTTTTTTTTTACCAGCCTCAAAGCAGAACAAACATATTGGAAAACTCCTCAGCGGGAAGGGTTATTCAAATGTTTAATCACGTCTGGCTGGAGAAGTTGATATCTTTAACGTGACGTATGCAGAATTTACTTTTAAGAAAAATTTAAGATTAATATGAAATAAATAAAACAAATGTTTTATTCTACTATTTGTTTATTTAGAAACAACTACCGACGAACTCTACCATTATCAGCATATAAAATCATTGTCTTTTCATATTAATATTTATATTTTTTTGGTAAACAATATTATTATAGCATTTTTTCTACTACAATGTTAAAAAATTAGGTTTTGAAAACTATGATTTTCAAAACTGGAAACATATATCAACTTTGGCCATAATACCACAGATTTAAGGATAGGAAAATTAAACATTTTTTTTTTAATATTTATTTATTTATTCAATAACATGAATATACAATGATATAATATATAATTGTGTTTAATAATAGGTAGGTACAATAGATAAAATATTAATGAAATAATGTACAATATTTAGTTTCAAAACATTAGAATACAACTACATACACACATAGTACATATTTCCAGTACTACTACTAACATTTTTATTTATTTAATTATTAAACATAAAAATAACAAATGAAATAAAATTAATAGGTTGTTATACATAAGTATATATTTAAAAAACACAAATAAAATTAAAATTATAAGATAATGTATATATACATAAAAAGAACAATAAGTAGTTGAATGTGACTGCCAAAAGGCTAATCGCTACCTTAATGCAGAACTAGCCTAAATTGAAATTTTGGTCAAACTGGGTTAAGTATTAAGATGTGACAATAATAGATACCTACGAGATAATTTAATGAATGTGAGTTATTAGATTTCTAAATAATAATGCTTGTCAAAATTTGCTTTAGATATTTGAAATAATTTTTTTCATTACAAAAACAAAGGTTTAATTAAACTGCTCATTTGAAAAATCAACCGAAAACACTTAGGCTAGTTCTGCATTAAGGTAACGAAATAAATTTCTATTAGTTAATTCGATGGCTAGTTATTTATATATATTAAAATTCCATTTTCGTTATTGTTTAAGGAATATTTCAAAATTCAGTAATAAAAATTTCAACACAATCATGTATTACGAATATAGCGAAATTCTCGCGTCTATTAAACGTTCTGAACTGTCTCTTTGTGTCACAAAAAATAATTAAGATAACCAGGATGGATGGCAAGCCTCATTGCTGCTAAATCTCAAATATTAACAGACATTCACAAGGAATATCTATAAACTTCATTACTGACTTTAAAATGTAAAATGTGTAAATTTGATTTTAAACGAAAGATGGTGTGTGAGGAACTTGAGACGATATCGTTTTTACTGTTTTTTTATCGTTTCAGATTAATATTATCAATTTGTTTACACGGTTCAAATGGCTGACGATATTTTGGTTTCCTGGCGGTATTCGCCAAATGTGAACACCTTTGTAATGTGTATAGGTGACATTTACAAATATCTGACATTTTAGAAATATAAATGTACGTGTTTTAAATTCGGTCTAAATATGGTAATAACTCGCGAAATTGCAAATATATTTTATCAAGTATAAAAGTAGTTGTAAACTTTTTATTATATAATATCATTTCAAGGCAATCAAGGCGCATGTGAAATATTGCTATTATTATTATCGGACAATATTATTATAAGTGTCGTTTATGTGCTAAAGCAACTTTAGGACACTGTACAATTCATCAATGGGCCACTTGCAGATTTTTTTTTATTACATAAAATTGTTAATTAGTATGAAAGAAACACGATCACAATTTATTTTGATTTTTATTGTACTATTTTCTTAGATATTAGCTTTTAAAAATTGAATTTTCTCAGAGTAATCAAAAACAATATGGCGGCACTGTGATGTCACGGAGTCCGGTGAACCATAATAACTTTCGCACGACAGATTATAATCTCATACACACATGGGACTCCGTGACGTCATCAGCTGTCAAAATCCATTTTACGTGTTTAGCCAAAGGTCAAAAATTTTGGATTTTATTTTTGGAAATTCTCAATAATTAAGATATTTAAAAAAAAATTAACTGACATATTTGTGTTTACCGACCTCAAATTTACTTAATTCGATCATTTTTATTAAAATCCCCCACGACTGCAAGTGGCCCATTCTAGGACATTACATCCACGTCATGTTATAAATATAGATAAATAAATATATTGAATGAGAATCTCTGATACATAAAGGTATCCAAGTCTGAAGTTACAATAATCAGTCAGAAAGTATCAACAAGTCAGAAGATGCATCGCTATAAATATTGCTTCATAGATTTATTTATTTATTTATTCATTCTTTACTGTACATTGATTACAAACAATTAAATAAAAGGTAAACATCCAAGTTAGATACAATCAATATACAGAGGGCGAGTTTATCGCAAAGGCGCGATCTCTTCCAACTAACCACTGAGCCCCGGTAAAGAATTGATCTGCTACACTTTTTTCTGTAAATTTTCGAGTATCCTGTATAAGGCAGGTGTTGGTATTTCCTAATATATAAGAAAATTAACATCTACAAAACAGCAGCAATGAGACATGCCATCTTTCATGATTATCTTTTTTTTCGGTACGGAGAGGACTATCTGGATGTTTATCAAATGTTGTAATTCTGCTGATTACCCCACTTGTGAGATGGATACTCATAACGTGATAGTATAAGAGTTGTAGTAATAGGCTATGTGATTTTGTATTTTTTTATATACTTAAGATCACAGCATTCTAAGAATTGGATCGCCAGCCGACTAACAACTTTAATAAACATGCATGCCGTCCTCTACGTGACGTGATAATTTTGTTAGTTAAATATGTTATAACTAAAATAAAATGAGATGCTTTGCAACTAAATGTATTGTATATGAGATGCAAATTATGACATTAAAATCATTTTTAGAAGTGATTATTAGTATCAAATATTAAAATTTAATATTTTAAGAATAAAATCACATGCCAATAAAAAGTTCAAACAAAAATGTTAATGCGCCAAATGAACAGATTATAAAGAGCATGTCTGGATAAAAATACTAGCACATACGTTATTTTCAATATGGAACGATAATATCTAACATATAAAATTCTCGTGTCAAGTTGTTTGTTATCATACTCCTACGAAACGGCTGGACCGATTTTGATGAAATTTTGTGTGCTTATCGGGTAGGTCTGGGAATCGGCCAACATCTTTTTTTCATACCCCTAAAAGTTAAGGGTGGTCCACCTCGAATTTTTTTTGGCCAAAATTATTTATTATTATTTTTTTATGGTGAGGCATTAAAAAATACATACAGTCCTAAATTTGCACTATTCTACCATCAACTCCTATTTTTTAATGGCAATATTAGTAATTCAATAATTTTCAACTCCGGTCAATATATAATGTTTATGGCAAATAAATAATGTATATGGCAAAACAACGTTATTGCCGGGTCAGCTAGTATTATTAAAGTATTGTTAGTAGCCCTCTCCCAAAAATATTAAGGGATAAAATATAGGATTTTTTTTTAATAAATTATATATCGCTCGGTGCTAGTAAAATAATTTTAAAAAATCACAAAATTAAGTTATGTAATTTAATTAAACCGATGATAAAATTATATGGTTTGAAAATCTCAAAATTAATTTATTAAGTCAAATCTACAATATATTTTTTCAAGTCTATCCACAGAAAATTTGGTAAGATACAATACTTTTTTATCATCTAAAATAAAAATAAATAAATTTTGTAATCATCTAAAGAGAAAGACTCTATAGAAGCATAATAATTTTAAATAACCCAAAGACATTGAGAACATATTCTTTTTTTAAAAATATATTTCAAAAGTATATAACTATAGTGATATATTGGGAATTTCATCTTTCGCAAAAAAAGTCAAATATTTAATTTATAATAAAATTAGTCATAAACAAGAAATTCTAATTTTAAACTAATAGTGGTTCTATAAGATCATACACATGGTTATGTAATTAATTATAATATGTCAAATTTATCTATAAGAGATTCGATTCACTTGCTCTGTAGATTTTTTTTTATTTATTCAAGAATAAACTATCTCAAATTTAACAAAGGAGCATAAAATTGGGATTAATTTTCACTAGCAAAACAAAACAATTATATTTATTTTTTAAAATCAATCATAATATATAAGAAACAAAAATAAACTATAAGCTCGTTCACACAAATGTGTAATAATAATAATAATAAATTCTAATATTGAGAAGAGAGATTCAATATATTTTGGAGATTTTTAGATTACACTTAATTATTAATCAGACCATTACAGTTTGGCCTATAATGCATTCATTTTGGGCATTTTCTAACAATTCTGAATAGCCCGATTCAACACTACATGCGCTATCACTGTCACCTTCTACTTTTTCCTCATCTTCTCCAGTTTTATTCTCTTCCTCAAAGTTCTCTTTATCTAAAGCTCCACAAGCTTCCTGATTGGTTATTTCGTTGTTTTCAAAATCGTGACTATCGAAAGATGAAGCGTTCGCTTCGTCATCAGAAGGATAAGTTGAACAACGTATGAACGTCCTTGGACATCTTTGCGTTTCTCCTAAAGGGATCAAATTGACTTCTTCTCCGAAACTTGTCGGTCCTGATTCAACAGACAATGAATATGGAAGGCTATCTTCATCTGTATTCGTACTGACTGTATCAATATTTACAGAATCTGAACCAACTGAATCCATCGATTCAAATTTCATTCTTGTTACGAAACTGCGTCTGGAATATGACCTGAAATTTCGGACTGAATGGTTTCTCTCTCTGTTAAAGAGTTGTTCAAAACTTTGAACTCTTTCCAGTACACTAATTCTTTCTTCCACTTCTTCGCATTTGTTGTTGAATTCATTCTGTGTCAGATTGCAGGGAAGGGAGGTCATTTCTATATCGGATGACGTCACCGTGCTTGCTGTTTCACATCCGCTTGATATAGATCCCTCATCACTATCCAACACTATATAGTTTGATTGAGATCCTCCATCTCCATTCTGGTTGTCATTGTTTTTGGTTTCATCTCGATATTCGGTTTCGCAGTAAAATACTTCGTCGTCAGTATCAGTTAAAGGGTCGGTGAATTTTCCATTGATCATCATATCCGACTCACTTGCATCAGAATAAGTATTAATAGAGAAGTTGAAGGAGACGTGATTTGAAGATTTTTGACTAGAAATCCTTTCGTCACATGTGTCCTTAGATTCTATTTTATCACTATTATCATAATTTACATTACTATTTATATTATTTGCTACTTCATTTTCTGGAACTTTCCCTACGTCATCATCATCTATATTCTCAGCCTTGTCATCGTTGAATAAAGGTATCGTATCATCTTTAGTTTTAAAAGTAATCTTCTTGAGGCATCTTTTGTCACATTTTCGTCTTCCTAAAGTATATGAAGGGAAGTAATCTTCTACCTTACAACACATCTTTTGTGTGGACATTTCCTTGGTCCAAGTATTGGTTGACATTTCACTCTTTTTCGTTGGTTCTGGTTCTTCTTCTTCATCTTCCTCTGAGCACATTTCTTCGATGGCCATTAATTTAGGCGCAGATTTAGATCTTTCCAATGGTGGTTTATAATTGGTACCACCGACACTCAACAATATTTTTCTTCTTGGTAAACTAGGATTATCATACACGGCATTGGCTAAACTAAGTCTTGCATTTTGTCTACAGATTTTATCTCTTTTGAATTCAAAAAGAGCTTGTTTAATTTTCATTTGTAATTCAGATGCAATCTTCTTGGCAATTGAGTCTTTGGTGCAAAGAACGGCATGACATCTCAATTCGTGCTTTAATTTTCTTCCTTCGTGTCTGTAGACCCAACAGAATACCTTGGGGAACTCCGGAGGGCTGCAACAATATGTAATACGATGAGCCCAATATTCTGTGAGACCGTGTTCTTTAGTAATTCCTTTAAGTCCTGAATTAGTTATTGAGAGTTTCATTACTACGTCTGGTTTAGATGATTGGTTGTAGTTCCTCCAGAGAGTTCCAAGCGGCTTATCCACGCAGCCTTCACCTGTAACAATAGAGATATACACATTAATAAAATTACTCATTAACTATAATAAATGAATCTCATGACGTAGGATCCAGGTCAATAAGCCATGAACTCTCTCGGTAGTATAATTTGCTGTTGATTGAGAATAATAATTACAAATGATTTAGTTTGATTTGCGGACATTATGGAATGTTAATAATCACATTTAATTGATAACTCATCTTGTTCCTATTGTTATAAAAATAATTATCCTTTTACATTATAATTACAAATAATATCAGGCAATTAATGTACTGTGAATGCGATAGTAGAATCTTGAACAACCTATCGAAAGACTGAGGGTTCGAACACCAAAAAAAAAATAGTAACAAGAAGTACTTATATATAGTTGGCAAAAATCCAATGGATTAGTCTATTATGAGTTTGGATTTTCTTGTCCATTCCTCCTTATTTCCAGCTAGTCTCTTTAGTTCTATTATGTGCCTAAGTAACCACTATAAAAACGACCTCATACATCTATTTATACGCATTTTTATAATTCATAAGCATCCAGCAATTGTTTCAAAAAACACAAGTTTAAATTCATCTTATGACGTTATTTTGTGATAATAACCAACGGATTTTCAGCATAACAAAGTTATTTCCATCCCACAAGAAATCAAAAGGTATTCGAAATGGGTGGCGGTGGCTTCGCTGTCAAATGAAACTCGTAGAAGTCCTGGAATTTATTATTTAAACATCAAAACATCATTCAGGCTCTGTTAAGATGATTTATAAAGTTTTTCCTTAATCTTTAGCCATACGTATATACTTTCTTCATATCTTTCTTCCTTCGTTCCATCTTACTACAAACTTTAATTACATTTGTGTAAAAAAATATTTATTTTATAAACCAATGCCATCAAAATGGTCGCTAGAGATAGGACATCCTCCTATAATTTCCGTAAGACAATCTAAAAATAACAATAGACTAAACTCAGGATGTAAGCAATTATTATGTTTTTGCCAAATTTTGACAAAGTTAATTGAACTCTTAAAACCTTGATGTGTTTGCTCATAAACAATATTATTATTATGATTATCCGTTTAAAATAGAGCCTAAAATGAGATAATAATAGGCTAAATTACAAACCAACAATCTTCTATTTGCAGCAGAGTTTTTTTTAACCCTACTAGATTGCGGGTGTATTGCCATGAAATTAAACATGTGAGAAAGGCGACAGCTTACATGTTTATTGCATGCACCTTGTCTGCTGGCTACACCACTTGTGGGATATATCATGATGGTATAGTAGTACAATAATAGTAGTGGTAGAGAAAGGCGTCCCAACGCTTACGAATTGGCTCTAGGCTGACTTTTAAGTGTCACTTTCAGTGTCCGTAGATAACGTTCACCAATTCCGCTATTCTTACTATCACGATATAATGTCCACCAATCGTGAAACATTTAATGCAAACCATAGAAGTGATAATTTTTTGGGATCTCCTATTTATTGAAAGGACCCTCCACACACCCGGATATCTCAGGAGTCAAAGACGCCTATTTATCCGCACTTGCTAACAAAAAAAATGTGCACACGGGCGAGCCACATGGGCAGCCTGAATAGATCCTATATCAGATCTTGAGTGAATCAAGAGCTACCGTCTAAATAGTACCGAAACAATTAAGTTCGATACTTTAGTAAACATTTTTTCAGCGCATATAATTTTAAGAACAATCGCGTCAGAGTATTTATTTATTCGTTGTTATGAATCAAAAAAATATTGTTTTTTCAAACTATTGCTTTAAAAGGAAGATTGTTAATCTAAGTATTTTTCTGGGTTTTTATTTCTTAAATGGTACATAAAAAAGGTCAAAGGTTTATGTTGAACAATAATCGAAATAATTCTTTTTATGACATAAAGAACCTACATATATACCTCTACACAACCTTGATCTTGTACGCTATCTTTGCAAAAATCACAGTAAATATATAAGTAGATAATATACATACAAAATTATTAAATTATAAATATTTATGTTCATAAATCTGTTTGTTGCTTTGTTTGTGTCCTCTGAATTGGACACGAAAGCGGATATGTAATACACTTTTTTATATGGCATTTTGTTGTTCTATCCCACCCATAGAAAAACCAATTTGGCGATGAATTATTCTCCGACCAACAAGGCAGTAGCCTTGTTTAATTTGTTGGCTCGGAACTTTCTCTGTCTAACAGGGATTTTGTTGCTTTGATTGAGGCAACGAAAATTCTGTGGTGATCTTTTGTTTTGTTTGCTTGTTTATTTTTTTATTTTGTTGTTTTTAAATATTGTAAACGTTATGTAACTATATATAAAGGTCATATGTAACTATATATCAGGTCGGTCGGTGGATGGCGCTGGTAGTAGCTGCCTGAAATCTCTGACGAATCATTTTTCAAAATTAAATATTATTATCTTATAATTGTTCAAATTAACAAAATTTTAATACATTTTTAAGTTTCAATAGTTTTATATAGTTAAATTTTTGGGTGTTATTATTTTTCAACTAGTTAAAAATTTCAAATTTAAAAATGTGAATTAGTGAATAATATTTGTGACAATTAATAATACCTTCAATTGGAACTCACATAAAATTCTCGCATTTTAGTCAAATTTGTGACAATCACAAGTGTTTTCAAAATTTAAAATAGTTAAATAAAAATAATAGGCGCCCTTAAGACGGTCTAGGGACTGTTAAACGGCGTCAAATAAAATCATCCATAATCATCATCATCATCATATAAAATGTATCTCTTTGCACATCGCATTGGCTAAAAGCTATATGATGTGCAAAGATAGTTTAAAGGGAATAATAAAAATAAAATCTCATATTTTGAGAATGTTTCTAGAGTCTAAACTAAAAAGTCATAGGTACAGCGCCTTTGAGACGGTTGAATGATTGTAAAACGGCGCCAAAGAAACAGCAAATCATCCAACATTATCATCATCATGAATAAAACTAGGCTAAATTACGTCAAAAATATTCACATCGGGGTGTTGCCAGTTTATAAATAAATTTTCCTATTTAAAATGTAATGATTATTTTGTAAGCTACTACGTCAGGTTAAAAGGTATTACAGAATAATGGCTGATGTGAGTATTCTATCATCATTAGGAAAACCTAATGACAAATTATTAGAATTCATACAAATCATATATAAATAATAAAATAAATTATCCTTCTCCTAGGAACTTTGCACACGCCATTATGTTATATAGCTTAGAGCAGAGGTCTCCAAACAACGGCCCGCAAGTGTCATCGATCCGGCCTGCGACAATTGTGAATTTCATAATCTTCTAAAATATTTTCTGTCAAAATCGGGTATATCTTGAAATATTTCAAATTCTTTTGCCTTTTCAAAAATTCGATAGGGAGGGGTGGGCGAGTGGAGGAGGAAATTTGGGAATCAAGAGACCTTAAACGATAAAAGGTTCTTATTTATTTTTTAAATCCTGTAAAATTAACGTTTAGGCCCTTGGAACGTAAGTAGCATTCACATTGCTTCACTTTGGATGATCATCTATTTGAATGAGCACTATTGACTGGGAGAAATACACATAATCACCTTGTAAAAAGTTTGATTGTGATTCGATTGAAATATATTGAGAGTTTTGAAGAGGCTTATATCCAGCAACAGTACCAAATCTATGTTATGTAGCATTCACATTGCTTCGCTTAAGATGATCATCCAGATTGTCAGGGTCAAAGCTGTTCATCGAAAGTGAACACGTCTATTCACACTTGTTCATCATATGCTTTCACTGCCATATCAATACCTACTCACGGTCATGTTGTATGTAGTTTGACGTATTTTCGTAAAAAATAATTAAATAAAAAATAAAAATTACACTTATTAAAAATTAAAATAAATTAATATAATTCTCAACAGCTTGATAATTTTGTTTATTTAATACTAATTCATAGAGAATAAGACAAATAATAGGATAAAACTCGTTTCAGTGAAAGGACCTTTCATCAAAATTATGTCAGGTAGTAATCGCTTTCATCCGTCACCGCTAGTGATCACTATTATTGATGAAACGCCTGTTCACACCTTTTCATTTTGGAGGATCATCCAGAGTGATCACTGAGTGCACAAATGTGAACGCCCTTTTACTGGAGTAATCAGTATTGCTGGAAAGTTTGCAAACCCCTGTCTTAGAGCATTACTTTGTATTTTTTCTATACTAAATAAATGATAATATTATTATTATGACAATGAACAAATAATTAAAGTCATTTATTGCTGTGTACTTCGTCACTAAATAATAATACATCATGTACTATGATAATAATATGTATGCACTTAAGCCCCGATATTAAAACATGCCCTTAAGTGTTCCTCATCCTGAGCTAGCCCTTAAGATGGTTTAATTTACTTCTACATTTAAATATTTATTTACTCAAGCAATAAACGGCTTTCGTCTTTTACAGTTTTACAAACATTTTATATTCTAATTTCACATAAAACATAATATTATGAACAATAACAGAATAATAATATAATCTTATTTAACACTGAATCAAAATTAAAAAAGTAAATCAAAAGAAGTAGTATAATATTTACAAATTACAAATATACCTAAACACAGGCACCAGCAGATAATACATGCAATAAACTATAATATTTTAAAATTGTTTTTAATCGAAAATGAAAGTGACAGATATAGTGACCCTCAGTAACACGTGATCGGTACTATTTTTAAAATTAATTTATCAATTCAAACTGATAATAATAATATAGACAACTTATATTTGGCGCCGTTTAATGATCCGTGACCATCTCAAGGGCGCCATGGCTTTCCTTGAAAAGCAGTGTTTTCAGCTTACTCCTGAACGTTGCAGTGGGTTGGTTCTGTCTTAAATCCGCTGGCAAGCGGTTCCAGGCAGTTGGCCCCGCAACGCTAAAGCTCCTCTCTGCGAATTCGGAAGTGTTTGCCCTGTTGGGCTCCACAAGTTTGTTGACAGCGGTGGAAGCTGATCGCAGTGGTCGCCTCAGAGTTTCGTCTAGGGGACGTAATAAAACCTAAATGCAAAGAGTCACTATCTATCTGTCCCTTACATTTTGGTGTACAACAGTTATGAAATATTAATGTTTATCGGTGGGCCAGTGGGTCGCAATGTCAAGTGGGCCCCAATGGGATGTTGAAACAGTAATGAAGAAAAATCGGAAACAAAAATACATCCTTCCCGTTGAAATAACTTGGTAAAAAACCTAAAAGGTGGGTCCCAAGATTGGAAATTTTTGATAGATGGGTCCTTTTCCAGTCAACTTTGGGAACCACTGACGCAGATACTTATTCGCATTATAAACAGGTAACAATATTCGGAAGTAAAAATCAGCGTAAATTAATACCTACTACCTAACAACACGTTATAATTTATTTATTTATTTACATTATTTACTTAATAACGTAGAAATATTATATTTATTTAGTATACGGAACTAAAAGGTTTTTAGTGTGAAACATAACAAGTAATTACATTATTTTATATTGTAGGTTTCATGCCTTTTTGTGTAATAACAGAACTAATATTAAAGATATACAGTATAGGTATGAATTTATTGCTAGATTATTTAATATCCAGGAAATAATGTTCAGATACGCGTTGGTTATGAAATATATAAAAAAAAGCATTTATTATATACCTACATACCTGGTGTGGTAAAAATTTGAATTGCGTAATAGTTATGTGAGAAAAATGTAAAAAGAAAGTTGGTGTAATACGCAGTATGTTTCAAAATTAACACCAATACAAAAAACTTGTACTGTTTCAGTCCATAACATTATAAGATGATTATGGTCTCCCTCACTTTAATACGGAAATATTATACATCCTATGTACCAGACAGAATCATAAAAAGGCCCTTGTAATTAAAAAACAGACGTCTCTAAATCAGGGATACACAGACTTATAGGGAACAGGGGCCAATCGAGAAAATTATGAGCCAAGGAGGGGCCGCTATAAGAAAACTAACAATAAAAGTTGAAATATTCAAATTTCTTCTACCTGTCACCGAATTGTCAAAATGGTTTAGAAATTTGACATACTTCAAAAACTCCTCGGTTTTCTTAAAGAATATTTTCTCGCAGTACCCTTTCTACAATGTACCGGGTATTTGTACTTGTTAGGACATAGTCAAGATTGACAATGTCCTAACAAGTACAAATACCCGGTACATTGTAGAAAGGGTACTGCGAGAAAATATTCTTTAAGAAAACCGAGGAGTTTTTGAAGTATGTCAAATTTCTAAACCATTTTGACAATTCGGTGACAGGTAGAAGAAATTTGAATATTTCAACTTTTATTGTTAGTTTTCTTATAGCGGCCCCTCCTTGGCTCATAATTTTCTCGATTGGCCCCTGTTCCCTATAAGTCTGTGTATCCCTGCTTTAGAGACATCTGTTTTTTAATTACAAGGCCCCTTTTATGATTTTGTCTGGTATATAGGATCTTGACTATTTTGACTATGTCCTAACAAGACGATTGACAACGTCCTAACAAGACGAAAAATGTCTCTGCCTCGTTAATAAATCAAATAGTAGGATAAAACATTGTTTTATTTAATTCCCTACTTTTTTAATACATTTACATATAATGAGAGAGAGATAATAATTATTGTGAGTGTAAAAGTCGATGTATAATATGAAATTATTATGGCCGCACGATTAGATTGGCCGCATTAGCAATGTTTCATTTGAATTTCTAGCCTATACTATTAATAAAGGTCACTAAGAAAGGGACGACAGACTTTAGTTATATTGTTTAGGATCTCGCCGTATATCAGCTGTTTCATCATTGATCTATAGATCTTATTTATTTATTTATTTTAACACAATATACGGCAATTGCCCCTACAAGTATACAGATAAACTTTATAACGTCACACAATCATTCAACACATGTACAAAAATATAAAAACAATATAAAAACAGACAAAACATTCTCCAGTTAAAGTCAAAAAATAAAAATGAAAATTTAAATACTAATATGTATAATAAATTCATTAAAACACAAATTTAAAAAAAAAATGATAATAATTTTAAAACTGCACAAAAATACAAGAACATGGGAAAATCTACTAGGTCTGACCTGAAAGAAGCGATTCGATTATTTTAAACTTATATTCTAACAGAGATGTGCCAAATACGTCTACAACATCCGCATATTTGTTTCCAAGACGCTGCAATCTGTTGACAGACGAGTTAAAATCATAAGAAGTGTTGGAACTATTACAATAAAAAGGTAAAGCCTGTCGAGTAGCCCTTATGGGAACATGAAAATTTAACTTCGACAATATATCTGGACAATCAAGATTCCCGTGAATTATTGCTTTTATGATAGATCATAATATTCATCACGTGGATCATTCTCCTCATAACCTTAGTACAACCTTATGCACAGATGAATATGTCCTGTCATTCTACATAATCATCTTCTTTGTATAAATGTCATTCATTACTATTACTTTATATTTTTCTAATAATAAAACAAGTTATATTGTCTTATTGAATACATACATATCATTTTTCAGTACCTGCATACGTAGTTAGAAACCTTGTGGTCGGGTTTTGAAGTCATTTCATAAAACAAAGTCAAAGTCTAAATTGCATCGTAAAATAATTAATTTAAATTAATGGAAATTTGACATTTTTCTTCTTCTCCGTTAATGGAAAATGCTTATCTGTGTGGCACCAGCTCTCCCATTTGTGTTATTCCGGTCCATTGCCGTATATTATGCAGTAACGACATCTACCTCCTTCTCACTCCACGACGTTCCTAAATCTTGCCATATATTATCAACTGCAGAAGCCGATATTTACATCTTTAATACAGCAGAATGAGGTATGCCACCCATCTTGAATGTCTCAATATGTATTGATACGGAGAGGACATAAAACAACATAATAATTATGTATATCTTTGCATAATATATGGCAGTTCACACGGGTCAAGTAAGTCGAAATTTGCATTAGGGTACTAACAACGATACACTCAGACCCAGGACAATTAGAAAAAGAGCATTTGCCCTGACCGGGAATCGAACCTGGGATCCCCAATAAGAAAAATAAGCATTATTCATTTTACCCTGACCGAGAATCGAACTTGGAATCTCGTGACTCAAAGACAAGAGCGTTATTACCTATTTGCCACACTGGCCGTGGACTTACATGTGTGTTACATGTAACTGTTCCGCTGGATATCCCATTTGTGGGTTATACCGTGATGGTATAATAGTAGTACTTACTTACTTACTGCTAGCATTCTTCACTCCACTGCTGGATATAGGCCTCTTTAAAACTTTTCAATGTCGAGCAACACTCTACCACTGTTTTCCCATCATCTGGACAATATCGTAAACCCATCTTTTTGGGGTCTTCCTACACTTCTTTTGCAGTCCCACGGCGTCCATTCAAGAATTTTGGGAATACAGCTGGCATTCTCCCGCCTCACCACAAGACCAACCCATTGCGATCTCAACTTGGAGACTTTATTTATTTATTTATTTATTTATTTATTTATTTATTTATTCTTTTTGCACATCATCATTACATTACAGTGTTAACAAAATAATACAATTTTTTAAAAACTAGGACTTTTAAACTTTATCAACAATGTCGACGACTTTTGTCTTTTGTCGGATGATGTCATTTATTTTTTTGTCTCTCAAGCGCCTAGCATTATTGTCTCTCCATGGCACGCTGTATAATTCCGTATAATATTAAAAGAAGTAGTAAATTAATGAAATACTAGTGACAATAATTGACCACGTGTTCAATAAAGAATGACAATGGAAGCGATGAATATATAATTATTATGTGACGCAGGAAAAATTCCATGAAAACCGCAATGAAACTATCTAACCGAACTGATAAACATTCAAAACAAAAAGAATTCATATATTTAGGTATAAATTACAATCAACTTATGTTCTAACGAATCAATATTGTAATAAAAGTAGAAGAAAATCGAGCGACATTAAATAATTAAAAAAAAAACTTGCTTAAAATATTTAATAATTTTCCCAAAGGACATTTCAAATTTTTTTGCTTCTTTGGTGTTAACCGTAACAGTGAGAATGACGGAATTGTCTAACATTGTCCATGGACACCGAAATTCTTCAATTACGTCAGTCTGTGGTAAGTGTTTTACTTCCTACCAAGATGGAAAATACACAAAAAGTTACGGATTATATTAAAAATAACAAAGATACTGCCTGAGAACAGAATTAAGTATAACGAGGCAGTAAATTCCATTTTTTATGATTATTTAAGAAAATGTGTACATAGATTTAAGATAAAGTAATGTTTGGTTATTAATTGTTGAAGGGTGTTTGTGTTCACACTGTGAAAATTCATATTCAATAATTTATAAATAATTAAAACACTGTTATATTTTCAATATATTTATTTAAACTCTAACGTTTTCGCCCACTTCAATGGGCATTCTCAAGAGTACTGAAACAGTATAATGTCCTTTACAAAATTTGAAGGTGGTCACAGAGGGGGGAGAGGGGTGGGTGCAGGGATTGAAGCAGAAGAGTGGGGAGTGGTATTGGTAGGTACAACATTATTTGGTTATTAGATTGTGTAGAAGTTAAGTTTTGTATTTCTGGAATTAAATAAAATTTTAAAAATCTACAATTTACCTAAAAGAGCGTTACCTCTGCACCACACCGGCCGTCACCTAAGATGATTCCATCTATACAATATAGTAATTTTATATTTACTAACACTAGGGTAAGTTAAGTAGACACTAAGTAGGTACATTTTACTTCCACAATCTTACGATTAGTATGCTCATTGTGCGGAACCAAAATGTACTTTATGATGATTACCTATACTGCTTCATGGTTTAGGAACGCGGTCATACCTACAACTGGTATAATAATTAGAGATGCAAAGAATAGTATGTTTGACCAAATACCGAATATTGTGCAACATCATGTGCCGAATATTAGGCAAAACAATGGTGAGAGCGTGCGGTACTCCCGACTCCCGACCGCGCATCTTCGTGTAGGTACATCATAGACATAAATGTACTAGACTCGTAGCGTGGTACATTTTTTCGAAATTTTTGTGTTACAACATTAGAGTTCGTCGGTCGCCTGCAGGTAGAGTCCCGGCCTCATGCACATGAGGTTCGCGGTTCGATCGCAGGTGTCGGCAAACTCCCCTTTCATGACACGTGCTTTTAGCTTACTGTGAAAGGTGTATGAGGTTGTATTTGGGTTTATAACAAAAACCCAGATACATCTTTATAAAAATAAAAAAAAACATTAATTATAACAATAATAATATTACGTTGTTTCATTTTATATCAAATTAAACTAATTAATTAGATATTTGAGGATTAACAAAATGATGCATCTGCAGCTGACAATGAAATAGCAACAATCTACAAGGTATTAGTTCCTTTCAGTTTTATGTACATTTATACTATTCGGCAGAACACCGCATAATAGACTAAATATTAGGTATTTGGTCCCATAGTAAAAATGTTGCCGAATAGTCAGAATACCGAATACCGAGCATTCGTTGCACTCCTAATTATAATAACGCTTGATGTTATGATAATATGAGAAGTGGCAATACAGCACTACTATACATACGATGTTGGTGATGAAAAAGACGGTAGTGTAACACTATGTACAAGAGCTGTTGAAGAATGTTATGCAACAATATTATATCTATCGACCTCATCTTCTACGGAATCACCGGTAAAATATAAAACTTCCTCTTTTTTCTGTAGATTTTTTATGTTCTGTAAAAGTCAGATAACACATTTAACACCCTAAATTCAATCCATTTCATCTACTTCATTCACGCAGGCATCCTAAATGTCCTCCAGCAAAAGGCAGGTGATAAAAAACAGAGGCGTTTTAAAAAAAAGATATATATCTGGGTTTTGTTATAAACCCAAATACAACCTTATACATCTTTCACACTAAGCTAAAAGCTTGTGCCGTGAAAGGGGAGTTTAGATATTGAATTCAGCGATAAGGTTTGACACCCATCCTACTAGATGTAATAATCTTTTTTTGACACGGATAGGGCGATTTGCACATTTTTTACATGCTGTTGGTTCATCGGCTACGCAACTTGTGGATGTGTGGATGGATGGAAACAATTTTTACTGTAAACGAGTTTCTTTTCTACCAATATACCAGATTAGGTTTTTATGTTGCCTTTTTTACAGCTTCTATTGTGTATTTTTGTAAATTTGCTCTTATTGTTATATAATGTATGATTGTGTTTGCTTTTCTCGACTAGAGGGACACCATAGTAAGATGCCACAGGTGAGGAGTTTGGTCGGCCAGGTCGTCTCCTTCTCCAACCAAGGATTTCTATCAATCCCAATTACAGATTAGTTATCTATTTTCAAGAAATAATTCAACCTTATATATTTTTAAATTGATTTTAGAATAAGGCAATTATTCTATTCTCACGAAGATATACCCGACATTACGTATACTCGGATATAAATAAAAAAAAAACACGTAGGTATATTTGAGCTTTGAGATTGTTACAATATCTAAATACATAATTTCAATTATATTATTCTTAGAAATAATTTCATATTGCACCTAATCTTCACCATTGTAAACACAACATTTCTTTGTAATATTTATTAGACGCCACACATTTTTTTTAATGCAACGAGAGGTATATTGTAAATATAACATCCATATAATATGAACTCAATCCTTTTTCGGATTATCTTTCTTCGTTAAAATTATCAATTTGGGATTAGAAGAATATCAGTAAATATTTAGATAAAAATAGAAAAATACTCCCCGTGGGGTCTCCGTTAATAAAAAAGGTTTCTTAATCTATTCTGTAAGTTTTCGAGTGTCCTGTAAAATGTAGGTCTTTATAAAAACTCTCTAATAAGACTATTAATATTTACAATTATGCAAAGAGGCAGGCACTTATTCCGAGTATTTTACCTATAATTGGCACGCAAAAGACTAACTGTAAGTTTAGTTCGCTGACTACCTCACGTGTGGGATATGCCGTGATGGTAACTATAGTACAATAGTAGTAGAATAATCACAATTATGCGAAAAGGCATGTCACCCATTCCGAATAATTTATTTATTAGGTATTGGCACGGAGGAAACTAACAACATGTTTAGTTCGCTGGCTACCTCACTTGTAGGATATGCCGTGATGTCATAGTACAATAAAAGTAGTAGTAAAAAAATATGAGTGTCTTTATATACCTTGCATTCGCATTGGGGTAAGCAAAAGAAAAACGTAACAACAGCCAAGTCAATATTTGCACATCTCTTTCGTAACCTTCATTCATAAAATTCTTCAACGCCCTCTTTCAGGATAAGTAGGTACCATAACATATCTCATTACCACTGACTTTGAAAAATAACAATAATGTCTTCAAATTATGTTTTTGCAAATACCTACCTTTAACAGCAGGACACTGGTAAATTCACAGAAAATGCTTGAAGACGTCTTTCGTAGACTTCAAGACATCAAAAAATATATAAACAATTTTTAAATTTTTGCGATCGTCAAATAATTCGACTGGTGAATTTTACACATTTGATTAATATTTTGGTCAGACATGTAGGCGACAGAATACCTACATGATGCACGTGTTAATTAAAATTCTCTATGTCAACCCTCAAAAGGATGTATATTGTTATAATACATAGTACTTATTATATTATTATTATATAGTCAGGTAACCACTGAGATCCTACAGGATGTGCGTTAGACCGCGTCTGTCCGCAGCCAAGCGAGAAAAAAATACATAATTCAAAGAAATAAGAACTTGGACAAAAAAGTTGTTTTTTTCCTTCGTAACGCAGGTGTCGTTTTGTATAAAGGGAATCTTGAATTTAAACCTTTTTTATATTTATTTTTTTCTGATAACGATAGGTATATTGATTAAAATTGAGGCAGATTTTAATTTTTTATTTTATTTATTTATAAAAAGTACAAAACAGACAACAACTATATGGTTTACAAAAATAAAAATAAGTCGTTCAAAGCTCAGCTGTCATCCACAAACATGTACCTACCACAGTTATGTCATTTATTTAGGTATCGCACATTCCGCTAATTTATCTGTTCTCACTAGCATATCGCACAAGCAGCCATCGCTAACACACAAAAATAAAGTTAGAAAACATGTTATAAGAACAAATAAAAACTATTAATAAAAGATAGAAAAGAAGAAAAACACATACAAAAACTTGTAATGTTTGAAAAAGACGGAATATTAAAAAAAGAGTAATGTTGAAGAGTTTAAAATATTTGATTATGATTTAGTGTCACCGATAAAAAACGGGTCTCCAACTCTAGTTTATAAGTTTTCGAGTGTCTTGTAAAAGACAGATATTCGTAGAGTATTTTTTTTTTATTTATTAATTTATTTTCTCGAAGGGAACAAACAGTCAACACAACAAGTATTACAACAATTAATATTAAATGCAATAAAGACCACAAGAGTCCCCCTATATAACCATATAAGAAAAAGGTCATTCTTCATCTTGCCCTTGTCGGGAACCGAACCCGGGACCTCGTGACTCGAAGACAAGAAAATTACCTCCGCGCCACACCGGTCGTCTACGTCTATTACCAATTCTGTGTAGCTGAGGCCTGAGTCAATAACACACTTTCAAGTCACATTCCCGCTCCGTTAGCGTTCGGGTGCAGACGATGTTGCGCCAAAGTGTTAATTTTCGTAACTATTGTGTATCTTAGCAACGAAATTGACACTTGCTTCCAACTTCGTCTATACTCGAACGTTAACGGAGCGGGAACGTGACGTGAAAGTGTGTTATTGACTCAGGCCTCTGGTCCGTTGCTATGCAACAAAATTCCCTTTGATTTGCGGACTCTGGAGAGTGTGGAGGTGTTCAAGATGAGGTTAAAAACCCTATTGTTCAGGAAGTGTTATGATTCTTGAATGGGCCCTTGCGGTGGTTTTTCCACAAAACGGCGCATATTAAAAAAGTTGTCTAGTTATTATTATTATAACATCAAAATTTTAGACTAGTTGAGTAACGGAACTAGACGGTCGATAATCATATTTTTATTTTAAAAGATATATCTGAGTTTTTGTTTGTTATTTATTAACCCAAATACAAATTAGCATGTAAATACAAAGTGTGCTTGGCTCAATAATACATAATTACATAATTATTCGATAATAGATAATATGTATAAGTGTAATAATAATATGTAACATAATAATATATAATATGATTGCAGATTATGGTGGTATGGTATGGCGGCCGAGTTTCTGTATTTGGCTGTATGTAGTGGGAGTCTAGAGTGCGTAGCGTGGCGATATTGCTACTATTAATGTAGTACTATATAATAATATTATCTATACAGAGCAATAGCATATTACAGTATACCTTTATCTGTGTAATGACAGCGTATATCGATGGTTTAAAGCACAGAAGACATATGTCCACATATCCACCCATAAAACAAGATTCATAATATCTTAGTTTGGGACTAGCTCGATATGTGTGAATTGTCTATGCATGTTATGTTATTTATTTATTTATTCTTTTTACATATTATCATCTTAAATATAACAAAATCAACAAATCAGTTTAGATAAGAAAAAATGTGATGATATGCAGTGGCGAGATTATCATTTTATAGTGATTTCTTCCATCTGACCACGTCATATTAACACTACCAAAAACATTAAACAAAAACACAAACCAAACAATAGAAAAATCTCTACATAAATCAATATGAGTAAAAAATGTACAATCCACTCACCAAACACTCCAAAGGGACCGGGAAATAAAGGAACTATAGGAAAGGGTTAGGGGACGGATGCTGAGATTATTTTTTCTAAACATTTGAGAGTTTAGAGAAAACAGGTTTTGAAAGTTTGAGATTCTGAATTAATTGATTAATTTTAAATTAATTCAGAAGATGGCCTTGATGGACATGTGCTTTTTAATAATCAAGAAAATCGATATAAATGCATTCTCAAAAAATATCTTATGTGACATGTTACATCTATGCACAAAATGGACGGGTGACATTTGGTTTTTATTAAATATTTCAATAATGATATACAAATATTATTGGTAATTAATAGAAGACGTTGCAACCGACCTTATACATATTATTATATTAATTCATTTTACCTAAATAGTGGACATGTGTCTTTTGTGCTTTAAATCATCGATATAATACTTTGTAAATATCTACCTGTTGCCTGTTTAGTGTCACTGTGCGTTGTGGTATGTTCTTATATTTATTTATTCATTTATTTACTAGCTATAAATCCTGCGTAGCTCAGGGGATAAACATTAAAATTTGTACTTAATTTGAATGTATACCTTTTATGTAATTGTTTTTAATCAATGTACAGTTAAGAATGAATAAATAAATAAAATAAAAATTATACGTTTATTTTGTGAAATCCCAATATGTTCACTAGTTAATGTTGTCCACCATTGAAAGGGAACCCACCGACTATCCGAATAGCGCAGAAGTCTGGGGAGCTTCATTTAACCGAATCCTACACTACACAAATCTTGTCCACACCGCAGGCGCCATAACTGGCAGCCTAAGGGGCTGCCCAAAAATCATCACTGCCTTTTACAGGATACTCTCAGAAAATTTATGGAGGAGAGTGGAAACGGTTTGTAAAACTAACTATACCTGTTTGTAAACCAAACATAATTTATTAAACCTACCTATTATTGTAACTACTAAACTCAAATACAATAACATATTTTTAAAATTGTTTAAAACGGCACTTGTCAATTGTTCACCCTAATAATTATAAAAAAACGAGCGCATGCGTCAAGATAGCTTGACATTATCAAGAGAGCTCTTGTTCTAAATAATATGTTTTTTTAACTGTATTAACACACAAACCTTTGAACAATCAAATATGTTTTTATTAATCATTACGCCATACTGCCTCTCCTCACGTATGTATGTATATGCAACTGAATATATTATTGTTTTTAATATGGGTACACCAAGATATTATTACACCTAATATGCAATATGCATAATATGTACACAATGTATTTTACTTAATATATCTATGTACAGAGGGTGGGCAAGTCAATGTACTCACTCAAAAATATCCTATTATGACATAACATTTTTCTTTCAGTAGTTTTGATATTTTAAATGATATTGACACTCTCGGTTTTTAGTGGCAGGCGCCACTGCACGTGGAGGTGACGTGGATCGTAGATTTTTTATTGTTTGTGTTGAATATTATCTTACAGGAAAATATTACGATGGTGGGGCACTATATGAGATGGTAGGCCCCACTGTTGTCAAATGTGAGATTTCATAGCAAAAGTAATATTCACGAAATTGTTGCCATATGTAGAATTACTTTTTGATCACCACGTTAAATTATTTTTGGACACACCAAGTTTTTCGACACCGGCAAACTTTTCATTCGAGCTAGATTTTATTTTTGGTGGTTTTATTTTATTTTTGCCGGCAAAAATAAAATAAAACCAGCAAAAATAAAATCTAACTCGAATACGATTTTCTTAAAGTTTATATTCGAATTAGATTTCATTTTTGCCGGTTTTATTTTATTTTTGCTGGCAAAAATAAAATAAAACCGGCTAAAATAAAACCTACCTCGAATATAAGCTTTAGGAAATTTGTATTCGAATTAGATTTTATTTTTGCCGATTTCATTTTATTTTTGTAAATATAAAAATATTTCGCCAAAAAATCCAAATAATATTATTGTAGCAACAATTTTCCTCCATACAAAACTATATTTGACAGATATCTGACATTGGGGCCTACCAACTCAATGAGCTCCGATGGTGGTGCATTGATTCCTAATGGAAATGAGTGTATCAATTTTGAACTCATGGGTGAGTGCTAAATCAGTCATATTTATATTTATATTGGGTAGAATATCGAACAAATAAAAAGTAATATCGACCTGCTGTTTCTCTCTATAACTGATTACAGGTATTATAGTAGATTATTCATATTTTTTACTATTGGCGTATAATGAGTTACAATCCATTGGATTGGTCTGCAACGAGTTTGGTTTTTCTTCTCCATTCGTCTCTATTCTCCGCCAGTCTTTTCAGCTCTACGTATGAGCCACAGTTCATATCACTCTTCAGTTGGTCCATATATGCGTCTCTTGGTCGGCCTCTGCCATTTGTCCCGTCGGTCTTACCCTCCGCGATGGCTATGAGTAGTCCTGGGTGCCTGATGTTGTAAGAACCTTTTTTATCAGATTGGTTTCGGTCCATAAAAGTTTGATTTTTAGTGTCATTCTTCATCTTAACCACGTAAGTGTTAAAATTTCTTTTATAAATCGAACGAAAACAGATAAAATAAGCTCAAAAAGTGCGTGCACATCCGAAGACAGGAAAAATAATAATAAAGACAATTTATATTTGGCGCCGTTTAATGATCCGTGACCATCTCAAGGACGCCGTGCCTTTTCTTGAAAAGCAGTGTTTTCAGCTTACTCCCAAGAACTCAATTTACGTCTGTAGCAAATTTCACAACGTATATTTTTGTAACTAATATTTTTTTAGTGAGTACATTAATTTGGTCACCCTCTGTACGTAACAATCATCATGTTCTCATAATATTTTGTGTAAATACTTTTAATTACTTACATTTGTATGTATAAACGTAGGTAATATGTAATATTGCACATGTGTTAATGTGGTAAGTTAGCATTTAAATTATCCTTGTATAGAAAGCAAAATAATACACATTTATTCTGACAATATATCTATCTATCTATACCAACACGGTATATTTCGAAAATGGGTAGCTTGTGAAGTAACTGCAGTATGTAATGAATATACAAGTTGTGCGTGTCATGATGCTAAATTAAAAATAATATTTTTCAATACTTAGCATCTTGCAAAGAATACGTACTTACTTTTCTGTATGTTTTCGTGTGTCCTTTAAAAGGCCGGTAATCACAAAAAGATATTATTTTTAATTAATTCATGAGGTGTGCTTTCCATCCTGAATGACTTTTTTTTATTGGGAAGGAAAGGACGATTTGCTATCTTACTACTACTACTAATGATGGCTTGAACAATGTATCTCTAAATAAAAATTAATATCCTATAGGAAAACAAACATTTGTTCTTAATTTCATTACTAGGTATAGGTACTATACCATCACGGTGTATCCCACAAATGGGGTAGCCAGCAGACACACCGCAAGAAATAATAAACATGCAGATCGTCCGCTCAGTGAGAAAATAAGCAAGACGGGTGACAAAGCTCATGGCATCTGAATTGTAGATAGTAATTGTCGTTAATACTAAATGCCGCGTTTGTATGATTAGATGAATAATCAATAAGTGTATGTTTAAAAGATGAACAATGAACAGTCCTCCCTGCCTTCCCCATAAAGAAATAGGTACACTTTATAGAACAACTTGTGTTTTGTACATATGAGTAATAAAATAATAAAAACATATCTATGAAGAAAAAACATTTCCTATTTCATCCCACTTTGGCCGTTGTTATTAATAGAAGTAAATAATGAAGTGTAAATTTTATGTATTTAATTAATAAATAAAAAATAAATTAAATTATTTTAGCATCATATTATCGGTGGTTCCAAAAAGCCCATCACGTGTCAATATTTTTTTTTATTAAATGAGATATTGACACCAAATGGGGAACTTTTACAAAAATAAATTCAGCTCTAAAAATAGTACAGAAAATTAGAAAAATTATGGTGCGTTTTATATTTTTTTCAGTTTGCATATTTAAGGCTTTTATCGACGTTTGAAAATCCATTTTTCGCACTCGGTCGCAAAAGTTCCACCAATGTGTGTGACGACATCGGACGCTACAGACAGTACTGCGAGTCAAATGCATGCCAATACCTACAACATAGCGCCTAACGACGTAACAACGGGTTAAATTCAATGACATGGCGTTTAAAATTTTGACGGAAAATATGGGTTTTTACAAAGAAAACAATGAATGAAAAGTTTTATTTTATCGTTTCTTATTAGGATATTCGTGATCAGCGTATATTTATTAATATGAATTGATAACATTTATTCATATTCCTCACACATGCATGTTCCCCATTATTCGTCCCGTGGAGCCGCATCTACCGATGAAAAATAATAGCCTATGCACTTGATACCCATGAAAAAATTATTGAGAGAAATTAAATCTCTTATTTTTTATGCTTAGGTTTATACTTGGATAATTCGTGAAAATTCACATGTTCCTAAAAATGATTCTGTTAAATTATACCAATAAAAAAATAGAATTTCTATGACCCCTTTCTCTTAGGTATCGAATCAGTCAAATATAAAATGTCATCCAGCAAAACAGTTTTTTTAATCTCCTGTAAAATCATGAAAACGCACATAGGAACATGAGGTATCATGAATTCACCGACGATATCCATAAATAATTATTAATCTAAACAATGGCCTTATAAATAAATCAATAAACAAATAAATCAAGTGATTTACACAAAGAAACTGAATAGATAAATCCATATAAGACAAATTACACATAATATTAGTCATGTTTTACTAACTACAAAAATATGTGTGTAAATTTAAATACTTACGATATTTTTTATGTTAATGACTTGTTTTATTTTTATTTCCCGGCAAATAATTAAATAGGTCTAAATTTTTGGAAGTCGTGTAAAAACATGTGTTTACAGATTGTACCTATACATAGCTTCAATTGCAACCATCCTGAATGAGCTATCTTTTATTGTGATATAGATAGACTATAGAGGAAGAATAGCATAATATTTTTTACATGCAGTCCATCTACTGCAGTGTTTCGATCCCTATTAACTCGCTGACTTAATCATTTTTCGGACTCACTTTCTGATTTGTGGACTAGGTACTCATCCACTATTTTTTTCTATATAATTTTTACTTTATTTGTTTGTTTGCTTATTTGTATATTTACTTTACAAGATAAGTCGATTGTTATCCTGCCACAACACAGCATTGCGGCTAGTGTGGTAGATAGATACTTGTGAATATTTTAATGTAGGTTTTTTGTGTAGGTATGTAACATGACTGTAAACAGTTATATAGTATTTCAATAATGAAAGACTTACATACACACATATGTATATACAATGCACTAAAAACATATATAATAAATATGTAACACCCAGACTCAGGACAATTTGAAAAGGTTAAAGAAATTAATTTGAATTTCTTGTCATAAAATAATGATAGGTTCTGTTAAACGTAGAAGGAAGCTGAAAACACGCCTTTTGCTGGGAATTTTACAATACGGCGCCCTTGAAGTTATGTTATGAGTAAACGGCGCTTTACAAATTGTACATACTGTATATGTATAATGGTATTTAATAATGACACAAACACAATTACTTAAATATAATTAAATATTTTTTTTTAAAAACACAAAATAAACACAATTTTGTTTCATCTGACAAAAACTGAGAAAAACGACAATTAATGTTATTTCATTCTTCTATCCTTTTAACATGCCGTCTCCGTTACTTGTTCTTAAAATCAATCATTTTGTAAAATAATAATTTGAAACAATATAACGAAATGGAACAAAATGAAATCATTCAAAAATTCAAAATAAAAATAATATTACTACAAAGGGAAGTACCTAGGTATGTACTTATTTTAAAATAAGAATAATCTAACAAAGTGACAACTAAGGTAAGTACCTACGTACTTTCTTACAGATTATATAGCACTCTAAAAACATTTGTATTAATAATCTTTGGTGTGATATTGGAGTAACGATACATGATATATTTAATTTAAAGATTTCATAGAAAACTACAAAATGCTGAAGTATACAGTACTTATAAATGTCATTATATAATATTAAAACAAAAACAATTTATTATGTTCCCGTGTATAAATCAATGAATGGATTACTCATTGTATGACACAGGGCATACCAAGGCGCCGCGCTGCTAAACAACATAAGACAATATTCGCAAGCACAGGCACGATACCATAATATGACTCACAACTCACAACATACATAACAAATAATAATGAATAATACTCAGTTTTAATAATATTATACTACTTCTGTGAACTTATTTTGTACCTATAATATAACCACCATTCCATTATTTCCATTCAACGTGAGTCTATATAAAATTAATGATCGTACATATATCTACTTATTATATTACAATATATAGAGGACATTTTCTAAGAAACCATGACTTTGGTTTCGTTTCATTCATAATAATTCTACCTACAGAGATTGTGTGTGGGTCAGAGTTTATCTTTTAGTACTAAACTATATCCTCACGCCGCGTCCCAAGTGGGGTAGGCCAAATAGATCTATCTTTACACACTTCCTACGCCTCCTTCACATTCATACAATTTCTCATGCACGCACGTCGGTTCCTCTTACTCAAAAAAATGATCGTCCTTGAGAATTTGATCCATGTGGTTCTCAGACGTCCGCGCTTCCTCACACCCTTTCTTTAAGCCAAGTATATCCTCTTTATCATTCTTACGTCATTCATTCGTTCAAAATGTCCAAACCACTTTAGCTTTATCTGTTAGTTCGGGACACAATAGTTCTAAATAGATTATAGTATTTATTGTTATTTAAAAAACACATTTAATTTTTCACTTGAATTTATTGAGAAATCTCGAGTATTTTCGTCAATATAATATCGATTGACATTTTTAAGACAACTCGAGTTTTCTCAATAAATTCAAATGAAATATTAACTGCGTTTTTTAATAAAAATAAATACATACTACAGTGTACCATCAGTATGAATTTTCACTCTGTGAACGATAAATTCTACAATAAGGTCAAGAGGCGTGTTTAGTTTTACAAGATGTTGTCAATGATTTTTTTTTATTATTCTTCATGCATTCCGCCCAATATTTTTCTAATCTATTGTTTTTAATTGAGAGAGACGTATTTTGTCCTACAAGGATAATATTATAAAATATAGGACATAAATAAATAAATAAATTTAATTTTTATAAAAAAAATGTTGCAAATTATGTGCCAATATAATTAACAATGTAACCATATTAAGTAGATAGGTTTTTTACTTAATTACAAAATAATTAGATTAAGAACATTGATACCTACATTACAAACGCATAAATAATGCATATGTAAAGATTGCTAATATCTCAGTATAGCAGTCTGTACATATATATTAAAAACTTTATGGTATATATGAAATAACATAAAATTATATGAATTATGCATATGTATTGTGTGAGAACATTGTAATATATGACCATCATACAAACACATATGTAGATATGTACTTCGCAACAAACAATGGATTTGTAAATTATTACATATTTTATGCATGTAGCTATATGTAAGTTTTTTCTGTATTTATTTATTTAGATGCAAACTTCTAGAAACAAACTAACAAACAATGGAAAAATAATGACGACATAAGTTATGTTATATATAGGGATATTTTAAAATAAATTAAATCGATTTATTTATTACGTGTTAGATATATATAAAGGCAACTCCTTAAGAGAATCAGCCAACAACGAGCTAACTGGATTGGTCACAACATCAGGCACCCAGGACTGCTCATCGCTATCGCGGAAGGAAGGTCCGAAGGCACAAATGGCAGAGGTCGACCAAGAGACGCGTATATGGACCAACTGACGAGAGACATGAACTGTAGTCATACGTAGAGCTGAAAAGACTGGCTGAGAAAAGGGAGGAATGGAGAAGAAAGTCCAAACTCCAGAACAATCCAATGGATTGTAACTCATTATATTATAGATATATATTGAATTCTTAGAAATATCTATCTAACATAACATAACAAACGTTGAGTTCGTCGGTAGCCTGGAGGTAGAGTCTCGGCCTCGTGAACAAGGGGTCCGTGGTTCGATACCAGGTGCCGGCAAACTCCCCTTTCACGACACAAGCTTTTAGTAGCTTACTGTGAAAGGTGTATAAGGTTGTATTTGGGTTTATAACAAAAAAACCCAGATATATCTTTAAAAAAAAAAAAACAACATTCATAGACAATTCACACAGATCGAGAAAGTCCCAAACTACGATTCAATATTGTATTATGGGTAACCTACTAACGCAACGATACACATATACACTAAACACATATACAGACCTCTAAAGCACAAGTTTCAAATAAATTTCTACTAAATGTTGAGAAGTATACCTAATCTTTTGAAAAAAACTACTGTACTATACAATCACGGTATATCCCAAAAGTGGGGTAGCCACCAGCTGCATATTTTCCTATATATAAAAATTAACAAACATAAAAAAATAAGAAATGTATATAATGTGTAATCAGACAACCTAACGAGTTTCAAAGTGCCTATATTATTAAATATTAACATTGGTACAGAGGTGTACATATTATAATAGGTAAGTATCTCTATACAGTGTAGACATTAACGGAATTTACATTGTTAATGTTATCTTATGTTACAATTCTAATTATTAGGTACTTATTATAGGTACATGTTAACATTAATAACTTGTATATTATTATTATATTATTATATACCTACCTATATACAGTTTGGTATACACCTGTTGTATATAAAAAACTTGCTACCATTAATATTAGTAATAAACACTTAATAAATAATTTACAAAAATTAGATTTACCGGTTAATTTGTATATTAAAATTCAAAAATCTATTATAATAAACACTTGTAATATTGTAAAAAAGTTTTTGAACACAGATATTTCAGGCACAATGCTGGTATTTTGATCCCGCGTTTTGAGCCTAATCCTTTGATATCCTGTATATCTGGATAGGTGAATTTTTTCCCGGCATTAGACTGTTAAGTTTTTGTGTGACCATGACTGATCATATGGAGACTTATCTGGTTGTATAATGCTGAGAAGTGTGGATGGCAATTCTGCCGCCGCGTAAAAAAAAAATTTGAAGCGAAACTGCACTATGTCTAATTTTGCCCAAACTGACCTATTTATTTATTAATAGGTACACAAGCGGTTCGCACCGGCTTCGCACGGGTAGATAGGTATTTAAAAAAAAAATAGTTTTAGTAAGGATCCCTATTTTTTTTGAAAATATAATATAGCCTATGTCACCCGGGGATAATGTAGCTTCTCAACAGTAAAAGAATTTTTCAAATCGGTTCAGTAGTTTCGTAGCCTATTCAATGCAAACAATTAAATCTTTCCTGTTAGTATAGATATAGATTAATACATTAAACGGCGTTAAAGCCTTTTTTACAATGCTTCATATACAATTAATAATACATGCAAAAATTTCCACCAAAACAACGAAAATAGTCAGAAAAAATATTTTAAGTTGGAAGAGATCGTGCCTTTGCGATAAACTCGCCCTCTGTATATTGATTGTATTTAATTTGAATGTATACCTTTTATGTAATTGTTTTTAATCAATGTACAGTAAAGAATGAATAAATAAATAAACAAGTCAATAACATAACATAAAATGCATTGAAAATTCGCACAGATCGAGCTAGACTCAAACTAATACATGAATGTTGTATTATGGATACTAGCACGATGATACACATATATACAATGCACTTATCACACATACATACATGTGATATCCAGACCCAGGTCCTGGCCGGGAATCGAACCCGGGACCTAGCGACTCAAAGGCAATGAATGAATCATATTTTTATACATTTCTCTATTTACGTAGATATATCATCACGGGATCTGGCAAGACAGCTGGAGCTCTGTGTCCCAGGAGACCTAGACGCCGTAAAAGCAGATCTACAGATTTATTAAAAGAGGAAGATCACGGGATCTGCCACAAATGGGGAATTCGGTCGACTTACTGGATGTAACAAAGTAACATACATGTTCTCATCTCCGTCTACCTATCTATCTATTCCCTCACGCCGTATCCCGTGGGGTAGGCAGAGAGGACAGAACGCCAAATAGATCTGTCCTTACATACTTCTTTCGCTTCTTCTACAGTCATACGATTTCTCATGCACGCACGTCGCTTTCTCTTACTCAAAACACGGTCGTCCTTGAGAATTTGATCTACATGATCAAGCCACGTAGTTCTCGGACGCTCGCGCTTCCTCACACCCCTTCACAAAAAATACAAATTCAAATATGTTTATTGGGATAAATATACATTTATTTACAGCAATATTTTTTTTATATAAATGCACAATAGTAAGCATATTTATTCCCTCAAATTTGAGCAGAGGTCGTGCTTTGAGGGGGAAAAAACACAAATTATACACAATACATAATTAATTAATATTTTAATTCTTGACATATTGCTAAACATTTCATTGACATTCTACACTATTTTGTGATTTGACTAAAATTATTGATATTTTGTATTGATTCCCATAATTATGTGTTTTTGTTTTTCGCCCGTCTTTTGTTCTTATCTTGCTCCAGCAGTGTTTGTTGATGAGAAATTTGATTTGTATGTTTTTTTGTACATTTTTAAAAGGTTCACGCCGTGGATTTGTAAATAAATAAAAGTAAATAAATAAATATTATGTTGTCTTCTCCGTGAGATATAAAAATAAGACATTCAGGATGGGTGGCACACGTTTTTATTACAGGTGTAAAAGACAGATTACAATATTATATATTACATGTAATTACAGTTCAATACACACTGTACACGTAAATAATAGGTGGTTATAGTATTACGTTATCTAATGTTACATAATTGGAGGTATCAGGTATGTATACCTACCTATTTGGAGTCCATTGGACCCGCCATACTAAACACAATAATGCATATTATTACATTGTAGTTTTACGAAGATACAGTGTTGCCAAATAAGTAGTACTAGCACAATTACAGCAATAAACAATGCATTTGAATTATAGCAAATTGTGAATTTAGTTATACAATTTAAATGGGATAATCTTATATTTTGTGTTTTGTAAATTATTTCTGTTCAAATGTTAGGTATGTATTACAATCATTTAAAAATATTTTTTTTTATTTATAACTATTTCTTACAGGTATATTTATCATGTTGAAAATAGTTTTCATATTTTTCAGACGTGAAAATCCTTTTCACATTTCTCATAATTTCTTTCTCCATTGATTGTTAATTTTAATGATTTCAGAAGGATTATTGGTACATTAATCCATTTGTTTTCGTTTACCCGAATGAAGTTTTAGGCACCAGCATCGAATATTTGTTCGAATTGGGAAATTTTGATCAAAAGAATCTATGATGTGTCAAAAGTAAGCAAGAAGTAGGAAAAGCATCTCAACCCTTAAGAATTGGCTCTAAGCTGGCTTAAGTGATCACTTTCGGTGTCCATATATGCAAATTATAAAAGCAACCATTTTTTGGCGTATCATATTTCAGATCTCAAAACATTAAACATTGTGAGTTCGTTGGTAGCCTGGAGGTAGAGTCTCGGCATCCAGAACTAGGGGTCCGTGGTTCGATCCCAGGTGCCGACAAACTCCCCTTTCACGGCACAAGCTTTTAGCTTAGTGAAAGGTGTATAAGGTTGTATTTGGGTTTATAGCGAAACCCAGATATATCTTTTTTTTTAAATAAAATTGTATTAGATTTATTGGAAGACATTGCCTCAAGGCATTTCAAGTATTATTATTAAATGCGTATTGAAATAATAACCTCCTCTGAGCAAAAAGTATTCGGAAAAGGCAAGCACAAGAGTTTAACGATTATCGGAAGCAAGTTAATACAAATACAACGAACTGCAATTTGAGTACCACCTCATGTTCCGCAGAGAAAGTCTAGTAAGTGACATCTTGTCAGTGTACAGAACACTAATGTATCTATAACGTAAAACATGAAGTAATTTATTGCCTAATGTCCAACTATGCAATCATTCATAATACATACAAATCATCAGTACTGTTTACAACATTTAGATAATAATATTTAGGAGGGATGGTAGATACGCAAGGGATATTGAAAAAAGAAAAGTGGCTGGTGCGAGACTGAACGGTGCACTTCAATCTATTGTTAGCAATAGCAATGTCTCGAACATGGCTAAAATGCTGGTGCGCAATACCATTCTGGTACCGTCACTTACATATGCAAGCGAGACATGGACATGGCTGAAGAAGGACGAAAGTGGAATAAATGCAGTGGAGATGCGATCACTGAGAAGAATGGAAGGTAAAACATTGCGTGATAGAGTAAGAAATGAGGACATGAGAAGAATGAGTGGATGCAAGAAGAGTGTTGTGGACAGAATGCGCGTGAATAAACTACGGTGGTTTGGACATGTTGAACGAATGAACGAGGTAAGAATGACAAAGAGTCTCGATATACTTGTCTGAAAGAAAGGGTGTAAGGAAACGCAGCCGTCCGAGAACCACGTGGCTTGATCACGTGGATCAAATTCTCAAGGACGGCCGCGTGTTGTGTAAGAGGAACCGACGTACGTGTATGAGAAACTGTACGAATGTGGAGGAAGCGAAGGAAGTGTGTAAAGATAGATCTGTTTTCTCTGCCTACCCCACTTGGGTCACGGTGTGAGGGTATATGTAGTATGTATAGTACAGTATACTCTATCTATTACGTGCGTACCACAGATGATAAAATGCAAATTAGAATCGATAAGTAATACATATTCGCAGTAGGTACCCACATACATAATATTATAGTATGATATGATATGATATAATAAGAGTTGGGTGTTATTATGTGTACCTATACCTACTGGCTGTAGAAATTAACTTTCTCCTTAGAAGTACTGTAATAGAAGTGGTAATGTTGGTAGTAAAGTCAAAGTACGGACAGATCTCATGAAAATATACATCACTCACAATATCCATACTATACCTAGGGTTGCCACCTTACAAAAAACGGGTACGACCAGAGATTTAGCATAAATGGGCATTTTTATTAAATAAAACATAATAAATTATTGATGTTATTTTTACAATTTAATCATTGTATGATTCAAATGCTCCGCCAAAGAATGGTCAAATGCTACACGTGGTCTGTTTTATTGTATGGATGTGAAACATGGACCTTAAAGGTCAACTCAATGAACAGACTGGAAACATTTGAAATGTGGCTCCATCGCAGAATGCTCAGAATTACCTGGACAGACATGGTAACCAATACCGAAGTCCTGAGGTGAGCTAGAGCTGACAGGGAGATGTTGTCAACTATCAAGGTTCGGAAGGTTTCACATCTGGGTCATGTGCTGCGTGGGGAGAAATACCACCTTCTCCAATTGATATTGAAGGGGAAAATTGAGGGACGCTGAGGACCCGGTAGGAGACAGATGTCCTGGCTGCGAAATATAAGGGAGTGGACCGGCATCCGAAGTGTGGAGGAGCTGTTCCGAGCGGCGCAGGACAGGGTCAAGTTCGCCGAGGTGATCGCCAACGTTGGGTGGACCCGACAGGGCACTTAAAGAAGAAGATTGTATGATTATTTTAGCAATTGATTAAATTGTCCACTCTATACTTGTAATTTTTTGTAATTAAAGGCAATTATGCCGTAAATAAATAAAAAAAGTATGAGGTTGTATTATGTAGATATATTTAGCACATGAAACTATCATATAACGCTTAGAAAAGACAATGTCACCTGTCAAAGGGACTTGAATCCGCAATCCATTCTTTTCACGAGTTGTGTTTTGTGCAATGAAGCTACAGGACGATATGCCGAATTCTCTGAAATTCTCTCAAGAATTGTTCTGACATACCTAGTATGTGTAACTCATCTGAGGAGGACCTGTAAGAGAGGTCGTGGCTTTCTGGGAGGGAATGGGAATATAGATTTGATGCTTTTAATGTTTTGTTTTTTTATTGTTTTTGATGCTGACCGACACGAAAAAAAGAAGAATCGCATGCTGGACACTTCCAATTTTAGGTAGATATAATTGTACCTATCATAACCTACTTACTTCCACCGACATCTAATCTATATTTATTATCTTTTTTTGGTTCTGTATCATTGATGTTAGCCTTGATGTGAGTTCAAATGTCACTAGTGTCACCGAATTTATGTTCTCCCTACGCGGGTGGTTCGACAGGTATGTTTATCAATGCTATACCCACAATTGTCGATAGCCTGGAGGTAGAGTTTCGGCTTCACGAACAAGGGGTCCGCGGTTCGATCTCATATGCCGGCAAACTCCCCTTTCACAACACAAGCTTTTAGCTTACCTACTGTGAAAGTTGTATAAGGTTGTATTTAGGTTAACAACAAAACCAAGATATATATATTTTTTAAATAACAATTTATGACATACGAAATTTACCGACATAAAGCTGAAAAAAAGACAACGTCAACTTATTTTAAGTGATCACTTAAGCCAGCCTAGGGCCAATTCGTAAGCGTTGTTGGTAAGCCTTTCGCCTTTCGACCTTCTCCCAATTAAATTTAGCACATTAATCAAATGATTATTCCTTGAAAGAAACAGAATTTAACGCTAGTATCAATAATATAATCGTACACAATACATACAGATTTATACAACAGACAATACATGCAGTAAACAGATATACAATCAAGAAAAACAAATGATCATAGCTAGGCACTCAATAATAATATTATTTCTATAAAAAGTAAAAAGAGAGACATTGTTTTATCTGCAACATGTGATTAGCATCGTACTTACACATACATACATTACAGTACAAGATGTTATGTTATTTCTTCCGAGTTGTACAAATGTAATTATTACGTAAGAATAAAAAATGATAATAATAATTTTATTGCTATTACGATTGGTGTTAAACATAATGTAACAGTGTTGTTTCCATTGAACTACGACAGATGATGTTTTTCCAATTTGAAAACACAAGATTTGTATGAAATCGTATAAAAAAAACTTAATTTCAATGATGGAAGAGTATCGGGATGAACACTATATACACAACTTTCAAAAATTTATAAGCATGACACAGAGGAATTGGGAATATTATCTAGGTTTAAAGAGTACTCTTAACCAAACCTTGAGTCGATTCATAAGCGTCGAAATTCTGTGTCATGTACTCCTAAAGGAAGTTCACATAATATGTATGTGTACCTATCATATACAACATACCTACCTAGTTAATACCTATAATAATAGGTTGACTATGGGTGAGTGTGATCTATTGGAATGCTTAATCTGAAGTGGTTCAAAATAAATTATTAATTATACAACACTTTCAACTGAGCGCCCTTGAAGCGAATTCACTCCACAAAACGGTGCACCGTAAATTGTCTAGTTATTATTATTATTGAAATATTGGACCCAAATTACCAATTTTGATGATAGTATTTATTTTTATTAACAAACACAGTTAATATTTCACATTATTTTATTTGAAACCTCGAGTACTTTCGTCAAAATAATTATATCGATTGACATTTTCAAGAGAACTCACAAAATTTCAATCGATACATATTGACGAAAATACTCGAGGTTTTAAATAAATTAAAGTGAAAAATTACGTGTTTGTTAATAAAAATAAATACTATCATCAGTATGAATTTTCACACTGTGAACGTACAGACTAGAATTATTACAAATTTTGACTTATGCCGGTAATAGAATAAATTAATTTACATTTCGATAACAATACACTGTTCATATTATGCATAATGTTTTAGTGAAATAACTTTCACAATACTAACAAATGTACTTAGTTAGGCAGTGAAATATGTAATGCATAATTCAATTACATACAGTCATTACTACGTAAAGTACATAAAGGTTTGTTATTATTATAATATTTGTTATACCTATTGTATTGCCGGCACACGCACTCATGGCGGGATTATTACCATATTATTATTATTTCATTATTATATTAATCATCAAACGCATAAACTGTATGAATTATTTTATATGAATAACTACAGTGGCGGAACTAGAGTTTTTATATTAGTCATGTTTCTATGGCACCCTTTACACAGTTGGATGAAAACGTCAATCATTTGGTGACAATTCAAAGCATTCTCCGAAGAAATATTCAAAAGATTGCCTTCGTTACCCGTATAACGAAGGTATTCTTAGGTATTCACACCCTGGTCACCGATTTTTCAATTTGGTACCTATAGAATTTAAAATATTTCACGACCTCATCGTTCTTATGTAGAAATATCGACTATCCATAACTCAACAAGTAGAAACTGTTGATTTAATATTTAACTGGTAATACACACAATCTTTCAATTCCATGAACAAATAACTACAGAAAATACACGGTTCTCTTTATGATATGAAAAAATAATGCAGGTAGGTACCTATTCTCAAATCCGCAAATATATTTCGAATTGTTTAGTTATTTTACGGAACAAAGACAACCTAAGTCTTTAGTAGTACTATTATTATAAAGTATATTTCACTTTCTGTTGTATTTTAAAGCATACTTATATAGCATTTTTATACCAAAATCACAAAACTGTCGATTTCTCGAATATAAGACATTTCTACTTGTTGAATTGGCAAAGAGAAAAATGACCTTTTTCAAATTGTCCTGGGTCTGGGTGTTACATGTATATTATTTTTTTTTATTTCATTCATAAATACACAGTATATATTGATATTACAATAAGAAAATAATATTACACAAAGTAAAAATGCTCCCTCCATAAGCAACTAAATATGCTTGTGCGGAGGGTCGGATTTCAACTATAACATTAACACATATATAAGAATCAGCTAGAAATATTAATACACATGAGAATTAGTTACAAATAGCAAACTTTCAGTTTTCATGTACATTCATCAAACGTTCAACAAAATCTACCAGCACAATACAAAATAAAACCGATACAATTATTCACAACGTCAAAACAATATACAAATCAATTGGTTCAATTTTCCTCTCATCAACATTAACACAAACACACATATACACAGATATATATCACTTTTACGCGATTCAGTTCACAATGATGACATCATGATCCTGAATCTCAAAATTGTCGCTGAAAGTGTTATCCCGTCTTATCCGGCTTATTTATTTATTTATTTATTTAGTGTGTAGTGCATTGTATATGTGTGTATCGTCGCGCTAGTACCCATAATACAAGATTCATCTTTGTTTGGGACTAGCTCGATCTGTGTGAATTGTCTATGTATGTATAAAAAAAAATTATAGAACTAGACAGTTGATACATCAAAGAAACTTTGCAGTCGTGCGTACAATTTATTGTAAAGGCAAGCTTTTTTGTGCATCTATGAAAGGCACGCCACTGTTATACTGACTCATTACAATGATGGACACTTTCTGATAATTCTGATCACCGGAGCGTGAAAGGGGTACCTGAATTACCTGAGTACAGAATTTGTGACTCAAATAAAAGTGGAATTAAATACAGGTAACCTAATGGTAGAGTCTTGGAGTTACAAAAGAGAGATCTATGGTTCAAATTCTCTCAAGATTTGACACCTTTAATCTAAAACAAATTATTTTATATTTTTCTGGAGCACCCGGCTTAGAATCAGTCTCCCACACTTTTCCATAAGTTTCGGATGCCCTGTAAAAAGCAGGTGTCCGAAAGTATGAAAACATTTTACATTTTAAATTTGGTTTGCCACCCATTTTCAACGTCCTATCTTTTGTTTGCACGGAGAGGAATGCGTGTTTGTTTATTACACGCAACTGGTCTGCTGGCTACCCCTTCTTGTGGGATGAAGTGTCGTGATGGAGTAGGAAGTGGAGAGAATAGAAAATCATCACTTACTGCCATAGAACAGAAAAAAGTCTAGTGGGGCAGTAAATTCCATTTCTTTTTATTGTTTTTAGAACGCAAGTAATTAGGTTAAGGTTTGATTTTGTAGTAGTTAAGTTAATATTGTTGGAATTTAAAAATAAAATAAATAAATAAAATCAACTGCAAAGAGAGTATGTTTATCAATTCGATATATTACAATAATTAACCCTTACAACTAAGCAACTAACTGTGGAAGATAATAATTATATAAATCATTCTAATTTTATTTTAACCTCTCCGAAAAGCCACAGAAAACGAAGTATCAAAAAATCTCATGTATTGATTATTTATTTATTTATTTATTTATTCAAGTTCTTACTTATGGCTGGTCAGGTAGAATAATAATAATATTATTATGTATATTTGAAAGGGGTCAAAACACAGGTAAAAAAACCTTTAGTAGATACATACATCTATGTGGCGTAGAAAAGCTCAGTACTGTAATAATATGTTTATGCGAGCACAACATACATAATGTTATTCCCAACTTCAACTCTGTAAAGTGGGGAGGATCTCTTAAGAGTTCATTGTCCTCCCTAACACCTTGTCTGGGCGTCAAGAAGTGTTAAATAATCTATTCTACCTCTCTCTACCTATACCTGCAAACACTCACAGCTGGATATATGCCCCTTCTAAGCGTCACGGTCTTGTGCACTCTGTATCCATTTTCGTCCCGTGATTAAGGAAATAATATCATCAACCTATTTCTTTTGCGATCTGCCTATATTTATTTTGCTACTCCTTGGTCACTATTCGAGGATTTTAGGAGTCCATCATTTACTGTCGTTTCGTCTCCATGCCCATTGCTACTTAAGTTCATGATTGTATGGATGGACTATACTATACCCTCATGCTCAGAGCCATACTAGAAGGTGCATTATTCTAGTATGGCCTTGCCTCTTGCTATATCCCATGTGGGGTTGATAGAGAGAACGTAACGCCATATAGAGCTATCCTTACGTACTTCTTTCGCTTCTTCTACATTCATACAATTTCTCATACAAGCACGTCGAAATTTTTTACTTGCATGAATGGAAGGATTTAATATTTTCTACATAAATAGGCTTGTAATATATATTCAATCCATCTCTTTCCTTGCGGGGTGAGCCAAAAGAATTGACATCTAGACACTTAAAATGAGGAAAGTTTTTAAACAGCGCAATGATGGCGTTTGACTAGTTAGGAGTACTTTATTCATTTGTTTGTTTAGAAATCCGTCATGGTTTTTTAAAAAGAAAAATTAAGCAGTTTGTTAATAGAACGAAAGAGCATCATTACAATAATTTGAAATTTCAAACAAATCGTAACAGAACAATTTTGAAATAAGAACAAAATACCTACTGAATGGCAGCGGCGATTCTTCTTTAGGAGCGATGATGCGGCGCATTATTTTTATAAATTAAATAAATTTATAAATCTGGTCACTGGCTACTCTGTGATGGTATAAATAAATGAGTTTATATAATTTAATTTATATCGTTATATTAAGTTTCAATAAATAATTAAAAATTTGATCCTATCGTTAAAAAAAATACGGTGCATGTTTCTTACGCATTGTCAGGGATGAGAGCCAAGAAAGATGATAGTTGTTTTATTCATGAGCGCTTATTGTTATTGTTGTTAAAGTTTCGTTTATATCTCAATATAGGTATACACTTAATTACCTAATCTTTTTAGAGATATTTTATGTGCTAATGAATATTAACTATTTGTTAAGTAATTCATATTTTGTATTATCATGTATGCTCGATCGTGGAGCACTTAGCAAAGAATTGGCCTCTCACTCTTTTCCGCAAGTTTTCGCGTGTCCTATAAAACGCAGGTGTTCGAAATAATAAATACATTTTACATATTAAATTCAGCACTGAAGAGGATTACCTTTCTTGTGGGATATGTCGTGAGAGTTTAGAAGTAGTAGTGATTATAATGATGAATTCTCTGCTTGCCTGAAATAAAATAAAATGGAGTTTTTTTTTTAATTTCCACCGCACCCTCACAAATCAAACCCACCAGCCGCCTCCGCTACTTAGTAATAATTAGTTAATCTTCATTCCATGTGCAATAATTAAAATAACTGGTGTTGTTTATGGTTTCATCATCACACGGTAGAAAAATATTTCAATCTAGTGTTGCCACTACGAAAGAATATTTAATTTAGTGAACAAGTGCTTACCTGCTGTTTTAATATTTCAAATAATGCGGCGTTATTTTAAAATATTTCCGCCCAGAAAGTTTTCCGCAATTTCATTGTGAAAACAAAATTTATTTATTTATTCATTCACACAGGTGGTTAATTGTAAATTATACAGGAAATAGCACGTGCATACAGTAGCTGCGGTCAATACGACGGAGAAACAGGGGCACCACGCAATAGACAAATGATGTTAATTTTGCTTAAAAAGCTGGAAAAATAACTTTTAAAACCAAAGATTATTTTTACTGCAATTTACTCTTGCCTTTGAATCACGAGGTCCCGAGAAATGAAAAATGCCCTTTTTCAAATTGTCTTGGGTCTGGGTGTTACATGCATATGTGTATCGTCGCGTTAGTACCCATATTAAAACATTCAAACTTTACTTTAGGACTAGCTCGACCAGTGTAAATTGTCCGTATTATGTATGTTGTAATAACCTTATTTCCCGGATATTTCAGGAGTCCAAGGACTCCTATTAATCCGTTTAGGTGACAATTTCCTTATTCTTTCAACTCTCTCCAGTCCATCAGTACCACTAAGCCAGTGTTGACATCTCCGAACCTACCTTGAGACCCACGCAGCCACGAATACCTTAAAGTGTGCAGCATTCGTGGCATTAAAAAACACATATAATTATGTATGTTGTGTTAGGTAATTGCGGGTAAAAAATATATTATTTATTTATTTTATTTTTATTTTATTTTATAGTTTACGCAAACATACAGTTATTACAATACATAGGTAATACAAATAGATAAAAAAAATCGGCACATAAACCAGCAAAGTTTGCTAACACATTACAAAATAAATCTTACCAAACATACTACAATGAAAGAAAAAAAGAACATGATAATTTTAAAGAATCACTGCCGAGTCCGAAAACCCGCCAATCATGCGCATACATTATAAAGAAAACTTACAGTAAGGGAAGGATTAGGGACAGAAACGTAGGTGAGTTTTTACAGCGAGAAAACCCGTGGGGGAGCTGTTTCGCGCCACCCAGGACAGGGAAGCTTCTCCCAAATAGTCGTCAACGTCGAGAAGACCCGTCAGGATCGTTAAAAAGAAGAAAATGTATTTAGTGGTGCTATGTTTTCAGGCTGTCCACTATGGCACCTTAGATGTGGAGAAAATTTATCAAGTGTAGAATTCCGTATAAATGGTAGGTAGTCCTTAGACTTCTGCGGTTTACGGGTGAACGGTGGGTCTCCTTCAATGTTAGTGGTGTTATTGCATTTCTGAATATTATATTTTGTACCTATATTTGTGTGGATGGTTGCATACAGGAAGTGACGTCATCACCACGATGTGGTTATTGTTGTTATTACTACAGTATATGGTCCAGTAATCACAACATTGTTTCCTCGCCATATTGGTGTAGTATAGACCATAGATATAATTATATGTTATTCACATCTGAGACATTCTATTCCTACTGTCTTCTCTGCATATTTAAAATGTAAAAGAAAGAGATAGAATACAGTTTCAAAGTAATGTTTAAAAAAATATTGGTGAAACACTTAGTAGATGTCAAATACGATATGAACATAGCACAAATGAGGATATGCTCAGAAGAAGTAATATGAACCATAGACAGAAATTCCGTTAAATGAGAAGAAACTTAGTTGCACTTGCACTTTGTATATTATTTATATTTGATAATTAGTGAAACAATATTAAGTTTTGATAAATATTAATTCCATTATAAAATAAATATACAAACATACAGGTACACATTATCTTCCACGAGGAGAAGGGTTGTCACATCACAACTTTGCTGGAAAAGCTGCACTAGTTAGGAGTAGGTGAAAGAGTTTTGAAAAGGCCTATATCTAGCAGTAGAAAGAAGATGGCAGTAGTAAGGAAGTATAGCATTATGGTATCTTTCACAAATGTGTGACTTACTGAATGCAATAGATATACAATTCGTCAGCATCTCGAAATAAAACGTCATTTGATATAATTTCCAGTGGAGTCCCTGGCAAAGATCGCGTGGAAGGAGTGGATGTCTTTAGTGACTCCCTAACGGGGATCGCGTGGAAGGAGTGGATGTCTTTAGTGACCCCCTAACGGGGATCGCGTGGAAGGAGTGGATGTCTTTAGTGACTCCCTAACGGGGTTCAGGAAGTGTGTTGCTGCCAACTTTAATGTTCTTGTGGGTTGAGTTTATAGGTTTAATTAATTATATTTGTTTCATCTAACTTTTTTATTATTTGTTGTTTGCCGTAATGTGAGTCTGGTTTACTGTACTTGCATTGGTTAGTTTTTACCCTTATGTTTGTTTTTTTTTGTATAATTTTATTTGATGTAGACACGCTTAATTGGGGGGTTGGCCTGACCGGATCAATGTGTCTTTTTTCTTATTTTATGAATGTTTTGTCAACTCTCTGTGTGTGTCTCTGTAGAATAAATAAATAAAAAAAAGAATAGGTCTCCCCTCCTTTCTGTAAGGCGAGGTATGCTGCACATCCTGAATGTCTTTAACTTTTATTGGCACAAAGAGATTAACTTGCATGTTTTTAACATGCAGTCGATCTGCTGGCTACCCCAATTTTGGAAAATGGCATAATGGTATTAATGAATTATTCCAGCGAAGATCGCACTGCAGGAAGAGCTAATATACCTAATAATAAATTATCATAAAATACATAGATAGGTACCTCACTTAACCCAATTATACTCGTATTATCCTTCTTATTTACCAATATAATTATTGAATCAAATCATTATGATGTTAAATTAACTGATTAATTAGTTAACTAGGTAGTTACCTAATACTGTGAATGATGAGTTAAATTAACATTAATTAATAAACAGGATAATAAATCTACAAAGCACAAGAAACCCGGAAGATAATAAGACTCCCACACTTAATAATAATATGAAATATATGGAAATAAGAAATGGGTTAGTTGGAAGATATTGCGCTTCAGCGATAAACTCGCCCATTGCACAAAATTATATATTCTATTGTTATGATACCATGTTTTTTCTTCTTCTTTGTATACTAATTTTGTGCAATAAAGATTATTATTATTATTATTATTAAATATATATTCAGTGTCCTGAAGAGAAGAATCGGTTAATAAAGAAATTGGCATAAATACGTGAAAGGGAGCTGTATAATTTTATTTTATTTTATTTATCTATTATTATATTAATGTCGTCTGACCAACGTGTTGGAGGTCTTCCTCATACATTAGAAGAATCGCTGGTGACTGGTTGCAGAAAACTCAAGACAGAGATGCCTGAAAGAAGATGCTAGGATAGATCAACATGGTGCTCCGTTCTCTCTGCCTACCCCTCCTGGGACACGGCGTGAGGGTATAGTATATAGTACATATTATAATAGTTTGAAAAAATCTATATTTTTATCGTTAAATGCGACAACTACTGTATTTTTACTACCACAGTCCTATGGTTCGTGTGGTAGACATTTTTTTTACTATTTTATAGTATACTACTACTACTACTATACCATCACGGCATATCCCACAAGTGGGGTAGCCAGCAGATCAGCTGCATGTAAGAAACATGCAAACTGTCCTCTCCGTGCCAATATAAAATCAAGACATTCAGGACGGGTGGCAAACCTCATCGCTGAATTTGAGATGTACAATGTCTTAATTTTTTCGAACACCTGCCTTTTACAGGACACTCGAAAACTTACGCAGAAGAGTGGGAGACCAATTCTTTACCGGGTGCTCCACGGGATGTAGTATTCTATGTATAAATTTATACGCCTTTTCACGAATTATCCAGAGAGAAATTTAATATCCCTTTTGGTCTGAATAATAATTTCTGATGCATATTCTAACAGGATTTGGAAAACAGTTGAATTGAGGAAAAGAAAAAAAGATGGTATACCACTCTTTTCTAAGATTTTTCGATCTACAGTTCAGGGATGAGGCACACCACCTATCCTGAATAATATCTTATTGACACGGAGAGTACTATCTGGATGGACATATCAGCGTATAGGGTATTATTTCATCGCTAAATGCGGCTCAAAGAGATGAATAATTACTACTACTATTATACCATCACGGCATATCCCACAAGTGGGGTAGCCAGTAGACCAACTGCATGTAAGAAACATGCAAACTGTCCTCTTCGTGCCAATATAAAATCAAGACATTCAGGATGGGTGGCACACCTCATCGCTGAATTTTACTTTCTGTTTTTTATTGAGATAGACGTCTTTAGTCTTATACAGGTATATTGTCAATCTCCTTAAGGACGGATTGGCAATGTCCTTATAAGATGAAAGACTGTAGCAAATTTTACTACTACACCATAACGGCATTTTTCTACACCATAAAATATTGATACCAAATTATTCATCTCCCACAGGCGAGATGAATAATTTGGTATCAATATTTCATTTTTGGAGAAAAAATTGACACACGGGTGTTTTCATAGATCCATAGACGATGTGTGACTGTGAATACGTGTAAGGTGTAACCCACACACAGATGTACAGACTCATTTGTCAATTTTCTTAGTATGCGTGTATTTGCTTTACCTACATATACTTTGTATATATTATCAAGATCAAGTGTCTACAGCTGTACAGTTAAATTCATACTACTGATAAAAATGTAATACATTGTGCAAAAGTAGGAAATATATGTATATATGGACCAACTGAAGAAGGACATGAACTGTGGCACATACGTAGAACTAAAGAGACTAGCTGAAAATAGGAAGAAATGGAGAAGAAAATCCAAACTCGTTGCAGACCAATCCAATAGATTGTAAATCACTATATACTGTATAGATGTATGTAGGTACATTGTACACCCATATTATTTTTAGAACGATATTTCAAATATTCTACACGTATTACTACTGGTTACATTTTAACCTGGATTGATAGAATTGTGTTTTTTTTGTTGTTGCTTGTTTGTCGCCTCTTGACAAAATAATATCATCTGCAGAAGTGTTATATGATGCTAACTTAATATGTCTGATATTGGTGAGCTTATTGTCAAATGGCAATGTCCAATACATACAAAACGTGCGCTATTTAAATTATATAGAAGGAAAAATGTAAGGAAATGTTCAAAAAAGCTATCTCAATTCCTATAAAAACACTCAAGTAGGTATAGAAGAAATTTTCTTCCATCCTAGACCACAAACAATTATCATTTTTTATCTATATAAAAGTTTTAATGAGTTACTTTATGGAAATCCATATTGAAACAAAAACACTTTTTCTACGTTTTGTCGATATACACATACACCTACATCATATTCTATTCTATATTTAAAGGTCATCCACACGTTTACCCGTGATCTGGAACATTATATCATAAAACTTAGTACTAACTAAAATACTAAAAATAATCTATTACAACCGCATGTTTCACATCATATAAGTGAATTTATCAATGCAGCTATGGTATGATTGCTGAGGAAGGTGTCTACAGAGAATTATATGACCCCCCTGACCCCAGTAATGATCGTAACAGAGAACATGTTGATGACGACGATAAGCGAATTGACAATAATAGATATATTTATTTTTACATACACATATACAATGTGTATATTGGAGACGTGAATCGTACGAATTCTTGACGTCGTCGTTCGCCATGGTGTAATGTGTTATGTTTAAGATAATTTATTCCTTGCTCGTAATATCCATCATAACAGATAAAGCCAATTAAGTCAAATTTGTTTGAAGAACTTACTAGAAACAATTCATTTTTTTACAGCACGCACAGATTAAACGTGAGAACATTCGGTTAGATGAAAGAAATCACAGCCAATACTAAGAATATTACTCAACAGACACCTCATCCGCACAACGCGATGCGAACTCCCATTAGTAGGAAACAGGAAAGGTGTTTCGATGCTTGCGAAACGGCTTAGGCTGGTTTGAGTACACATTACGTTCACAAAACGTACGATAGTACCGAGTACGAATATATAAATGTTGATGGTCATAGCTGTATTAAATTTATTATTATCATTCTTCACTGTACACCGTTACAAGATATCATAGATTTACATAAGATATCACAGAGTTACACAGCTGATATGAGCTGGAGGAGGGGTACAGATTAATTATTTATGCGTCTTCATAGCTGGATCTCATGAATCATAATAATTATGCATTTACCTTGTATTTTTTTCTCCTCCTTTCTGTCATCTGGGCATTTTTGTGGGGTAGCCAGCAGACTAACTGGATATAAAAAACATTCAAATTGTCCTTTTCGTATCAATAACCTTTTACAGGATACTTGAACACTTACAGAAAAGAGTTGGAGAAGATGTTTTGCAAATTCTATCACCAACTTCATATTTTATAACGTTTTTTTCTATCTCCCACATGTGGGATAGCCCAGAAGACTCACTTCAGCATGTAATAGACATACAAATATCCTCTATGTGTCATAAATAATAAAAACAAAATATTCGAGCGTATTTAGTCATTGCTAAACTAAAATAGCACAAGATGTATCTGCGTCTTAGTTATAAGCTCAAATACAACCTTATACACCTTTCACAATACGCTAAAAGCTTGTGTCGTGAAAAGGGAGTTTGCCGGCACCTGTTATCGAACCGCACACCTCTTGTACACGAGGCCGAGACTCTACCGCCAGGCTACCAACGAAATAACTAGTAAATTTTTTTTAAAAATTCACAGAAAAATGGAGAGATCAATTTTACTACTCCTCGTACACGTCAGACAAAATAGCCGTTACTTAGTAAATTAATTAAACAATTGTTCTGTATGATATACCGATTAGCACAAAATTCTTATACTGGAAAAACAATTAGTATGACTTGTGTTTTCTACCTGCATTCACATACATTTATTCTCTATCTGTTTGTTGTTAAGTGTCTTATCAAACAATTAATAGTTGAGTATAAAAGAAATAAGTGTTGGGTTATTTAATTAGGAATGATGTTCATTCACATGTTCGCCTTTCAAAGATCCTCTAGGTCTAAGGAAAACAGGATTCAACAAGATTTCTTGCCTTAATTTCACTGTGTTGTTTCCAAGAGAATCATTATTAAAGATGGAAAATAATGATGACAAATTTCATTGTTAGCATTATCAGAACAATTTGGGACTGTTGATAGAATAGGTTATATGCTTTTTTTTTTTTAAAGATATATCTGGGTTTTGTTATAAACCCAAATACAACCTTATACATACACTAAGCTAAAAGCTTGTGTCGTGAAAGGGGAGTTTGCCGGCACCTGGGATCGAACCACGGACCCTTTGATCACAAGGCCGAGACTCTACCTCCAGGCTACCGACGAACCCTAGCTTTTGTAGAGAAGACAGACTAGATTGGTAGCGAAGTTCGAGCCATGTACATTTTATCTTCGGATTGAATGGTTGATTTAAAAAATACACTTAATAAAAGAGATTCAAAAATATATAACCCTTAATAAATAGATTTAAAAATACATTTCTACACCATATTCCATGTGTAGGCAAAAAAAACGAGATGCCACTTGATTTATCTATAGACATTTCTTTCACTGACACCTCCTTTCGATTTCTCTCAATAAATAGGAGTCCACGACTCTTAAAATATCCGGGTGTAAGGTGAGCCTCTCTTCAATTCTCTCCCTGAACATGCGGCCGTCCTTTAAAGAATTTTATGCACGTGTTTTTTCGAAAATCCGTTCTCTCTATCACACTTTTTAATACGGACAAAATGATTTACAGAAACGAGACAAAATAATATCTAACACTAAAATATGTCGGTTGGTATAGAGGGTATTTCATTCTAACCACAGGAGAATCAATAACACTATAAGTAACTTAAATATTTGATTGATTGAAAAGTTCAATACTATTTATTGTAAAGTACCAACTATGAACTACATAAAATCAGGCAGATCGGTATTCAACAATGGCGTGCAACAAGGTTGTTTCACTTCACTTCACGGGTCAACGTTACAGTAATGTTAAATATGTATTATACTCCGTATTCACAACAATAGGTGATGCTTATTATGTACTAAACATTTATAATAATACCTAATAAGCAGAGCTGCAGTTGTGAAGCAAACTACTACATAATAATATGATATTGACTTTAACTCTTGGTCCAATCACACGATGTCATTGCATATCAAGGTCAAGAACTGAACCTCCATTTTGTGTATTACTACAACTATATTATACCTTCACGCCCTATTCCAAGAGCGATAAGCATACAGAACGGAAATCCACATTGATTTATCCTAACATACTTCTTTCGCTTCCTCCACATACATGCTGATTTCTATTACTTAAAACGCAACTGTTCTTGTGAATTTGATACACGGGTCAAGCAACGTAGTTCTTCGAAGTCTTCGTTTCCTCACACCCCTTCATTTAGATAAGTACACTTTCTTCATTACCCTTTTACTCCGAACGTCCAATTATAGGTCCGATAAATTTATATCAAATATTTCGATACCTATATATTTTACCATCTTATGTATTATGAACCTTGCCTTAGTTAAGGTAACAATATCATCTCGTTTCGGCTCTGATAATAGTACTTGTAACTCTGTGAATAACAGGTAATTTATTGTACTATTAACACAATATTACCTTGAATAATTTTAGGACCATCGTTAATAACAATCATACAATAATGATTCATGCGATCATTATTTTATTTGCTACCGAATCAAGAGCATCATAATAATACTAACGAATTATTCTAAACACGTCTATCCTTGCTTACGATTTTGCTTCCGTCACGTCCATTTTTAAGGATCCTTATTGTAGATTATATTCAATGATTTAATTCTCTGTTGTTTCCTTTATTTTATTACTAATTGGATAGTAACTTGTCGACATATCCATGGAAACGGTGACTTTGACCAAGATGAACATTAAGAAAATGCGAGTCACCCAAAGAGCCATGGAGAGACCTACGCTAGGATCACCCTAAGAGACAGAATGCGGAACGAAACATCAAAACGTAAAACTAAAATTAGTGATATTGCACAACATGTCACAACTCTGAAATAGATAGATGGGACACGTCATACCTAGAAGCCTAGATAGGTACATCTTGCAGACCATGAGCAACATCCAGGAGCATAGGAAGACACCCAATGAGGTGGAAGGATGATATCACTCGACACGCTGGGGTCAATTGGATACAGACGGTGCAAGATCGAATGGCGAAGAGGCCTTCGGAAGAGGAGAGTGGGATGAGAAGAAGAAGATAGTAACTTTCATCCTTCATTCATTCGCTGTTGAATAAAGTCCTCTTCTGATAATACAAATTTATATCTCGATCTACACTAACCCACTTCTTTACTCTAGAAAATACACAGAAGGATAGAAACCTGTTCCATTCCGAGGATCCACAGGTGATTTTTAATATTGATCTTGATCACCCACCGTCTATATCTTGTATTTTTGGGTTACATGGAATATCTCGCGCTTCCATTTATTTTTTCCTTTCAATCTTCTAAACTGACCTCGAGTTTTCCGCATTTGTTATGACTATTTTCTAATTATAGCTTCTTTAAAATAACAAAATTGAGAACAGATGATGTCCTTAATAACAAAAACCACCGTATTCGATATCAAAGAAATGATCACATATCAATTTTCCCGTTAAAATCGTTATTATCCATTTCAACCATTTTTATTATATTTTTGCCTTTATCTCTAGTTTTCACGATTTTCTAGTTTAATTTAATATCCACCGTTTCCTAAGATACTCCAAAATATTTTAATTCTTGATACTATATATAGTTAGTTACAATCCATTGGATTGGTCTGCAACGAGTTTGGTTTTTCTTCTCCATTCGTCTCTATTCTCAGCCAGTCTTTTCAGCTCTACGTATGAGCCACAGTTCATGTCCCTCTTCAGTTGGTCCATATATGCGTCTCTTAGGTGGCACAAATTCAAAACCTTTTTCATTAATTTAGAAAAATCCAAGAGAACATATTATAGTATCCAGTTACACATGAAGACCTCCCGAATTAAAAAGAATCTAAATTTTCTTCACTGATCCGTAATTTTTCTATTTCTGAACGAAATACCCGTAATTTTACTTTCAATGCCTTTCTTTAAATCAATTACATCATTTATAATATTATTCGCGTCATTTAATAATTTTAAATAATGCGACAAATTTACACTTGTTAACACGCACATTGAAAACGTGTAAATGCAAAAGACAACAAGTATTAAATAGTGGACGTATTAAATAGTGGACGCAACAAACAGCCTTGGGGTACACCATCGCGGGACAACAATATTAGTCTCTAATATTTCAATTGCTAAAATTAGAAGTATACAGGTATAAACATACTCGTTGTAATTAATACTTACATATTAAATTTTATCGCTTAGGTTTGTAACTCTAACTATGTTCGATATAAATTCAACTTATCTCTTCAGCATTTAAGACACACCGCCTTAGAATTTTTTTAAATGAAGGTGATATTTTGAAATTATGATAATCTTACAGATGAAGCTATACATCCTAAAGTGGACGACAATATTTTAGACATTTCAAAAATTTAGTTGACTGGTGTTGAAAATTTGAAAACGAAAATATTACCTAAAGTTGGTAGATCATGTAGCTATAAAACGATATTTTTTTGTCTTCCTAAAGCCCTCACAGCAGGACACATGCTTGCATAGTGAAGGTGAAGAAGGTCGAAAGAGAGAGGCTTTGAATCCAGTATTTCTTGATTCAAATATTGAGACTCAACCATCAAGCAACCGATCAATTCTTCCGTCGAAGATCCACGTCTTTCACAATTTACAAGATTAGTGATCACTCGAATCAGGAGTTACTGGAAACTGATTATCGTTTTCACCATTCATTCATTCTTTCTACGTGCTGTAACCTACTGCGTAACTGGGCAATAGCACCAGATAAATATTGCTATTACATTATTTATATAATAATAGACACGTTCCTATTATTATTATAACACAATGAATTCGCATGCTGTTATTTACAAGTTATGTATAAGTAGAAAAAAACTACAGTTAGGTATTTAATAGTTAGACAATAAAAGCTATACGCATATAATATTATAGTTAAGAACGTAATGAAGAAGTCTGTATAGATATACCAACCTACACATTCAAACAAGCAGACAATATCTATCACTGTTATTATACTAGGAATTAAAGTATAAATAACTGGCTTTGACCGAGAATGGTTGACAAGAGGAGACCCAGCTGAAGAGTCTCGGAATTTCGAGTGGAAAGTCGCTGTTTTGATCTCGCTACCATCTCCTAGCAACCATCATCATCCATTGCTAATGTTGTTATTAAAAAAATGCAAATTACTGAAATTTATCATAATTTGGGAACCCAGTTACATTATCTGTAAAATCTTTGTAATTAAATAAAATAAATACAAAATATACAATTTTATTGTTTGAAAGAAGGTATGTGAGAAAGCGCGGGTTTCCAAGAACTATGTGGCTTGATTATGCGGATCTAATTCTCAATGACTGCCGAGTGTTGAGTAAGAGAAATCGACGTGCATGCATGAGAAATTGGATGAATGTAGAAGAAGCGAAAGAAGTATGCAAGGACAGATCTATATGGTATTCCGCTCTTTCAGCCACCCCATTTGGGATGCGACGTGAGGGTAAAGACTATTTTCTTATTCAGAAACATGCTCATAGGATGCAAGTTTCCGTAGAGGGTATTAGTTGCCCCTTTACAAGTCTGGTAAAGGTGTGCATAAATACAAGCATGCATACATATCTGTGAAAAGTTTCAATGTGTGAAAGAACTTATTGTCAAAATGTGGATACCTGGCTGTATCTATCCATCCTATTACGGCATCTCCCATAAAAGGGGTAGCCAGTGGAACAACTGCTTGTTATAAACATGAAAGTCGTCCTCTCTCTGTCAATAAAAGTTAAGACATTCAGAATGAGTGGAGAATCTCATCTGTGAACTGAAGATTTTAAATGTCTTAAAACGTTTACGAATTCTTGCTTTTTACATGAAAGTTAAAGAAAATAATGGGAGACTTATTCTTTACCAAGGACTCCACGTGATTCATCTGGCTGTTGTAATACACTTCCCTATCTTCAACACTTCTTATCATTATATTCAACAACTTCTTACTATACTTCCCTCCAATACTTTCTCTGACTCAAGTCCACTTTTTCTATACATTGTCCACCTAATTCAGTCGGAAGAACTTGAGTCTCAGGTCAGGGATAATCGTAGAGTTGCATAGGTTGGTTTCACAATAAAAAACAAACAGTTAAGTTAAACGAAAAACATTTATTGATAGTTCAATTATTTACAATGCCGGGTTCAAACACAAACACACACGCAAATTTACAATTTCACAAGTACTTAATATTATACAACAAGTTCTACTCAAATTAATTAAGTTATTGGTCACTACATATAGTTTATATTGAGACGGGTTTCAATTATATTGTTTTAACACTTTTTCCAACACAATAGTTATTTTAATATTTTGTTTCGGCCGCCACCCGGCGCGATGCGCCGGACAGCAGCGACCGAGGGCAAGAGACAAGTGAAGTTGGTTACAGATGGTCAACAAAGAGAATTTTAACGGAAGTCAAAACAGAGTTTAAATTAATATTAGCGGGATTCTTTCCTTCAAAAAGTCAAATGGTAACTATGTAAATTTAATATGGAAATACTCTAATAATTATCTCCTGTTATTTTTAACTACGACACTGTAGAGGATTTACAATATGAATGCTGTAGAATTTAAAACAATAGCGATCTTCGAATTATATGCACGCTGAAGGAAAACGACTATAGTTCTATAGACAATTTGATTTTATTTCATATCCGTTGTTTGTTTCTCTCGTATAGAGGTACATCGACGGAGTTAAATCCAAAGATTTCACATGGGGGTTTTAGCGGTTCGGTTTTCCGGCTGCCCACTACGCCTCCGGTATGGACAAGTTTTGTCGAGTGTAGAATTTCGGATAAATGGAAGTCCTCAGACTTCTGTGCTATCTATATATTCTGTGGTCGATGAGTCCTTCACTGTAATTCTGTAGACAAGAGTTTATTATAAAACAATGCGATGATATCGCCATCTAATGAAGTGAAAAGTTTTAATTTAGGCCAAGCATAAAGAACAAGTAATGCGGGATACGTTTAAAGGCAAACACGCATATATGCAATCTAAAATATTATTTCCAACTCTTACAATACGATGCCGTTGTTTTTTTATAATTAATATTAAGTAGGTAGGTACCAACACACTTTTAACAACAATAAATAGTTATTATAATAATTAATACCTCTTACAATATTAACCTATAAACGGTTATAAAACAATTACTTGTTAAACCTATACAAATTATTAAAACTGATCCCCGTAGACTCTAGCAAAAAACAAAGATCTCGCACTTCTGTAAATTTTATTTATTAATTTTATTTTCCTTGCACATCATCATTCAAGTAAAAAAATCAACAAATCAGTTTACATAAGAAAAAAAATGTGATGATACGCAGTGGCGAGATTATCACTATATAGTGATTTCTTCAATCTAACCACGTCACACAAACACTAAACTCAAATAAAAATAATAAAAACACAAACAATAAGAAAAATCTCTACATAAATCAAAATTAGACAAAAAAAAATCTACAATCCACACACCTTACACTCAAAAGTGACCCGGAACTATAGGAAGGGGTTAGGGGACGGATGCTGAGTTAGAAGACAATAAATTTTAAATTTTCAACTCTCCTGCTGTTAAAGGCAGGTATTAGTAAAATATTATAATATACAAAATATTTCTTCTTCTCCCCCAACGTTGGTTATCACTCTGGTGTAGGCCTCCCTATTCTGTAAAAGATGGTCCGGATCCACTCTCGGGATTCCTGTCCATCTTCATCATCATCATCACACCGCTTCCCTTTCGGGTAAGACAGAAAGAATCGAGCGCCATTTGCTCCTATTCATTCTCACACCTTTCGCTTCCGTTTCTGACATACAATTCCTCACATATGCTCTCCTATTTAATATGCTCAGCACGTGTCCGTCCTGAAGGATCTTGAAAGTGCACAAATCTTTCAGCTGCGATAGCAATAATTATTATAATTCGCGAATATTGATCGGATTGTTCCGTTTACCTTGTTGTCATTCCTATCCATTCTCCAAAATATTATAATTAAAGCATTTTTAATACAGCAATGACGAGATATTATGAAATTACGTTATTATTATTTTTTTAGGGGTATAAATTTTATAAAAATAAAAAAATATCAGCTGCTATCCAGCGCTAGAAAAAATCCTGGGTGCACCCATTGAGAACTCCATGGATTGCATATTTACACAACTTTCGTAAAAACAGAGTGAGAGTTTGACTTTATTCCGGGAGATTGTAAAATGTTTCAGTAGTTCGGCAATAAATCACATTTGAAAGTTAGATATTAAATATTTACAATATTTTATTAAGGTGAAAGAGATGGGAACGTACAAATGATTTATCTATAATAAAAATACAATCGATAACCGAGAAAATCGATAATGTATTCTCGTAAAATAATATGCGCTATTATTATTATCAAATCATGGGAACTATAAAAGCATTGTTTTCTTTGGTTTTTATGATAGAATTTTCTCAATCATTACTATGTGTTTGTGTAAGTGCGGTAGCATTAATTTTAATTACTAAGTTAGTAAAATATGAAAAATCTATGAAGAAGAAAGTACGGATAAACAATACAATAGGAGTCATTTTACAAAATGTTTGTTACATAGTTCAGAGATGAAGTTAAACTACGCAACTCAACAATGATGAAGTAAAAAGTCTAACATCTGGGATAGCCAGCAGACCACAAATATTGAGACATCTAGGATGTGTGGCAAACGTGATCGCGAAGTTTATGATGTAAAATGTCTTTATTTTAAAAACACCTTCCTTTTATGGGATAATCGAAAACATACGGAAAAGAGTGAGAGACCAACTCTTCGTCGGGTGCTCCACGGAAAGATATTGCTTCGCAACAAAAATCGTAAGTTATTTCAAGTGGCTAAGGACAAAGAGTCCTTCTCCAAATCAGGAAAGATCAGATATTTGCAAATTAAGAAAGGCTTATAGATTAGTACATCAATATATTTATGTACTAACATCAGTAGTACCACATGCATCAAAAGATTATTCTAAAATAGGTAAATATCGCACCGATTCCTTTACAGGGTATAAAATGATAAAGTCATAATCCTTGCCACTGATTTTTCACTCTTCCGTCACATTCAAACTAAAGTTTCACGCACTTACCGCTTTCTATTCAATCACACAACGACACACGTTCTTGAGCATCTATTCCAAGTGATCTAGACGTTTTGATCCTCAGGCAATCACGCATCTGAATGACTTCTATGTCTTTCAGCCACATAGATATATTCTTATTGATTATAAAGAGCCTTTTATTGTTTTGGCACCGTTTACCACGTCTTTAAACCGTCTCAAGTTCGATGAAGAGTAATAATAGTCTTTAATTTGCCCCTGGAGCCAACGAGAGACCTCAAAATTTCAATTTTTCCATCTTCCGAAACCATTACCAACTGCTGCATATATTACGAGTATTTCTACACGTCCATGCACATTGTATTATATAATATAATATTTAGTTATATATTATTATTGATTATATTATATAGTTTATAATATTGTGAATGTCAAGTCAAGATCACAATCATACAGATTCACATTATTATTTAATATAATTATAATATTATAAGAATCCACACAATAGGTATCTATCAATAGCAAAATAATTCCCATACTATCTAATATTTATCTTTTTATCTTTTAATATCTTTATAATCAATATAATGGAAAATATGTTAGATATAAATAATATGTCGTAGGGAAATGATGGAAATGGAGATTTGCTCAAATTCCTTAGAAAGATGATCGATTTACGGAAGATGTTAAAATGTGGATGTTTCCATAAAGTGTGTTGATCAAATGCTTTAGATGAAATTATATTATTGAAAGCATTTCTTTAATAAACAACAATTGTCATTGAAACATTAAGTATTAAATACTATACATAAAGTATAAATTTTATACTATATCGTGGCTTGATCACGTGGATCAAATTCTCAAGGACGGCCGTGTGTTGAGTAAAAGGAATCGACATGCGTGCATGAGTAATTATATGCATGTGGAGGAAGCGAAGGAAATGTGTAAGGATAGATCTATTTGGCGTTCCGTTCTCTCTGCCTACCCCTCTTGGGACAAGGCGTGAGAGAAAAGTATTTACTCAAAACTAATTCAAATTCATTTATTTCCTCAAACAAGCGCATGCTGACAAATACAGCTCAACTTTCCATATGGTAATTCGATTAATTCCACTTTGCCACCTCACTAGGCTAGAGCCTATGTCGAGGTAATTAACAAAAGAAATAGGTTATTAAGCTGATATTTTACAAAACAAAAAGGCTATGCATAGTGAAATTTGAAACATTTTTAATGAACCTGATAAATAAATAATAATAATAGTCATTCATTTTACTAAAACAGAGTTTTCATTTCAACATATTCCGTAAACTGATCATCTCCCTTAGAGGTATGGCCAAATGTCAATTTTCATAATCCCTCTGCAACATATACATTTATTATATATAAAATAAATTATGAGTGAGAAACGCGAGCTTCTTCATGTTGAAGTAAATAAATAAATATTGTTATTTAATTATTAATCTTCTATTGTAACTATGGGAAACAATGAAAAAAAAAACAGTCAGTCTTCTTATAAATTTGCTCGTAAAAAATGCTCCGTAAACTTGACTATTTTATTAAATGTACAATTCAGCTAATTAGCCGGTAAAGACTGGGCCTCCCACCCTTTTCTGCAAGTTTCCAAGTGTCCTGTTAAAGGCAGGAAATCGTAAAACACAAAAAGGTTTAAAGACATTAAAAATATTCACTTCGGCGCCTTTATTGGCACGGGAAAGACGACTAAAATACTTTCATAAAACATTTTAAAGCTTTACTTTAAGGCATTCGTGGATGTGTGGGTCTCAAGATGGGATCTGAGGCCTGAGTCAACAACACACTTTCGTCTCACGTTCCCGCTCCGTTAGCGTTCGGGTGCAGACGATGTTGCAAGCAAGTGTCAATTTCGTTGCTAAGATACACAATAGTTACGAAAATTAACACTTTGGCGCACCATCGTCTGCACCCGAACGCTAGCGGAGCGGGAACGTGAGACGAAAGTGTGTTGTTGACTCAGGCCTCTGCTACGTCAGTCGGGTCCCCCGCTCACTGACGTGGTAGGGTCGGAGATGCCAACACTGGCATAGTGGTACTAGACTAGAGAGTTGAAATATTGAAAAAAATTAAATTGTCACCTAAACGGATAAACAGGAGTCCAAGGACTCCTGAAATATCCGACAAATAAAGTTATTTCAACAATAATATACGTACACATTTAAATGTATAAAAAGCATTACCTAATTACTGACATGACAATTAACGTTGAAGAACTGCATAGAGCAAATGCTCACAGAGAATTGTCCACAACAATCAAGCTGTTCATATTTTGGTCACATAATGAAAGTAAAAAAATATGCAATCCTAAAACGAGTCATAGAAAGGAAAATTGAGGGCTGTAGACGAATCAGAAGAAAGCGGCTTTCCTGGCTTGAGAACATTCGAGAGTGGACCAGGATTAGAGGTGTGGAGAACCTGTTTCGTGCTGCCCAGAACAGAAAAGATTCCTCCCAGGTGATCGTCAACGTCGGAGAGACCCGACACGACACGTAGGTAAAGAAGAAGAAGATTACCTAATAACACATAAACCATATAAAAAAGTTTAGTTCAACTATTGAACTACATTGATATGGATATGTTATTTAACAGTATTTTTTTAACAAACTGTTACAGCTTGCAAACTATTAATTAATAAATATCTATCTATTCATTTAACTACCTCTTGATAACAATTAAAACGTAACTCTCTTGACAGTTCACCAGATCGCATGACACGGATAATTATTAATTATACACTAACTAACTACCTGCGCTCTGATTGTCTGGTAGATATTCCGATTAACTGTCATTGTAATGTGACAATTCAATTCTTCATTTAATAATTAATAACATACCGTTATTTCGTAGAATAATAATAATACAGAAAAAAATTGTTATCGACAACATCTTGAACTATGAGGTGATCGGCAGCCCGATGATAGAGTCTCGAACTTTCAATTGAGATTCTCAGGTTAGATTCCACCTGTCGACGTTCTCTACTTTCACTACTACAATACCAACACGACAAGTAACCCACAAGTAGGGTATCCAGCGGACAAACCGCACTTAATAAACATGCAGATTATCCTTTAGATGCCAACAAAATGCATGTGTTGGATAATTATTATTCCTATTTGCTTGTGACAATTTCTACTATTGAATTTTAAATAATGTTAAATTTTGAATTTTAAATTTTGAGAGATTTTATATGATGTTAGGTATTAATTTTATTTTTATGACTCATTGTATTGTTTTTATTGCTTATTGTTTAATCCTGCGATTATTGCTTTGTGAGCATTATTCTATTAATTTTGTTAACATAATTTACTCTATTATATTGTAATTGTTGTTTGTTGATTTTATCCATTGCTTATTTATTGCTTATTGGTGCTGCTGTGTTTGGTTATGTATGTTTTGTAGAGCACATATTATAATATAGGGATCTTCACTGGTTTGCTTATTGCTAAATATGTTTTAGACCATTATATTTTTTGTATCAACTGTATGTATCCTGTAAAATTGAAATTAAAAAAAAAATAAGTCATCTAGAAGTTCGTCAGTAGCCTGTAGGTAGAGTCTCGACCTCTTGCACAAGAGGTCTGTGGGTCGATCCTAGATGCCGGCAAACTCTCATTTCAAGACACAAGCTTTTATCTTACTGTGAAAGGTGTATAATGTTGTGTTTGGGTATATAACAAAAACCAAGATAGGTATATTTTTTTTGATAAAAAAGAATGGGTGGAATATCTCGTCACTGAATCGTAGATGTTAATTGTAGTTTACAGGACACTCAAAAACTTTAAGAAGAGTGGGAAAACTATTTTTTACCGAGGAATCCACCTTCAGAACACAAGACACAAGTGTACTTGGATGTTTGGTTTACGACACACATATTATGGCTAACTATGAGAATATGCATAGGGATTATCATGATATATATGGATATAACTTTAAAAAAAATGAATGTAACTTGAAGAAGAATCAATATTTAATTTCATATCATCACACGTTTTATTTATGCAAGATACTTAAAACATTACCTATATATGAAATTCTATGCATAAATTAAAATATATTTTTGATATATACATAGTGTAGCACATATGATAATATTTACAATACATACGTCCAACACCAAAGAGATCTTATGTAAATAAATAAGATTTTATTATATTAAATGCAACGCAAAAATGTTGGCTATAACGATGAAGGTGAAAGATTAAACGAAGTTTGCATTTAAAAAAAATCGATTACACACATAAAACGTTCAAAATTCAACACTTATTATTTTTGCAGAGTCGTCTGTTAGATATAGGCAAAAAAAGCGATGGTCTGAGGTGATAAATTTTAACAACAGTTAAAAGACAGCTTCATATTTATACCAGGGATGTCGCGAATATTCGCATCCGCATCCGCAAATGCGGAGCTTCCGCATGTATTTGGACATCTGCATCCGCAATAATCGATGCGGATGTTCATTCGGATGCGGATGTAAGACAAGTTGCGACAAGAAAGAAATGGGTCGGGGCCGGCGAATGGCGCGTGCCGTCCGCACTTGACATTAACCAATGGGAACGAAAAAATTGGTGACAAGATCCGACGCGTTTTTATTTTATTTTTGCAAATAACAAATCAAAAAAATATTTCGCCAAAAATATCATAATATTATTGTAGCAACAATTTCGACACATATTTGACAGTGGGGCCTACCAACTAAGATAGTTTCTACTTTTTTTCTATAACATCTTGAACATCCGCATCCGCATTCGCTCGAAAATCCGCATCCGCATTCACATCCGCGGATGTGTAAAAATCGACATCCGCAACATCCCTGATTTATACATATCGACTGTACAGTTCCATAACTCAACAAGTAGAAATGTCGTACATTTGAGAAATCGCCATTTTTGTTATTTTGGTATAATATTTATATTATGCATTAAAAATTCAACAGAAAGTGAAATATACCTACTAGGTATATAATAATCGCCCTGTTAGAGTCATTATGTTGTCTTTTTCCGTGCAATAGTTAAACAAATCGAAGTATTTATTTATGGAATTGGAAATTGGTACATTATTTTTTTCCATAATTAAATATTTAATACATAAAAGGAACCATGTAGTTTTTATACTTATTTGCATGTAGAATTGATAAGAGTGGAGTTTATTATATCTTTTACCAATTACAAAAAAAAAATCGACTTAATCCATCATAACCCAATAAGTCGAAAAATTCGATATTTTTGATTTAATATGTGTTGCACACAATCATCTCAACTCTTCCAATTCCACAAACAAATAACTATAAAAAATACATGATTCCCATTATATTATTTGAAATATTTAGTTATTGCGAAAAGTTCCTATTTCTAATTCCCCAAAAAAATATTTCGAATTGTTTAACTATTGAACGGAACAAAGACAACATAATGCCTCTAACAGTGCGATTATTATTAAGTATATATTTCATTTTCTGTTGTGTTTCAAAAGCATAATATAAAAGAAAAGAAAATTACATAAATGGCGATTTCTTGAATGTAAAACATTTTTACTTGTTGAGTTTTGAAGCTGGAGAGTCGATATTTTTGTTCATTATTTTATCTGGTTTAACTCTGAGTAAGAAAAATTTTAGAGACTAATTAATAACCTATCCCAAATAAAATGTAGGTAATCAAAAAATCTAAATAAAATATGTCTCCTAGAATTGAGACCGAGGGTTAAAACACATAGCTTGAGAAAAACATGCTTGCAATAGAGAGATAACCTTATGGAAGTTGTTTGTGTCAACTGGGATTTGAAGACGTCTCAAAATCGAATATTATGATAATAGACGCAGAAAAAAATATTAAAAAAAAACAACCTAGAGCGCACCGTTTACTTGCTCCGGTACTGTTGTGACAAAACAAGTTTTTTTTCCTATATATTATATTCTAGTACATTAAGCAGATATTAAACAAGTCGATATGTGACGCTGAGTTTCAAAATCCGCTATAACACATTTTTGTGATTCGATAAAAACTATTATACAATTAGTTCTGAAGTCAAACAAGTTTGTCAATCATAAGATTGTTACAACAGTTCAATTTTAAAATAAATTTTGCATTTGAATAAAAATATACTGTTCATTTTATATACATAAAAATAACTCCTATTGGTCGGTGTAGTTATAGAGGATATTAAAGGACACATAAAGGGATACAGCAGGATTCTTTTCTCATCATTATTTTATTTAAAAAAAAATGTACAAATGGTGAGTATTTTGAAAGAAACAATTTTCTACAGTTATATAATATTTAATTACGAATCCAACGATGTAATAGACATAACTCAATTTTCGTGAAAATGTGTTATAGCGGGTTTCGAAACTCGGCGACCCGTATTCAAAATTGAATACACAGATACAATACATAGATAAATATTCGTAGATAATAAATGATTGAACAGGCAGACACTGTTGTGTCTTCTAAGTACAGGGAATTTCAATTATTTAATCAAACAAAAAATACATAACATTACGAGTTTGTACGCAGACGAATTAATGTTTCTATCATTTAAGATAATACTTTGAGCCCGACTCATTCAGAGAGAAGTAACTCTTAGCATAAAGAATAAAAAATACTACTATACTATAATATTCCCTCACGCCGTGTCCCAGGTGGGGTAGGCAGAGAGAACGGAACGCCATGTCGATCTATCCTTACATATTTCTTTCGCTTCCTCTACATTCACGCCGATTCCTCTTACTTAACACGCGACCGTCCTTGAGAATTTGATCCACGTGGTCAAGCCACGTAGTTCTTGGACGTCCGCGTTTCCTCACACCCTCTCTTTCAGATAAATACACCCTCTTCGTCAATCTTACACCATCCATTCGCTCCACATGACCAAACCATCTCAATTTATTTACACGCATTCTGTCCACAACACTCCTCTTGCATCCACTCATTCTTCTAATATCCTCATTTCTTACTCTATCATGCAATGTTTTACCTACCATTCTTGATGATGCGATCACTGAGAAGAATGAAAAATACGTTAAAAATAAATAATTTTCAAAATATGTTTAAGCTGGTGTAAATGGGAAGTTATACCTATATATTATTCTAAACCTTCACGCCGCGGGGTAGGCAAAGAAAACGGACTGCCACATAGATCTATCCTTATATACTTCTTTTGCTTCTTCTAAATTGTTTTGATTTATTGTATTCAAGTGTACGTGTAAAAGTTGTATTTTTTTGTATTACCCCCAAAACAGATCTTAATCTAGTGGGGCATTATATTCCATAATTTTTTTTTGTATGTTTGTATTTAGGTACCTACTGTTTTGGCAAAAAAAAATATCGTTCCAAATTTATTGGCAATCTGTTTACACGGTTCATATGGTTGTCGATATTTTAATTTTCCGACGATATTCGCTTCGTGTGAACACCCCGTTAAGCTTAACAAAAAACAGGTAAAGCCGATTTTTTAAGTATGTATAGAAGACACGCCAATGATATGTAAGCATAATATCTAATACATATATAAAATTTTCGCGTCACGGTGTTTGTTATCATACTCCTCCGAAACGGCAGAACCAATTTTGATGAAATTTTGTGTGCTTATCGGGTAGGTCTGAGAATCGACCAACATCTATTTTTCATACCCGTGAAAGTTAAGGGTAGTCCATCCCCGAATTTTTTATTTATATTTTTTGAACAGATTTTTTTATTTTTATTTTTTTATGGTGAGGCATTTATAATACCTACATACAGCCCTAAATTTTCACCCTTATACCATCAACCCCTATTTTTTAATAGCGATATTAGTAATTCAATAATTTTCAACTCCGGTCGACATATAATGTATATGGCAAAGCAACGTTTGCCGTGTCAGCTAGTAATCATATAGGTATATATAATGAGTTACAATCCATTGGATTGGTCTGCAACGAGTTTGGACATTCTTCTCCACTCCTCCCTATTCTCAGCCAGTCTCTTCAACTCCACGTATGAGCCACAGCTCATGTCCCTCTTCAGTTGGTCCATATAGGCGTCTCTCGGTCGGCCTCTGCCATTTGTGCCTTCGGTCCTGCCCTCTGCGATTGCGATGAGCAGTCCTGGGTGCCTGATGTTGTGGCCAATCCAGTTAGCTCGTTGTTGGCAGATTCTTTTGAGGAGTTGCCTTTATTCGCCAGCCCTGGTTAACACTTCTTCGTTTTCGACGTGTTCCGACCAATGAATCTTCAATAGGTACATTACAATAATTATAGGTACATTACAATAATTATAGGTACATTACAATAATTATAGGTACATTACAATAATTGTGAATGTATTCATAAAAAAATGCATTAATATTTAAGGAAAATGTTTGTTTGTTTTATAGAAATTTGTATTTTAATGAGACAAATTGAGAGGCAATACGCGGATAAACATAATTATTATTTTTATTATGATATATGCGCAAAATATTCCAGTTATTATTATTATTTTCAATAAAAAATGTCTCAATGTATAAAACCAAAATGCACTAAGTCAGACTAGTGCTACAAAAGTTGTCAAAAACTATTCAAGTAATTAACATGTTTCCTATGTTTGTATTTGTTTGCAAAGCCTAAAAGTTATTTACCATCCTAAATAAAGTTCAAATAATACACGGCGAATTTGTATTGATCTAAACATTTTTTTTCCATTTAACTGCCATGATCTCATCTCAAAACTAAAATGACTTAGTGCATTTTGGTTGTATACCCTCGGTATGTGTAGAAAGTTCATTTCGTTTTTATAAAATGAATTATTTATGAATATTTATATAAGTAAATAAATAAAGACATAATTTGATATAATACAAATTGTTGTAATGGGGCAATGTATTGATGCCTTCTATGACTATATTATTTGTTATTGTGTATATTTTTTGTCTGTAGTGTACTGTTGATGCTTAATCCACACATAAATATTTGAGTCGGTTCGTATGTGCGTATGTCCTCAATGGACTCTGAAATAAGGAAAGACAGAAGTAAAATAATACACTCTTTACGAGGTCTCATCTCCTGGGCAGGTTTAAGGCTAAAAACATTTTAAACATCTTATGTATTGATAAAGATATTACAATTTTAATGAGATTCCCATACATTCGCTTGACAAAATTGCCAAGCGAATGTATGAAAATCCAATATTTATAGTCAAACATTTTTCATTGTATTGAATTAATTTCAAAATGGATGTAACAATAAATAAAACAATACTGAAACTAAATAATTAGGGACTGTTTACATAATGAAACATTGTGATTGCTAATGACAAAAAATCCTGAATTATGAGAATAAAAATTGCATATTTTTGACATTTTGAGCTATTTTCATAATGGAGGATATTATGAGACCATAGAAATCCATACTGTAGAATAAGAATAGTAATAGGTATGTAAAAAATCCATAAACAATGTTAATTGATTTTTTGTATAAATAAATACAAAAGTACCTCGGTACTTAATATTTTTCTTTACTTTTCATGGCAAATCACTTGAAGATTTATGTAGGTACTACAAACTAAAAATACCAATTTTAACCCATGTATTTGCACGGTTTCTGTTTATTTAAACCCGAGCAATGCCGGGTTACAAAAGCTTGTAAATAAATAAAGTCGAACCTCTACAACCAGAATGCTAAGGGACTGAATAATATTTTTTTTTTATTGAGACGACGTTTATTTTTTAAAGCTCCATGTTTATATATGGAAGAAAACACAATTAGTTTTATTTTCGATGTTTTTGGCATTAACTATGTGATAATTACGCGACATGATTAGATAACGAGTTTAATTCACGATGTATTTAAATTATCACTTGATTTTATATATAGGTCTGCGACCGGTTTCGATACGCTAGTACCATTCACGAGCAGAATATAAACTGAGTGCAAAACAAAAGAAGGGTTCGTTAGAGAGTTATGTGCAGGGTTGCCAGACGTACGGTAATTACGTACTTGTACGGTAATTTCATTCCCCGTACGGTAGTAAATTACCGTACGACAAAAGTGCGGTAATTTCAAATCAAAACTAGTGGACGGTAATTTGGCACACAAATCATTTTTTTGTATCCATCACGCTCAAGGACGTTTATCACGTGTACATAGCATGAGAGCACGGGGACGACGAAAACGACTGTACTCGGGAAAAGGCCTTCTTAACACGAGAAGATAGTGGTTAACGGCGCACTTTAGTGATGTACGGTAATTGTACGGTAATTTTTCCCTAGAAGTACGGTAATTTTGGATTCACAATCTGGCAACCCTGGTTATGTGTGACTAGGGGGTAGTGGGGTGGGGGTGGAAGTATTATTGGAAAAAGATTGGAGGTGGGTGGAATCAGGGAAAGAAAACATTGAAAGTAGGGGAGATTTTTGTGGTGCTATTATTTTATTAACTAAATTATGTCCGGAGTTAATCGCTTTATTTATTTCTAATGTTTCCGATGCTAATAAATTGAAATAATTATTTACATTTGTATGACTAAAGGATACATTGTTTCTAGTATGTGTATGGTCGTATTCTATTAGGTGATTAGCGAATTCCGAAAAATTATTACAATACAATTAATTGTGTCGATGCACACGTAGTAGAATTCCATATTTATATAATTTGAAACAAGTGTTCCTTTCTACTATAGATTATTGATTCCGAGAGAGACGTCTTTCGATTTATCGGGTCATTATCAATCACTTTTGATAATGACCTGACAAGTCGAAAGACGTCTCTCTCGGAATATAATATACTCTATAGTAGAAAGGCACACTTGTTTCAAATTACACAATTGGTTTTGTTTTTACGTAATATTAATTGAATAATGACCTGAGCCCGTAGACAATTTGTACTTAGCGATCGTCTACTGGCGAACTTTTCGACAATCTACCTACACGTACCGTATAATTATGCGTTATTGTTGCAGTTATTGACGAAAATTCGTTTGTAGGCGATCGCCAAGTACAAATTGTCTACGGGCTCTGGGGCCGTAGACAAACCGTACTTAGCGATCGTCTACTGGCAAACTTTTCGACAATCTACCTACATGTACCGTATAATTATGCGTTATTGTTGCAGTTATTGTTGAAAAATTCGTTTGTAGTCGATCGCCAAGTGCATGTTTGTCTAGGGCATACTTGTCTAAAGTGCGGCCCAAAACGCTTTGAGATGCGGCCCAAACGCAAATTATGAAAATATTTAAATTCGCTTATTTCTACTAAAAAAAAATAATGTTTGCAATATTTTTCATTTTTGCAACATACAATATCGATTTGCTTGTTCAACAAAAGCAAATCCATCCATCACATTAATTTTACATAGGTATATATGTATAATATATACATTTTTATACATACATATGTTCATTTATAAATTTATACATTTATATCTAATGCAAATAAAATAAATATAATAAAAAGAAGTTATTTAATTTTAATAGAACTACATATAGGTATATAGTTAATTTTACTTCCATTTGTTGAAAAAATATTTATGTGCGGCCCAGCATATATTTTTTTTTTGCAATGTGGCCCTCGTATGGTCAAAGTTTAGACACCCATGGTCTAGGGGGTCTGGTTTCAACTTATAAAGTCCTTGTCAAACTAATGTTATTACATACTGTGTTGTTGCTTAAATACTATGTCTTCACATAAACAATTATGTTCGGTCATGCGGCTGATCAAATTTTGCTTCCAGTTTTAAACAAACGTTGCTTGAGAAAGTTTGTAAGACAATAAATATTGCTAATACTTGAAGGACATCGATGTTGGAACACAAAAATTCCGAAGAAATGTACCGCGCTACAAGTCTATGCTTAAAAATATGATTTCGTGACAGTATTGAATATTTAAAAAGTTAGAAAGACGTCTCTCTTGAGAGAGAATAAATCACTTTGTAGAAGAGGGCATTTGTTTTTTTTTAATTTCGTTGTGGAATTTTACTACCTAAACACCGATAAAGCGAATATACGTTGATTGGTGGACATGGTTGAAGAAGAACGAAAGTGGAATAAATGCTGTGGAGATGAGATCGCTGAGGAGGATGGTTGGTAAAACGTTGCGTGATAGAGTGAGGAATGAGGATATTAGAAGAATGAGTGGATGCAAGAGGAGTGTTGTGAATAGAATGCGTGTAAATAAATTGAGATGGTTTGGTCATGTGGAACGAATGGAAGAGGAAAGAATGACAAAGAGGATATACTTGGCTGAAAGGAGGGGTGTGAGGAAGCGTGGGCGACGGAGAACTATGTACATGGCTTGAACATATAGATCAAATTCTCAAGGACGGCCGTGTTTTGAGTAAAAGAAATAGACGTGCGTGCATGAGAAATTGAATGACTGTGGAAGAGGCGAAAGAAGTATGTAGGGACAGATCTAATTGGCGTTCCGTTCTCTCTGCCTACACCACTTGGGGTACGGCGTGAGGGAATAGATATATGGTTGAAGGATTTCGATTTTGAATTGTATCGTCCTCTATGATACTTTTTTATCTGTACGTCATCCTTAATCATT